>OZ038499.1:16874684-16897184 GCA_964036315.1 Acanthosepion esculentum
TCTCAGAAATATAGACAGATACTGAAAGGCCAAATCGTTGTAATAAATATAGCGACAAAGATGAGGACAGTAGTCCGAATAATGTAAAAGTGTACATAATACCTCATCTCAGAAATATAGACAGATACTGAAAGGCCAAATCGTTGTAATAAATATAGCGACAAAGATGAGGACAGTAGTCCGAATAATGTAAAAGTGTACATAATACCTCATCTCAGAAATATAGACAGATACTGAAAGGCCGAAACGTTGTAATAAATATGGCGACAAAGATGAGGACAGTAGTCTGAATAATGTAAATAGTGTACATCAAACCTCATCTCAGAAATATAGACAGATACTGAAAGGCCGAAACGTTGTAATAAATATGGCGACAAAGATGAGGACAATAGTCCGAATAATGTAAATAGTGTACATCATACCTCATCTCAGAAATATAGACAGATACTGAAAGGCCGAAACGTTGTAATAAATATGGCGACAAAGATGAGGACAATAGTCCGAATAATGTAAATAGTGTACATCATACCTCATCTCAGAAATATAGACAGATACTGAAAGGCCGAAACGTTGTAATAAATATGGCGACAAAGATGAGGACAATAGTCCGAATAATGTAAATAGTGTACATCATACCTCATCTCAGAAATATAGACAGATACTGAAAGGCCGAAACGTTGTAATAAATATGGCGACAAAGATGAGGACAATAGTCCGACTAATGTAAATAATGTCTCAGAAATATAGAGCTATACTTAAGGCTTGGCATATCGTCGAATTGAGCAGCATTATATTTCTTAAGACTTGTAAACGATTTTAACTTAGAATAAAAATTAAAAAAAGATAGTAGAATTAATATTAAAGATAACGCGCTGTGGCTTATCAGAACGTCTTCAGTGGATTAAATAACAAAGGATACATCCCCGTCACCGAACATGACGCGGTAAACTCCTGGGGTGTGTGTTCGTATCTAGTCCCCAACTATGTCTTTATTCCTCTAACAGCTTAAGAATATTGTAATAAAAAAAAACAAAAAAACAAATGGTGCCCCAGTTAAAAATCTTTTAAAAAATCGTACGTGAAATAAGTTTCGAATATTTTTCGTTTCTTTTCGCTTCTTCCATGTCTTTAACCACAAGTGCTCGCCTTCTTCATTTAATCCCCGCGTCAATCATATACAGTGACGCAGAAATCTGAAGAGTAATGGGATTTTTAACATTTTTACTCCATAAAAAATGCCAGGCAGGAATTTTGTCAAGTTGTGAAGAGCCGGCAGCCATCTTTATGGACATTTGGCGAATTTGGTTTTGGCGTGAGAAGTGGGACTGGGAGAACTGAATAAAGAATATAGCGTTATCGTTTTTGTTTGGATATGTTTTTAATCATTTCACCTCAAGCAAGGCGATGAAGCCACTAAGACAAAAACAAAATAAGAATGAAAAAATGTGACTAGGGAGAAAGGACAATAAAAAGAACAGTGTTCAATGAGACAGAACATGACGGTTGAACTTGCATTTGAATTTTTGAAGAACATAGATCTATCTATCTATCTATCTATCTATCTATCTATCTCATTCTTCTCATTATCTATCTATCTATCTATCTATATAGATAGATAGATAGATAGATAGATAGATAGATAGATAGATAGATAGATAGATAGATCTATGACACTCTTGTATCTGTCATTTCATTCTTTTTGAATAACGTAAATCTATCTATCTATCTATCTATCTATCTATCTATCTATCTATCTATCGTTCTTTTTCTATCTATCTACCTATCTATATATCTATCTCATTCTGCTCATTATCTATCTATCTATCTATCTATCTAGATAGATAGATAGATAGATAGACAGATAGATAGATAGATAGATAGATAGATAGATAGATAGATAGATAGATAGATAGATAGATAGATAGATAGATCTATGACACTCTTGTATCTATCATTTCATTCTTTTTGAATAACGTAGATCTATCTATCTATCTATCTATCTAATAATGTTCACTATGTATTCCATGCTTTTTCTTTCTATCTATCTACCTATCTATCTATCTATCTAATTCTTGTATCTATGATTTCCCTCTTTTTGAATATAGTATATCTATCTATCTATCTATCTATCTATCTATCTATCTATCTATCTATCTATCTATCTATCTATGATATTCTTGTATCTATCATTTCTCTCTTTTTGAATAACGTAGATCTATCTATCTATCTATTTATCTATTTATCTATAATTTTAAATTGCATTGCACTTCACGTAATTATATTATTAGTTTTATTCCCTTCGATTGTGACTTTTACCGCAGCACACTGGATCGATACACACTTCAACCACCTCAGTAAATCGGGTAAATCCAGAAATCAGGAAGAAAATTTGGATTAAACTTGAACTCACATTGCAAACATTGCAAGCCCGTATTTTATGGATGTCGGCTTCACCACCAAGGTTATTGGACCGTCGATAATAAGAACGTGAATACTGACGTTGATGTGAATAGATATTGAAATATTACAAACTTTTTTTTTGCTTATCTGATTTGCCCTACAATTTTATTTTCACATCTTCGGGAACTGCTTTCAGATCTTTTTTTTTTCTTCGTTTCTTTTTTTTTTTTTTTTTTGAGAGGCCAGAGTTTTCGAGAGAGTGTATATGTTAGCCGTCTAATTCATCTTAAAAGCTGCCTGTTTTGCGTTCCTTCTGTCATCATACTTGGCAATTTGGCGTGCTTCTGTGACCCTTAAAAATGTTAAAACACAGATGGTCCGACATTGTGGGCTCCTCTGTCCAGTGAGAGTAAAGCCGTGTTAATTTCCTTATCAGCAAACTTCGTTCCTGTGTTATCAGATTTTCTTAGCGAGTGAACGTTTAGCCTCATGAAGTCGATCGGCTGGAAATCATTCATTCGACACCGTCTTTTCCTGATTTTAATCTTGATGGTCCGTCTTTTCGCAATAAATTCTAATAACTACGAGCTGTAGTCGCGTATGGTACGGAGCTCAATGGAGGAAAGAGAAAAGTGGTAAAAAGACTGTATTGGGATACCTAACTTTAAAAACAGCATTCAAAATCCCGGTGTTTACCTAGGTTCGAACACCGACCTTTGGTATTGACAGGAGACACGCACATCACTTGGCCACAAGGCAATTACTTATCTTTTCTCTTTCTCTTTCTAACGCTCCCCCTCTTTCTCTTTCTTCATTTATTTCTCACCTCATTTTTCTCAGCCTCTCTCTTTCTCACTTTCTTTTCCCCTTTCTTCTTTCTTTCTTCCTCAATCTCTCTTTCTTTTGTTCTTTTTCTCTCTGTCGCAAAAGTGGGTTTAATAATGATTTCTGTACTGTTATTCCAGATATCAGCTTTGTAGTGGTGTGCAAGTGGGCTCTAGTCGTGTGCAACAAGAATAAACCCTTCAGTACCACCCTTGAAGCCTGAACTCCTTAGCATACTGGTTTGTTGCTAATGGATTCCCACTATTATCTTTACTTAGGAGAAGGAACTGGCTATGTAGAGGCTTTTGACTATAGCTTCCTTTTATTTCATTTTGGCTTTTTCGCTTCGTGTTTCAGTTTCCTTCATAATATTATTATTTCCTGTTGTATAAACATTTCATTCCGGGTCCCAAACAGAGATCTAAGGTCAGAAATGCCTACATGATATTTTCCACTGGTCATTTTTGTAAAAAAAAAAAGAAAAAAAAAGATCACATAATTTTTAAATAGGTAAAGCTCTTTGTAATGTGTGAGTTGTACTTATGAGTACAATTTTTCAGTCAATCTGAGGGCTCCAACTACAAATGAAATTATTGATGTCCTCATGTGCCACGTTTTTTTTTTTTTTTAGATTTCCACTTGAAGATCCTTGTATTTTGATAGTTTTTTAAGATCTTCAAAATTACATTACAATGTCCAGTAACTGACATGCCAATGAGAAATTACATTCTCGTCTTTGATCACGTGACTAGGTGATTAGCTTTCATTGTTCCTTCTGTGTATATTGTATAACTTGTGGCATTTAATTGCCTGAGTTGTGTGCAAACGGGATCTGGTTGCGTGCAGCAAGAATAAACCCTTCAGTATCACCCTTACAACCAGAACTACTTAGCCATTGGTTGGTTGCGAATTGATTCACACTATTATCTTTACTTAGGAGAAGGAACTGGCTGTATAAAGGCTTTTGGTTATAGATTTCTTCTATTTCATTTTGCCTTAGCTTTTTCCTATCTTGTTTCAGTTTCTTTCATGATATCATTATTATTTCCTGTTGTATAAATAGTTCCTTCCGGGTCCCAAACAGAGATCTAAATAAAAAACATCATGACATTTTCCACTGTGCAGATTTTGAAAAAAAAATCGCAATTATTTTGCATAGATAATGCCCTTTGTAAGGTGTGAACTGTATTTGTGAGTACAATTTTTTGTATTTCTTTAAGGCATGGACTTCCAGGGATCCCTTCAATGAGTCTATTGGAGTTTTTTCCAATCAATCCGAGGGTTCCAACTGCAACTGGAATTGTTAATGTCCTCATGCACCACATTTTTGAGATTTCGATTTCAAGATGCTTGTATTCTGATAATCTTTTGAAAGATCTTCAAAGATACATTGCAGTCGGTCAATAAAGATGCACATTTTGTCTTTGTGGTTTCTAATCATGATGTTTGTCCGATTAGCTTAGATTGGTCTGTCTGTGTGTGTCCAATAATAATAATAAAAATAATAATAATAATAATTATTATTATTATTATTATTATTATTATTATTGATTTTATTTCCTTTGATTTCTGGCGTTTACACATTTCTTTCCGGGTCCCGCCCAGGGACCTAAGGTTAGAAATGGTATCATGACACTTTTCACTGACAAAAAAAAAAATCACATAGATAAAGCCCTTCGGAAAGTGTGGGCTATACATGTCAGAATAATTTTTTGTATTTCTTTGAGGCATGGACTTCCAGGGATCCCTTCAATCAGCCTACTGGAATCTTTTCCAACCAGTCCAAGGGCTCCAACTACAACAGGGATTGTTGATGTTCCCATGTGCCACATTTTTGAGATTTCTATTTCAAGGTCCTTGTATTTTGACAGTTTTTCGAATATCTTCAAAGATACATTGCAGTCTGCAGGGACTGCCATATCAATAAGGAGGCACTTATTTTGTTTGTGGTCTTTAATAACAATGTCTGGGCGGTTGGCTTTGATTGTTCTGCCAGTGTGTATTGTGTAGTCCCATAGAATTGTAACAGGTCCTATCTCCGTAACCGGGTTTGAGTGGTGTTCATACCAGTTTCTTTCAGTTTCCTTCCCATAAGAGTTGCAAATTTTCCAGTGTAGATATTGGCCCAATCTGTCATGCCGGGTTTTATATTCAGTGGGTGCCAATACCTTGCAACCTGATGCAAGATGATCAATCTTTTCTGGATATTTATCACAGAATCTGCATTTTGGGCTAACAGTATTTCAGTATATGTGCTTGATAATTCCTAGTTAACAAGCATTGGTCCTGTGCAGCAAGGATAAAACCTTCAGTTTCAGCTTTCAACCCTTTATTATTATTATTATTACTATTATTATTATTATTACTATTATTATTATTATTATTCCTTCTTTTTGATTTAGTACTTTTTGCCAATAATTTATCAATTCTTTCCCCTGAGACTTAATGTAAATTAAGATTTTTCAGAAGAAATTATTGGAAGAATTTTTCTAAGTAGGTGAACGGTATTCATTAACACACTCTTTTGTAATTCCGATAAAGGTTGATTTCCGGGGATTTTCTTAAAGCCCCTATCAGTATTTTTCTTGCTAATTTTCAGCATCTCACCTCCAACTGGAGTGTAAATGGCACTGTCTTGTAATTTCTATTTCAAGATTCTTATATTTGGTGAGTTTATCAAATTCTTTCGCTGAAATATATAATTATTTTTATCAAACGATATGATAAGATAGTACTTAAGTTCTTTGATGTCTTTTAAGATAATATCTGGTCGCTCAGCTTGCATAGGGCTGTCGGTTTTGTATTGATGAAGTCTCACACTAAATTAACACCATCACCTTCAAGAATTGGTAGCAGTTTTTGTTTACATTTGGAATTATTATTATTATTATTATTATTACTAGTTTTATTATTAAACAAAATAATTGACGTATGCTTTCCAATATTTTGTAACACTTAAAGAAGAGCAAGATTATTATTATTATTAATAATAATAATAATAATAATAATAATTTTCAGCATTCGTAGTACTATTCTATTTCTTCTGGCTTGCGACCATATCACGTTTAAACACCAGTTCCCATACGATCACCGAGTTTTAGCAACGTCGAGCCTGGTCCCTACCTAGATGGGTGACCGCCTGGGAATTCCTGGTTATGTGAGCTTGGATGTGCGGGTGGTGTAAAGGATAAGGGCTCGAAATAGTTTGTCGTAAAGCCGAGTTCCAATTCCCGTTGGGTTCGTTATATTAACTTATTTCGCACCGATACCCTTGAATCCACCTCTTCTCCCTAAACTATTATTAATCCCCTCCCCTTCCCACTAAACTCTTATAATCTAAAAATATTTCCTGACTTTAAATAACCTTCAAAGCTTTGATAAGACGTAATAACCGAATCAATCAATCCATTTCTTCTTCTTCTTCTTCTTCTTCTTCTTATTATTATTATTATTATTATTATTATTATTATTATTATTATTATTATTATTATATCCTTTAATTTCTAGTGCGTACTCATTTCTTTCCGGGCCCCGCCCACAGACCTTAGGTTAGATATGGCATCATGACATTTTCCACTGATCGATTAAAAAAAATAAAGAAAAAAAAATTACATCGATAAAGCCCTTCGTAAGGTATGGGCTGTACTCATGAGAACAATTTTTTGTATTTCTTTTTAAGCATGGGCTTCCAGGAATCCCTTCAATGTGTCTGTTGGAATCTTCTTCACTCAATCCGAGGGCTCCAACTACAACAGAATTTGTTAATGTTCTCGTGCGCCACATTTTTGAGGTTTCGATTTCAAGGTCCTTGTATTTTGATAGCTTTTTTGATAGCTTCAAAGTTACATTGCTGTCTGCAGGGACTGTCATGTCAATTAGGAGGCAATTTTTTGTTTGTGATCTCTCATAATGATGCCTGGGGGATTAGCTTCGATTCTTCTCTCTGTGTATTATGTAATCCAAAAAAAATTGTTGCAGGTCGTAACTATTATTATTATTATTATTATTATTATTATAATTATTATTATTATTATTATTATTATTATTATTATTATTATTATTATAATTATTATTATTATTATTATTAAAATACTCATAGTAGAGGAAAACACTGTGCGCTGTGCAACAATATGAGTCAAGTTAATTCTATCACAAATTCAAAGAGAAACATCACGATTTCTCCAGGGGGTGGCAATTGTACTGATTCCCGTTTAATATACGCCGCCCAATGTACCAAACATGACTTATGTGGGTAGCACAACAACAAAAAATTAAATATAAGATTCAATGGACACTGGTATGGTATCAGACACAATAATGTGACATCAACTGCGCTTGCAGAACATTTTATTAGAAACGACTGTAATTTCGACAAACATCTTAAGGTGCACATTCTTAAAAAATATTCAAAATCGACCCTTAAAACGCATGAAGATGGTGACGTATACAAATTACTAACTTCCTGCCCTGAGAGTTATGAACAGAATGACAGGAGAGTTCCATAAGATGTATGTTATGGTCCAAGGTTAGGACCAAGGAAGAACAACACGAACAGAAGAGTAGAAATAACGAAGATGTATTACACAGAATAATAATACAAGATGTGAAAGGTGTTAGTATGACTGTCAGTCCGGTTTGGAGTAAACTACTATTGGCTCGACTCGATTCCGTCTCGATATTTAACAACCCTCCCACGTGGGTCGAATGTGGCACAAGGCCGGTTTAATGTGGGCTCCCCGAGCCCGTAGGCTCGGCCAAAAATATGCCCATTTAGAACCCGTATAAACGGGTTCAGGGACTGTCTATCTCCCCGGATGAAACTTTGCCCTTTGCCAAAGCCTCGTCCGGGTTCCTCTCTGCCAAAGCAGAGAGTTCGACAGAAGTCGCAGACAGTCAGAGACTGCTCACGACTCGATTTCGTCTCGTCCCTCTCACTTGAGAGGCGCAGTATTCATAGTGTCAGGAAGAGTTCACGCTGTCGTTATAGGTAAGGTCCCATAACAATTTATACAAAGCTTTTTGATTGGTTACTCTTAGTAACTAATCAATTAATAGAAAATTCCAAAATGAACAAGATCCCCATCAAATTAAGCACGTTTTAGTTTCATGCCTTCACGCTGGTGGAGTTTCATTTGTTTTGACGCGTTCATTACAAGGACAGCCGTTTTTCTTTGCATTGCAAGACAAGCAACAATTCCCAACTTCCCAGTTTATTTTGGCCTGCCCTTTTTATAACGACTAAGGTCAGTTTTTGAATTTTCTAATACCCATAATTTTTTTCCGTCCCCTTCCCTTAACAAGAGAGCTTCTTGATTTTGTCGGAAGACAGAATACAGCGGCCACTCTAAAGTTTTGATTAGTGGACGGGTCCTACTAACAGCATTCATTTCCAGTTTTTATGGGGTCATCTCTCTCTCTCTCCATTATTTCATTGACATTATTTTTATATATATTTTTGTATACACAATTGTACATACCGAAATTTTAAGTCATGGGTTCTTTTTCAGTAGGGGCCCTGTCTGTATGTGAGATATTTTAGTGTATGTAAGAGCGAATGGTGACGGATAGATCCTTATGGTGAATGAGTAAATTATAACGAATAAATGGATCGTGAATCCGAGTAGTTAAGTACAGGATAGCCTTGATCAGCCTTGACCCATCTCCCTCTTTTTTCGGCCTTGTGCCACAATGACTGTATTCAGTCAGTAATAAATCGTAGACAAGCAACGTTTTATAAATTTCTATACTTGAAATTTAAAAAAAATATAAACTAAGGAAACAGACATTTTTCTCCCCGAAATCGATCCTTCAAATCTACAAATCAACCATTCGCCCTTGCATGGAGTATTGCTGCCATATATGGTCTGGAGCCCCTTCGGTTTGTCTCAAGGTTCTTGATAAGGTCCAGAGACGGATATGTAACGTAATTGGCCCTGATCTGGCATCTCATCTGCAGTCGTTCTCTCACAGACGTGTCGTCGCCTCTGTCTTTTTTACAAATACTTTCATGGTAACTGCTTTCGCTGGTTCCCAAACTTCATGAATTTAAGCGTTCAACTAGGCTGGCATCTCGCTCTCACCCTTTCACTGTTGAAACTGTTAAATGTAGCCGTCTCTTCTGCTCCAATAGCTTCATGTCTCGCACCTCTCGCCTGTGGAACTCCCTCCCCTCTTCCTGTTTCCCTGATAGCTATAATCACCAACTATTCAAATGTAATGTCAATCGACGTCTCCAGATGCCTTGATCTATCCCCTAACCTTCTCTTCATCCTTTCCTCTATCACTCCCATTTGCTCTTGCTCCAATTCTCTGTAACCCCTTGCGTGCTAGTGGCTTCCCCACTTGCTTGGGGTGAAACGCTTTAAAAAAAAAAAAGACATGCTGTCGAAATATTGTTTAATTTTGTTTTTCTTTTCTTAAATCGCTCTTTTCTTTTAACTGTTGAAAAATATTGAAAGAGTTTTGTCAATTAGTTTTTTTGTTTTTTATTATTATTATTATTATTATTATTATTATTATTATTATTATTATTATTATTATTTGTGTATATTGTGTTTCCTGTTTTGTATCCTGTAGAGCCGGGTCCAAACTATGGTCCTTATGTCCTATAGGAGAATTGTCATTTAATAGATAGCGCTTTACTTTGTATATGGAATGTTCCTAGTAAGGTGATCTTCTGGGCAACTTGTATGTTGATGTTATCTGGGACATTGTTAAGAAAATAGTCCAGTCCTTTTCTTGTTCAGACCTCCGATTATTATTGGTACAGTCTTTATTGCTCACATCCTGTTATATTACAATGATGATGATGATGATTATTATTATTATTATTATTATTATTATTATTATTATTATTATTATTATTATTATTATTATTATTATCATCATTATTATTATTATTATTATTATTATTCAGCATTAGTGGTAATATTCAATTTCTTTTTTCATTTCCTTGTTCTTTTTCTCGTTGTTTCTTCTTCTTCTTCTTCTTCTTCTTCTTCTTCTTCTTCTTCTTCTTCTTCTTCTTCTTCTCCTCCTCCTCCTCCTTCTTCTTCTTCTTCTAGGAATTATTATTATTATTATTATTCAGGATTTGTGGTAATATTCAAATTCTTTTTTCTTTTCCTTGTTCTTTTTCTTGTTGTTTTTCTTCTTCTTCTTTTTCTTCTTCTCCTTCTTCTTCTTCATCTTCTTCCTCTTCTAGGAATTATTATTATTGTTATTATTATTATTATTATTATTCAGCATTAGTGGTAATATTCAATTTCTTTTTTCTTTTCCTTGTTCTTTTTGTTGTTGTTGATGTTCTTTTTGTTGTTGTTGATGTTCTTTTTCTTCTTTTTTCTTCTTCTACTTCTTCTTCTTCTTCTTCTTCTTCTTCTTCTTCTTCTTACTCGTCCGTTCTTTCTAGTTTTCTTTTGTGGGGGTGTCGTATTTTCCCTTTTCTCTTCTTTCTTGTATCCTTGTTGAACCTTCAAGTTCTCATTCCTTGTGGCATCCAAATTCTTCTCCACCTCTCCCTTCTGTCTTCCTCACCGCCTCCACCACTTCCTCCCCCTCCTCCTCCTCTCCTCTCTTTGGACAACCTCCTCCTTTTCATTTCCGGTCGCTTCCTCTCCCTTCAGAGGTCGCATTTCCAATACATTAAACGAACTGGTGGCGACAGTAGGCCCTTCAAATCTCACAAGGTGAAATTAAAATCAACCTGATAAAATATATAGAAGGTACCAAGATAAGCCGATGACAGAAAGAAATGGAATGGCGTTGGCTCATGTCAAGTACTGCAACGGGTTTCGTTGCTTTGTAATAACATTACAACTGCAGACAAACAGCATA
Organism: Acanthosepion esculentum; assembly: GCA_964036315.1. Classification (NCBI taxonomy): domain Eukaryota; kingdom Metazoa; phylum Mollusca; class Cephalopoda; order Sepiida; family Sepiidae; genus Acanthosepion; species Acanthosepion esculentum. The sequence goes on from OZ038499.1 coordinate 16,885,746, forward strand.
CCCTCTCCATCTCCCTCCCTCTTTTTCTCGCTGCCTGTGTTTGTGCGTGCGTCTGGCCAGTAAGCAAAGCTTCTTGTGTGCAAACTATTGATAATCTGTTTTATACGAGAAAAGTAACGTTGTTTCCAATGTAAAACACATTTTCGGTCTATATTTCTGAGATGAGATATTGTAATTGTTTAAATTATTTACATTGTTCGGACTATTCTCTTCATCTTTATTGCCATGTTCACGACGTTACGGCCGTTGTACGTTCCGGCCTCCGTCAGGATCTGTCTATATTTCTGAGATGAGATATTGTAATTATTTAAACTATTTACATTGTTCGGTGTGTTGTCCTCGTCTTTATTGCCATATTCACGACTTTTCGGCCGTTGTACTCCCCGGCCTTCATCAGGTGATTGGAATTTCGAGCTAAACCCTTCATTTCATCCACACGGGTAGATTGCTCTAGTTCCACGTGACATGGCCCTTTCGGTTGTGTCAGTAATCTCCCTTTAACTCAACTCCGCAAGTTTTTGGTTCATCACTACTGTAGCCTGGTATCGAAATCACAGATCTTTAGGCTTAGTCGCTGGATCTAATCTGAGGACACATGGCCCAGTGGATAAAGATTTTGGTTAGATCCAAAACCAAACAGTTGTGAGTTCAATATCAGACTACAGCCGTGGTGAACAACAAAAAAAAATAGAGAGTTGAGTTAAAGGGAAATAACTGAGACATCCGGAAGAGGTATGGCACGTGGAACTAGAACAATCTACCCTAGTGGACCAAATAAAGAGTTCGTTTCGAAATTCCAATCACCTGAAGAAGGCCGGAGCATACAACGGCCGAAACGTTGTGAATATGGTAGTGAAGATGGGGTTAACAGTCCGAATAATGTAAATAATACAAGTAATCATAATACCTCATTTCAGAGATATAGACAGTACTAACGTTGTTGGATTTTTTAGTAAACGAATAAATTCGGGGATCGGGGCATAAACAAACGGCCATAATTCTCTTGTGCCAAAATTAAACTAATTTTGCTAATTCACCTTATGGTAGCCTAAAAGAAACAATTGTTTAGTTGATTTTAAAGTAACTACACTACTCTTGAAGCATGCAGTAGTTGACTGGTTCAGATTTTGTAAGGATTTTTTACTATTTCACTGAAAAAAAAATAGTCTGCCTCGTCAAAATAGTGGAGTTTGATAAAACATTGATTGTAAAAAGAAAAATATAACAGCAGCCGAGTGAAACATCAACTAAAAATCAACCATTCAATTGTTTCTTTTAGGCTCCCATAAAGTGTATTAACAAAAAATGACTTTCATTTTTACGCATGCGAATTATGGCCTGGTTTATGGCCCGGATTCTAGACAAATTTCTTCCTCGTACGGCAAAAAAAAAATCTATATATCAGTTCATTTTCATTGAAGCCAATTAATTCTATTGAAATTTAATAAAATTGTTCCATATATTAAAAAATTACAGAACAGGACATTGAGGTAACTGGATGAGAAGTTATAGTCTTCAAGATGAAGTATATTAGGGGTAAAAGGGTAGAGATAAGTAATTTCCAATTAAAAAGGGGGCTTAAATGAACATTGAACAAATAAATTTCGCTGAAAGTCTAGAATCGGGAGTGGGGGCCATTATTCTTATGTGCAAAAATGAAAATAATTTTATCCCTTTATGGGAGCCTAAAAGGAACGATTGAGTGGTTAATTTTAAAGTAACTACACTAAACTTACTCGAAGCATGCAGTAGTTGACTGGTTCAGATTTTGTAGGGATGTCCTACTATTCTACTGAAAAAAAAACAATGATGAAATAGGCGGTCCAGTCAAAATAGTGGAGATTGATAAAACATTAACTGTAAAAAGAAAATTATAACAGCAGCCGAGTACTTCAACTATGAAAATAATTTGGTTGATTGGTAGACACTTTTAAAATTAGGTACCTCCACATTTTCGCTGAAAAAACAGCATAGCATGATGAAAAAAAGGCCCCAAACTTAATAAAAACAAAGTTTTATCGTCAAAATGTTTATGTTATTATTAAGAGGAAAAACCAAATCATTTTTTAATTATTCTATTACATTTTTAATCCTTTCTAGCACGTGCGTAATTTGGGTTAAAAATCTTGTTTTTGGTGGGGGATTTTTTGCGTTAGCTGTCGACATAATATTTACGTAGTGTTTTTCCGGTGAAAAAGACATTGATTTGGAAATTCTTGCGAAAATCAAATAATTCTAGGATTTTGATGAAACTTTCAGGACTTATTCACAAATGAATGAAATTATTTTTGAATGTTTGTTAGAGAATCTTGGTAACAATATTTTTTTACATGTTACCACCGCCTCGCTTAATTTCATGAAATTTTGAGAAATTAAATTTTCATCCTAACATTTATCTCATTAGTTAAAAGCAGAACTCCTTAGAGAATATAAATCATTACTCTTTTTTTCAGACTAAGACATTATTTAATTAGAACAGCCTTTAATTTCTTTTATAAATAAGATTTATTAAGGACATTATGTTGGTTGAATTAGAAAAAATGTTTGGATGAGTTCTTGCTGCCTAAATATACCTATGGTTATGATTTTGAATTCAGAATTGTCATTCCTCTAGACTGGTTGCAAACTGCGTCTACGGATACGAGTTTCCTTTGCTATTTAACCCATAGCTGAGTAGTGGAGAAGAGATAGATTCATACCTTCTTAAATGTATTTGCGTGTAAACAAATGCAGCGAAATCTACTGAAAATTTAACTCTGTTCTCCGATTTTAGCCTTCCCGAGCCTTTATCCATGACCCTATCCCTGACCTATACATGACCCTATCCCTGACCATAACCATGGCCCTACCTATCCATGACCCTATCTATGACACTATCCCTGGCCCTACCCATGACCCTCTCTCTGACCCTATCAATGATCAATACCTGACTCTTACTTCTAACCCTATCCCTGACCTTGTCCATGACCCCATCCCTGACTCTATGCATGACCCTATCCCTGACCTCATCCCTCTCTATCCATAATCCTATCCCTGACCCCATTCATGACCCTATACATGACCCTACCCATGACCCTGTCCCTGACCCTATCCATGATCAATCCCTGACTCTATGCATGACCCTATCCCTGACCTCATCCCTGACTCTATCCATAATCCTATCCCTGACCCCATTCATGACCCTATACATGACCCTACCCATGACCCTGTCCCTGACCCTATCCATGATCAATCCCTGACTCTATGCATGACTTTATCCCTGACTCTATCCATAATCCTATCCCTGACCCCATTCATGACCCTATACATGACCCTACCCATGACCCTGTCCCTGACCCTATCCATGATCAGTCCCTGACTCTATGCATGACCCTATCCCTGACCTCATCCCTGACTCTATCCATAATCTTATCCCTGACCCCATTCATGACCCTATACATGACCCTACCCATGACCCTATCCCTGACCCTATCCATGATCAATCCCTGACTCTATGCATGAGCCTATCCCTGACCTCATCCCTGACTCTATCCATAATCCTATCCCTGACCCCATTCATGACCCTATACATGACCCTACCCATGACCCTGTCCCTGACCCTATCCATGACCCCATCCCTGACTCTATGCATGTCCCTATCCCTGACCTCATCCCTCTCTATCCATAATCCTATCCCTGACCCCATTCATGACCCTATACATGACCCTACCCATGACCCTGTCCCTGACCCTATCCATGATCAATCCCTGACTCTATGCATGACCCTATCTTTGACCTCATCCCTGACTCTATCCATAATCCTATCCCTGACCCCATTCATGACCCTATACATGACCCTACCCATGACCCTGTCCCTGACCCTATCCATGATCAATCCCTGACTCTATGCATGACCCTATCCCTGACCTCATCCCTGACTCTATCCATAATCCTATCCCTGACCCCATTCATGACCCTATACATGACCCTACCCATGACCCTGTCCATGACCCTATCCCTGACCTCATCCCTAAAAGGACACTTGTATTTAGAACCAGAAAAAGAAATTTCTGGGATACATAATTAAAAAAAAAGGACTTGCAGAATTTAAGATTCCCATGGCACATGAATGAACACATGCTATTAGAAACAAAAAAGAGAGTTTTGAACTGCTATGTAATATCAGTCCTTTCATATGACAATGGATGAAGGGCATTTTCCTCATTGATGAAGAAAAGAGCCGACGCAACAAAAAACGCGGTTATACAGAAGGATGCTGAGAATGACGTGGACGGGACAGCTGAGTAACGAGGAGGTTTGGGGGAAAATGATAACAAAAATACGCTTGGGCTTAGAATCGGAAACAGATAGTCGAAATGTCTTGGATACAAAATGAGGAAAGGGGGTTTTGAGAATCTCACACTCACAGGATATATTGAAGGGAAGAAGGCCCAGGGGAAACAGCGAGTTTTTCTCACTGGACGGCAGAACATTGGGAGCGACAGCGTTAGGGGAAAGTTTTAACGAAAAGTTCGAATCAAAAAGAGAGAGTCGGCAAAAGTAACTAAGATCTCACGCAAATGGATGGCAAAACATGGACTGGGAGGGACAATAAGGGAACAAATATTGGTCACCCAAGATAGGAAGTTGTGGAGAGCTGTGGTCGCTCACGTTCTGAAGGGACACTGTTCAAAGAAGAAGATGGAGAATGGACCTACCCTAATATATTTGGCAACTCACTAATATACATCCTAGTGTAAGAGTTTGGGAAAAATTCCCATTATCTGACATTAGGCTCTGTTCTATGCTAAACCACTAAATGAAGACACATCAGTTTTCCTTTAAATGTATTTATCTTGTTCAACATCCAAGCCATTAGAAAACATTCGCCTGCGTAGAGATTCTGCAGGGGGTGGGGGCGCACCTGTTTCATGTCCCTGGCGTTTTAGAACGGAACTAAGAAGAAAAGATGAAAGTTATCTTTGTCGATTAGACTAGAGGATGGAAGTGAGGTGGGAAAGGAAGGAGCTAAATAAAGGAAGGAAGGAAGGAAGGAAGGAAGGAAGGAGACATGTGTATATGACGGGTGATGACGACGCAATCTTGCAAGAAAGAAAGAAAGAAAGAAAGAAAGAAAGAAAGAAAGAAAGAAAGAAAGAAAGAAAGAAAGAAAAAGCAAGAAAGAAAGGACGAGAAATAAAGAAAAGGCAAGTAAGAAAGAAAGAAAGAAAAGGAAAGAAAGAAAAAGCAAGCAAGCAAGAAAGAAAGAAAGAAAAGGCAAGCAAGCAAGAAAGAAAGAAAGAAAAGACAAGAAATAAAGAGAAAGAAAGAGAGGAAGAAAAAGTAAGCAAGAAAAAAGAAAGAAAAGACAAGAAATAAAGAAAAGGCAAATAAGAAAAAGCAAGCAAGAAAGAAAGAAAGAAAGAAAGAAAGAAAGAAAGAAAGGAAAAGAAAGAAAGAAAAATCAAGCAAGAATGAAAGAAAGAAAAGACAAGAAATAAAGAAAAGGCAAGTAAGAAAGAAAGAAATAAAAGGAAAAAAGAAAGAAAGAATGAAAGAAAGAAAGAAAGAAAGAAAAAGCAAGCAAGAAAGAAAGAAAGAAAAGGCAAGCAAGCAAGAAAGAAAGAAAAGAAAAGAAATAAAGAGAAAGAAAGAAAGAAAGGAAGAAAAAGTAAGCAAGAAAGAAAGAAAAGACAAGAAATAAAGAAAAGGCAAATAAGAAAGAAGGAAATAAAAGGAAAGAAAGAAAACACTGAAACAAAATACGAATAAATACATCATAGATGGAAAAATTAAACGCAACAGAAGCCATTATTTTGCAGAAAGGTAAAAAACAAGATCACAAGCAAGGAAGAAAGAAAGAAAAAATCTAACAACTAAATATATTTAAAATGGTCAGAAAGAAGTAATAATAATAATAAAAATAATAATAATAATAATAATAATAATAAAAATAATAATAATAATAAAAATAATAATAATAATAATAATAATAATAAAAATAATAATAATAATAAAAATAATAATAATAATAAAAATAATAATAAAAATAATAATAATAATAATAATAATAATAATAATAATAAAAATAATAATAATAATAATAATAATAATAATAATAATAAAAATAATAATAATAATAATAATAATAATAATAATAAAAATAATAATAAAAATAATAATAATAATAAAAATAATAATAATAATAATAAAAATAATAATAATAATAAAAATAATAATAATAATAAAAATAATAATAATAATAATAATAATAATAATAATAATAATAATAGGTTGCAAGAAGTAAAAATAGAAGGATAAATAATAATAAAAATTCTGATAAGATTGAAAAACCATTAATAATGATTTTAATCCATACTGACAAGAACTATGAAAAGTTTTATGAAAATACAAGCGAAACATAAATGGATTATCACCAATGAAAATTATTTTTATTGTTACATATTTTGGTTTAACTTGGCCAAGGACATGGCAAGTACAAACTGGGTGATGAAAATCGTGTTAGGCCAGATTTGAAATCGAAAAAGACTCAAATTTTTAAAAAAATACCTGGGTATAGGAAATCGACTATTGGCGCCGTTCTAACCAACCAAATGCCCTGTTTTCCTCTCTACTGTTCACTCTTTTAAAAACTCGTTCTCGTGATGGTTCTTGAATGGACTTTGACGATGATAGCCAGAGTGTGAATGTTGGTACCATTACTGAGGGCCTGGATGAACTTTTTCCTCTCACCCTTGCTCAATTGGGGAAAACATAGTGGGGCTGATATAAAATGGTTTCAACCTGTTATGTTTCTATCTGAATAACTCAAAGGGTTTTTATCAGCGATTCTTACGACAAATGGTGTCAAGATGAAAATCTGGGAAAAAGAAAATCAATTAGTTTTTTTTGTTTTTTTTTAGATCTTAAATATTTTGTTGGATGGACAATTATCCCATGCTGTTACATGATTTAGACAATTTTGCTTTTACACCCGATATATATCGGTATATATATATATATATATATATATATATATATATATATATATATATATATATATATATATATATATATATATATATATATATAAGTAATGTAATAAAATAAAAAATACATTTTAAAACTCTCCCTTCCCTCTCTAATTTTGACCATGTCACTCACCACCTTGTATGTCACCTTAAATAAGCTTAATACTGCCCTTCAAAAGTGTAAATTTTAAATTCATTTTTTCACCCTTGAAAGTAAAGTCTGAAGATCTAGATAAAAAATAAAATCTCTGGTGAAATAAATTATTACAATGGAACCTTAAAGTGGTATGATCTTTCTTTAAATTAAATTATTCGCTCTGACTTAACATTGACCTCTCCGGATTTCATCCTCCTTGGGATTATCCATACGGATTACCTAGATTTTCATAACTTATATGTATATATATATATATATATATATATATATGTGTGTGTGTGTGTGTGTGTGTGTGTGTGTGTGTGTGTGTGTGTGTGTGTGTGTGTGCGCGCGTGTGCGTGTGTGTGTGTGTAAGTTATGAAAATCTAGGTAATCCGTACGGATGACAATATATATATATATATATATATATGTGTGTGTGTGTGTGTGTGTGTGTGTGTATGTATTGTCATCCACGGACAGACTGTTTCGCTGTATCACAGCTCATCAGTGTGACCAGATGTCCGGTTGCTTCTAGCTAGGATCGAACCTCGACTGAATTGGGATCAGTCGGATATTATATATATATATCTATATATATATATATATATATATATATATATATATATATATATATATATGTATATATATATATATATATATATATATATATATATATATATATATATACACCTGGTATATGTACCATATACCATACTGGTTGACAGAAAAGTATGAGTGGGTGAAAATTTAATAGTACCACTCTCCCATAACTAACTCACCAACCGAGGTAAAAGTAATATTAAAAGCTCTCCGGCTGCTTGTGAATCTTGACAGTTTTAGCAAGCATGAAATTTTGACGGGTTTGCCTCCCGTGTCATAGGCACGTCAATGACACGGTGCCACACGCACAAAGCGTTGTGTCATACGAAGATGAATCTGTGTGTGTGTGTGCGTGTGTGTGTGTTGAAAGTCTTTTGTTTCAAGACCTCCTATGTCGGCAACTCAATTCTATTTCAGATGATATTTGTCTTCATTTAAAAACCTCTAAGTGGAGGCAGCTGTATAAATGACTGATTCATGGAGTATTAGTTGCTGAGATGATGTGTCACGGTCGCATGACAACGTAATCCGTAAGTGTGCGTATGGGCGCGTTTATGTGTGTGTATACGCGTATACGTGTTTTGTTTTGGTTTTTTTTTCTTCAGATTTATGTACACCCTTGTACAAATTAATTGAAACAATCGCTTTAGTTTCCTTTCATTCACTATTCGATCAGTTTTAGACCCACTGGAGTGACAGGGTGTATTCGATTCCTCTTTTGTCCTCAGATTAGGTCATTTGCAGTGGTGTGTAGTAATATGAATCTATTTTCGTGTATAGTTTCTGTGATGTACTCATAAGGTATTTACAAAAGCATTATATACACCCTTGTGCAAATTAATTGAAACAACCGCTTTAGTTTCCTTTCTTTCGCCATTCGGTCAGTTTCAGACCCACTAGAGTGACAGGGTGTAATCGATTCCTATTTTTTCCTCAGATTAGGTCATTTGCAGTGGTGTGCAGTAATATGAATCGATTTTCGTGTATAGTTTCTGTGATGTACTCATAAGGTATTTACAAAAGCATTATATACACCTTTGTGCAAATTAATTGAAACAACCGCTTTAGTTTCCTTTCTTTCACCATATGGTCAGTTTTAGACCCACTGGAGTGACAGGGTGTAATCGATTCCTCTTTTTTCCTCAGATTAGGTCATTTGCAGTGGTGTGCAGTAATATGAATCTATTTTCGTGTATAGTTTCTGTGATGTACTCATAAGGTATTTACAAAAGCATTATATACACCCTTGTGCAAATTAATTGAAACAACCGCTTTAGTTTCCTTTCTTTCACCATATGGTCAGTTTTAGACCCACTGGAGTGACAGGGTGTAATCGATTCCTATTTTTTCCTCAGATTAGGTCATTTGCAGTGGTGTGCAGTAATATGAATCGATTTTCGTGTATAGTTTCTGTGATGTACTCATAAGGTATTTACAAAAGCATTATATACACCCTTGTGCAAATTAATTGAAACAACCGCTTTAGTTTCCTTTCTTTCACCATATGGTCAGTTTTAGACCCACTGGAGTGACAGGGTGTAATCGATTCCTATTTTTTCCTCAGATTAGGTCATTTGCAGTGGTGTGCAGTAATATGAATCGATTTTCGTGTATAGTTTCTGTGATGTACTCATAAGGTATTTACAAAAGCATTATATACACCCTTGTGCAAATTAATTGAAACAACCGCTTTAGTTTCCTTTCTTTCACCATATGGTCAGTTTTAGACCCACTGGAGTGACAGGGTGTAATCGATTCCTATTTTTTCCTCAGATTAGGTCATTTGCAGTGGTGTGCAGTAATATGAATCGATTTTCGTGTATAGTTTCTGTGATGTACTCATAAGGTATTTACAAAAGCATTATATACACCCCTGTGCAAATTAATTGAAACAACCGCTTTAGTTTCCTTTCTTTCACCATATGGTCAGTTTTAGACCCACTGGAGTGACAGGGTGTAATCGATTCCTATTTTTTCCTCAGATTAGGTCATTTGCAGTGGTGTGCAGTAATATGAATCGATTTTCGTGTATAGCTTCTGTGATGTACTCATAATGTATTTACAAAAGCATTATATACACCCTTGTGCAAATTAATTGAAACAACCGCTTTAGTTTTCTTTCTTTCACCATACGGTCAGGTTTAGACTCACTGGAGTGACAGGGTGTAATCGATTTCTATTTATCCTCGGATTAGGTCATTTGCAGTGGGGTGCAGTAATATGAATCTATTTTCGGGATGTATGATAAGATTTCTTTGGCCTTGAAAAATATTGCGTCATTTTTGATTGCATCAGATTTTTATCACGCCCAGACACTACTGTCTCAAATGTCGATTAGTTGTCCTGCGACCATTGTCTGCGATGGACGTTACTCCAAGGTAACGTACGAAAATTGTAACACTGCACGAACACACTGGCAAGCCTTACTAGTGAGCAAATCAAAGTACTATAGACTGGTCCGGAAACTCCCCTGATTTCAATCCAATCGAGAATCTGTGGTCAATCTGCAAGGAACGACGTCGTGGAATGGACCTACGAAGTACTAACATGTGCACTGGGTCATGTTTCATTGGAATAATACGAAAAAAAAAAAAAAGAAAAGAAGAAGGGAATTATTCGTTTTGTTTCAATTAATTTGTAAAAGGGTGTCAGTGCGTATTTGAAACGGACCTTCAATATTATCCTTTACTACCTGTTGGCCGTCACATGAAGTGCAAATGCAGTTCAGTTGCAATTTTATCCCCTTTGACTGATTCCCGTTACCCTTTCTTATTACATATGCAGTCACATAAGTTATGTTTGCTTCAATGCCGATATTTATGGGTTTCTCTCAGCCAGAACTGGAAGCCTATTTCAAGTGCCGTCGTTCAATTTGCAGAGGTTTCGCTTTGCGGCAGTTCGCTACTGTAGAAATTCAAAGTATAAAAAAGAGATTAAGGGCATAGTTAATTTGGCGCGAATGAATTTTCTATATTAAGACTCTCGAATGCACAGGCCGGTTCGGCTAAATTTACACTCCTTAAAGAAAATATAGGCATATCTGTTCGTATCTATCTATCCAGCTATCTATCTATCTATCTATCTAAATCTCTTCCTTTCTATCTTTCTATCTATTTATCTAAATCTCTTCCTTTTTATCTTTCTATCTTTCTATCTATCTATCTATCTATCTATCTATATCACTAAATATTGGTTTGGTCTGGTTTGTTTTACGACATATCAACCATAATGGATTATTTAATGCTGGCAAGATTTCTATTGCTGGTAATATTTCCAATCTATCTATCTCAGTCTGTTCATATCTATCTATCTATCTATCTATCTATCTATCTATCTATCTATCTATCTATCTATCTTAGTCTGTTCATATCTATCTATCTATCTATCTATCTATCTATCTATCTATCACAGTCTGTTCATATCTATCTATCTATCTATCTATCTATCTATCTATCTAAATCTCTTCCTTTCTATCTATCTATCTATATCAGTCTCTCTGTATCTATCTATCTATCTATGTATCTATCTATCTATCTATCTATCTATCTATCTATCTATCTGAATCTCTTCCTTTCAATCTGTTCACATCTATCTAACTATCTATCTATCTATCTATCTATCTATCTATCTATCTATCTAAATCTCTTCCTTTCTATCTATCTATCTATCTATCTATCTATCTATCTATCT
>OZ038499.1:16902184-16957184 GCA_964036315.1 Acanthosepion esculentum
TATCCATTTATTTCTCGCCATTTCTGTTGAGAGCCTTTTTCAGTCAGGCATACCTCGGAATTGTGTGCCTCAACTGAGATTTAACTATAAAAATCGATGACATATACACAGACCGATCAAAATCCAGGTTAGAGATTGATAATAGTAAAATCAAATAGGACTCCAAAATTAAAAAAAAAAGCAGGTCCCGCAATCCTATGTAGCAGTCTAGAGATTAACATTCTTTCCGAGTATCGTCTATCCCAGTCCAAAAGACCCCCACCTGACTGGCGCTAACTTACTTCACCCCCACGCCTATATGAAATAGACTAATCCAAACTAGACCCACTATCAGTATCAGTTTTTATCCCCGATTACTAGTGGATCACTTTATAAATGTGCTTGAACCTCACATAGTTAGAACGTGCGTTACGCCTGCCATTACCTCAGATAAATAATGGACAGTTCCGTTTTGATTGCGCAGAAGGCCGAAGTTATGGGGCACCCAATGAGGATCGAACTCACTACTTACTCATTCGAAATTGACAAGCTTCCTAACCATAACGCCACGCCGAGGTGCCCAAAGTAATTTTCCAAGCGTAGCTCAGATGTGGCACAAGGCCGAAAGTATGGGGCACCTAGTGAGGATCGAACTCACTAATCAGTTGTAATTGTTCGAGCAAGAAAAAATGTTGCTAACCATTACACCACGCCGAGGTGCCCAAAGGCGGATGAAAGATATATCGGGGATACTTTTTGGTCTTAGTGAGAAAAAGAAAGCATGCGTAATACTGATAAGAAAGAAAGAAAGAAAGAAAGAAAGAAAGAAAGAAAGAAAGAAAAGCCAAGAAAGAAAGAAAGAAAAGCCAAGAAAGAAAGAAAGAAAAGGTAAAAAAGAAAGAAAGAAAGAAAAGGTAAAAAAAGAAAGAAAGAGAAGGAAAGTAAGAAAAGATAAGAAAGAAAGAAAGAAAGAAAAGGTAAGAAAGAAAGAGGAGGCGGTAAAGTTCTTACGTGTTTAACGTCTGTTTCATGAAATGGAAAACCTTGTCAGCAAACATGGACCTTCATGCACACAAAAAAAAAATATCATAAAAAAAATCAAATGCCAAACGTTAAAAATAACGGTTTTTTCCGGGTGCTGGTCATAATCCCGATTCTTAAAATATCAAAAGTCGGAATCCTGAAATTTAAAATCCCGAATGTCTCAAAATCCCGAAAGCTCAGAATCCCGAAAAATAGTCTTTGGGAGAAATTGAAAACAAAAAAGAAATAAAGGTATTTCCAAATTTTAAATATTTACAAAATAGCGTTTAAATAGGAATTATAAACATTCGAAATTCATTAAAAAAATACAAAACCAGAAAATGGCGACTAGGCGATGGGAATGTTTAGTAGGCAACGCTCTGGTCGGTGTTTATCGCATTATTGGAGAGTTTCTAAAAGTGCAGCAGAACGTAGAAAACGAATTTGAACGAATTCTCCGTGGAGCCTCTTGTCCAAAAAGAAAAAAAAAGATGTGTTTTATCGTGATGAAAGGCTTAAAAATTTAGTTAACGATAAAGAAAGCAGACCCGATCTTATAGATTATCTTAAGGCTCTTTCGCCTAATCTTTCCTTATAAATTATTCAGATAATCTACTTTGATATTTTTAATGAATTTTGAATGTTTCAAATGTATAAACATTATTTAAGCGATATTTTGTAAATGTTTAGAAATAAAGGCATTTTCATTTTTTTTGTATGAATTTCTGGGTATTATAAACCTAATGTCTTCAGCATCCATTTTTTACCAGTGCACATATTGCAATTTTTGCTGATATTTTTTGGGTCTTTTTTTGTTTTTTTTACAATTTCTCCCAAATATTATTTTTCGGTATTCTAATCTTTCCGGATTTTGATATATTTGGGACTTCAATTTTCAGGATATTTAATTTCAGGATTACGACATTCGAGATTCAGGATTATAATCCAAACCCGGTTTTTCCGTTGACACCGCTCGTATTTTAACTACCTTCGCTCCTCGGCAATGTTTATTGTTTTAAAAAGCGATGAGTAGAATTGTAATAAAACCTAAACACACGATGAAAGTGAATTTATAAATTTTTTTTTTTTGTTCTTTCGCCGTTGTGGTATGAAAATTAACTGCAACATCAGCTCCAGAGCGAACACAAGATAACTATGCGGATATGTGACGTTGCATGATCCACAATATCTTTGGCTATGGACGCAATAATATACACAGGAGAAGGAGTTTTTTCATACAGTTGTTCTCCCAATAGAAGGACCAAGAGCCTCTCATGGTAAAAGATTACAGAATGATGTTCTCGAAAAATGTAATAGGAGGAATTAAAAAGTGCGTATTATGAGGACAGATAACGGTTGATCCTGGACTTGAAGGGGTGAAGCGATCGAGCGACCCTTCTATCCGGTGTCTGTATCACAATGACAAATTTCTATGAAAAGTGATGTATATTCTGGCTTTGGGAAATATATTCTAATCTATTCCATTTTATATCCGTCCTGGGTATGACGATAAACTACATCAACGTTCTCGGTAGGACGATGGACTGGATTCGACAGGCGTTCGATCAGGAGGTTTTCGTGAGCATAAAACCGCCTGTTCCCAAGTTCACCTTGACCCGGGTTGGTGGCGCCTGTCAGCGTCCCAGCTATAGGCAAATGGTCAACCACCCCAAAAGGGGTCAAAATCTATGAAGTTTAAAAGTAGGTGTTAATACTAGTGATACTTTTTGATAAAATTATTGCCAGCAGTACATTTCTGAAAAGGAAAAATATTACCAGCAATATTTTTTAAAAAATATATTACCAGCAATCTGTCAGTTATGTGCCATGCGTGATACATACGGTCTGTCCTACTATTTACCCATAGCTGGGGAGAGAAGAGGATTCATAGATTTCCCAAGGGCATTAGCGCGTAAGTGAATGCAATGGATTTGACTGGAAAGCCAGTCAGTCAGTTATGTGCCATGCTTGATACATGCTTAGGCGATCATGTATCTTTCGATACATAACTGACGAGGCAGATTTTTTTCCCGCAGTAGGTTGTCATTTCTTTCTGAGGTAGACCAGTTGCTATACATGTCTATAGAACCCGGTTTGTCCTGCTATTTACCCATAACTGGGGGGGGGGGGGTGGAGAAGAAGAAGATTCATACTTTTCCCAAGTAAGTGAATGTAATGGATTTGACTGGAATTCGAACTCGGCTCTCCGATTCTTCAATCCGTGTCGCTATCCATTATTTCCTAACTGCCTCCATAACTTAAAACTATATTTTATAAGATGTATACATATATATATATATATCGGTTTTGTAGTGCGTATTCAATTTATGTAACGTAAATCATTCAAACGAAAAACAAATACTGAAGCTAATTATATGGCGAGAATCACTGTCACAAACAATATTTAATAATAAATTACAACCAACTTCGAATCTGTTAATGAATGGTGTGATCCTTGTTCATAAATTCCGGGCTTATCTGGTCTTATTTTTTTGTACGAGCCGGCTTTCAGTCGTTCCGAACCACCATCCTCAGGTAGACATATTAGTGTGTTTTTGTTAAACTCCGAATAGTAATGCGACATCGAAAGATATTGCGGTCCGAAAGAGTGCTTTTTTAGTGATGAGATATTGTTAAATGTAAGAATAATTTTGGAGCGCTGCAGACACAACGCTGAGGTTGAATTTTTTTTTTAAATTTGAAAAATGTGCGTTCTTGTACTGGAGAAAAGTGGCATGAACTAAATTGTTCAATAATAATAGTATTGTCACAATTATTATCAGGAATTTCGCACTTAGGATCAGGTTATTTTAATATCGGTTTTGTAGTGCGTATTCAATTTATGTAACGTAAATCATTCAAACGAAAAACAAATACTGAAGCTAATTATATGGCGAGAATCACTCTCACAAACAATATTTAATAATTCGTACAAAAAAATAATTTATGAACAAGGATGACACCATTCATTAACAGATTCGAAGTTGGTTGTAATTTATTATTAAATATTGTTTGTGAGAGTGATTCTCGCCATATAACTAGCTTCAGTATTTGTTTTTCGTTTGAATGATTTACGTTACATATATATATATATATATATATATATATATATATATATATATATATATGTGTGTGTGTGTGTGTGTGTTTGTGTTTGTGTGTGTGTGTGTGTCTGTGTATATGTGTGTGTGTGTGTGTTTGAACGATATTATATTCAAATAAAATCATACGAAGCTAATTATGAAATACAGATCTTCAAAGAAAAGTTACGTTTTATCTTAATTCTTTCAACGATTTTCTTGCTAATTTTCACTTCTATTCTACTTCAAATTAAATTTCAACGCAAGCCCAGTGACGTTACTGTTGACGTCACAGAGGTCAGCGTTTGATTCACCGATAAGCGCAGGTCCATGCGCATGCGCAGCTTCGTGAAGTTTCTTCCCTGTGGCAGACGGACATTATGGCGCCGTACGATGTCTGTAACACCAGGGTATTCGCACATGTCAGCCGTTGTTAGCATCCACAGACTGATGAGCGTCTGCCCAAAAGCAGATGAGTATCAGTCTCTGAACGGACCGCTACCTATTTATTGGGTTCGTTGAGAATGATACTAAATGTGAATATGCTTAAATAACTTGGTATTCATTCTTTTATACCAAATGGATTGCTGGAATATTTACGAGATTTGGTTTAGTCTACCGGAAGCTCACATAAGGTGACAATATTAATTTTGGACGTCCTTCTATAAAACAAAAGGAACACTCTGCTTTGAAAACAACTCTTCAATTCTTATTCTACCTTGACTCGAAAGACATGACGAGCTCCAAAGAACTAACTTAGCGTTTTTTTCTATTTATTTTCAACAGTAGGAATTTGAAGCATATATTCGTTTATTAGATATCTTTACTAGTCATTGCTCTACAGCTGCTGGACATTAAAACGATGAATCTTCGAAAATTGAAGTCGAATAGATAAGTGCCTTATATTAAATCTTTCGAAATGTTTTTCATCTATAAACTATGGTTGCTTTTTTTTTTTTAAATTGGTCACTTTGTTTACAAACATCTCGCTTTAAACACGTTAAAACACCAATAATTTACTGGAATACATGTTTTGTTAAGAGTTAACGATCAGTCAAATTATTATTATTATTTTATTTCCTTTGATATCTGCCGTTTACATATTTCTTTCCGGGTCCCGCCCAGGGACCTAAGGTTAGAAATGGTATCATGACACTTTCCGCTGAAAGAAAAAAAAATTATTACATAGATAATGCCCTTCGTAAAGTGTGTGCTGTACTTGTCAGAATCATTTTTTGTATCTCTTTGAGGCATGGACTTCCAGGGATCCCTTCAATTAGTCTACTGGAATCTTTTCCAACCAATCCTAAGGCTCCAACTACAACAGGGATTGTTGATGTTCCCATGTGCCACATTTTTGAGATTTCTATTTCAAGGTCCTTGTATTTTGACAGCTTTTCGAATATCTTCAAAGATACATTGCAGTCTGCAGGGACTGCTATATCAATAAGGAGGCACTTATTTTGTTTGTGGTCTTTAATAACAATGTCTGGGCGGTTGGATTTCATTGTTCTGTCAGTGTGTATTGTGTAGTCCCATAGAATTGTAACAGGTCCTATCTCCGTAACCGGGTCAGGGTGGTGTTCGTACCAGTTTCTTTCAGTTTCCTTCCCGTAGAAGTTGCAGATTATTATTATTATTATTATTATTATTATTATTATTATTATTATCTTTCGATTTCTGCTATGGCCACACACCCTACCAAGTCTGTGCGAAGACCTAGGGGAAGTAGTGGTGTGTTGTTATGGCTATATTTCGTGATTTGCTTTTCTAACTCCATAACATCACTAGTCTTACATGAACAAAGTTCTTCTTGGTGTGTGGGCTGTACTTATCAAGACAATTTTTTGTATTTCTCTTCAGCTGGGATTTCCAGGGATTTTTTCAATGTGTTGTTGTATTCCTTTTTTCATCATTCCAAGCGCACCTACTATGACTGGTACTATTCTTGTTTTTAATTTCCATATTTTTTTTTCTATTTCTTAATATTTTCCTTCTTACTATTTTATTTCATTTGATTTCTGCTGTATACTCATCTCTTTCCGGGTCCCAACCAGAGACCTAAGGTCAGAAATAGCCTCAGGACATTTCCCACTGAACATTTTTAGAGGAAAAAATATCTAAGATTACATATATTTTACATATATAAAGCCCTTTATAAGGAGTACATTTTTATGGATATGGGCTACGAGGAATCACTTCAATGAGTCTATCGGAAACTTTTCCAACCAATCTGAGGGCTTCTACTACAAATAGAGTTGCTGATGTCCTCATATGCCACATTTTTGAGATTTCGATTCCAAGTTCCTTGTATTTTGATATTTTTTGAAGATCTTCAAAGATACATTGCAGTTTACAGTGACTGCAATGTCAATAAGAAAACACATTTCGTTCTGCGGTCTCTGATTACAATGTCTGAGCAATTAGCATTTACAATTAGCATCAACTCTTCTCACAATTCCAGGGAATCCTTGCAGAGTAAACAATGGCGATTTTCTGGAGGTCTGAAATCTTATTCTCAATTATTATTATTATTATTATTATTATTATTATTATTATTATTATTATTATTATTATTATTATTATTTCTTTTGTTTCTGTTATTTACTCATTTCGTTCCGGGTCCCAACCAGAGACCTAAGGTCAGAAATGGCATCATGACATTTTCTATTTGTAAAAAAAAAAAATGAAAACAGATAACCTCAGATCACACAAATTTTACATAGATAAAACCCTTCGTAAGTCGTGAGCTTATGAGAACATTTTTTTCTTATTTCTTTAAGGCATGGGCAACTGAGAATCCCTTCTATGACTCTATAGGAACCTTTCCCAATCAAACTGATGTCTCCAACCACAACTGTAATTATTGAGGTCTTCATGTGACACATTTTTGTTTTTAGATTTCCACTGCAAGATCCTTGTATTTTGAAAGATAGATTGTATTTCAAAGATAGATTGCAATCTGCAGGGACTGCCATGCCAATTAGAAAGCACATTCTGTTCTTTGATCCCGATGTCTGGGCGATTCGTTTTGATCGTTCTCTCGGCGTGCATTGTAAAGTCCCATAAAATTGTTACAGGTCCTATCTCTTCAACCAGGTCTAGTTGGTTTCCATAGCAATTTCCTGCAGTCTCATGTCCATAAAAGTTTTAGATTTTCCAGTATAAATATTGACACACCCTTCTTCTTCTTCTTCTTCTTCTTCTTCTTCTTCTTCTTCTTCTTCTTCTTCTTCTTCTTCTTCTTCTTCTTCTTCTTCTTCTTCTTCTTCTATTACTACTACTACTACATCTTCTTCTGCTACTTATTTCTCCTCCTCCCCCTCTTCCTCCTCCGCTTCATCTTCTTCTTCTTCTTCTTCTTCTTCTTCTTCTTCTTCTTCTTCTTCTTCTTCTTCTTCTTCTTCTTCTTCTTCTTCTTCTTCTTCTTCTTCTACTACTACTACTACTACCTCTACTACTGCTTCTTCCGCTTCTTCTTCTACTACTACTACTACTACTATACCTTCTTCTTCTACTACTACTACTACCACTACTACTTCTACTACTACTTCTTCCACCTCCTCTTCTTCTTCTCTTCTACTACTACTACTACTATTACTTCTTCTTCTACTACTACTACTACCTCTACTACTACTTCTTCCGCTTCTTCTTCTACTACTACTACTATACCTTCTTTTTCCTCTTCTTCTTCTTCTTCTTCTTCTTCTTTTATCCCTGCACTACGTAGCCACTGATGAGCACGGGGCTTGTCTACATCAACTTGCTTGATACGGCCAAAGTATTGACTGTGAAGAGGTTTATCCTGCCATCATTTCTGTATCTGGTCCATTGCATTTGCCTTTGCATCCCTTTTTAAGCCTTTTGCAGCTGCACTAGGTGCATTATGTTTTACTTGCATTTTTTCACGTACTTAAAATATCATTTTGAATTTTTTAGCTTCCTTTATTACCGAATAAAGTTTCTTACTTCTTTCATGTTCTATGACACAGATCATCAACCAGTCTTCTGTAGTTTCCAGCTATCTTTGAAGGCCAATTGTTGTAATTTTGTATGACAGTTCTAGTTGAACAAATCCTCTGCCTCCTTCGGATCTGGGCACATACAGACGATCAACGTCAGCATTTGGATGATGCATGCAAGTGAGAATCTTTCTCGCTTTGGCGTCCATTCGTTTAATGTCAACTACGATCCAGTTAAAAATGTTGAACCTACATTACACCACGGGAACGCACACGCCTGTAGTATTCCTTTCTTACTTTCTCCTTCATTGGATATGCTGTATTCCATCTCCCTATATATTGTTGTAACCTAGTAATATCTAATCTCCTATATGGCAGTGAATGCTGGACAATCTCCTCATGCCTTTCATAAACTAAGCAAAGTATTAAGAGAAAGGAAAATGTCTTTAGAAACAAAGAAAAGATTGCTGAACTGCTATGTAATATCTAATCTCCTATATGGCTGTGAATGCTGGACAATCTCCCCAGGCCTTTCATAAACTAAGCAAAGTATTAATAGAGGGGAAAATGTCTTTAGAAACAAAGAAAAACATTCTGAACTGCTATGTAATATCTAATCTCCTATATGGCTGTGAATGCTGGACCATCTCCCCAGGCCTTTCATAAACTAAGCAAAGTATTAAGAGAGAGGAAAATGTCTTTAGAAACAAAGAAAAGAGTGATGAACTGCTATGTAATATCTAATCTCCTATATGGCTGTGAATGCTGGACAATCTCCCCAGGCCTTTCATAAACTAAGCAAAGTATTAAGAGATAGGAAAATGTCTTTAGAAACAAAGAAAAGAGTGATGAACTGCTATGTAATATCTAATCTCCTATATGGCTGTGAATGCTGGACAATCTCCCCAGGCCTTTCATAAACTAAGCAAAGTATTAAGAGATAGGAAAATGTCCTTAGAAACAAAGAAAAGAGCTGCTGCATAGCGCCGAGGAAATCTAAAAGCAAATGATCACAATGAAAGCTATATTTCCATTCAGGAATCGATTGGTTACATTTTAGAGACATACAAGAGATTTAAATAAATGGTCTCTTATTGAAATAGCATAATTCATGCAAATATTAGTAGAAACAGTCTTTAGATACTTTTTAATAAATAAAGTAAACGTCTAATCAAATATGGGTATCCACTAAATATAGCGTTTAAGTAAAAAAAATAATATAGTAAAAATACAATGTAGTACAGTTTCCAATATTTGCCCTTATAAAAATGGTGATTATAACTTCCTTGGGTGGCTGTTAGTTTTTAATATACATACATAAATGTTCATTTATCAAGAAATTCAAAATATATAATCCCTAAAAAAACTATTTTGGATTCAGACAGCATAATGTATATCTGAATAAATTATTATTTTATTATTAATCCTGTTTATCTGAACTCTTTGATATTCGATCGCCATCATCCTTCCTGATGAAAAAATCATTTAACTCAACAAATATTTACTTTTAATCATAATTTCTTTTCTTTGCAAAGCACGTAATTCTGAAGGGATGTTAAGGATATAAATAAATATATATATATATAATCTCAACGATCAAAGTGATATTCATATATCAACAATACACGCACATACGTGTGTGTATGATAATATATATATATATATATATATATATATATATATATATATATATATATATATATATATATATATATATATATATATATATATATATATATATATATATGAAAAAGAAGTTGAAAATGCAACTGGGATCTTTAAGAATATTTATTTAGAGTAACTTTACCGGCTTCACATTTCTATGATCTTCAAAAGTTAAATTGACATGAAGAGACGTGTGGCTATGGAATGATAAGTTTCATGGAGTTAGCGAATATTTTTCCGTCTATATTTCTGAGATGAGGTATTATGTACGCTATTTACATTATTCGGACTATTGTACTCATCTTTGTCGCCATATTTATTACAATGTTTCGGCCGTTGTACATATATATATATATGTACAACGTATATATGTATATATATATATTGCACTTGGAGATATTTACCCTGATAGAGAAAGAAAGAAACAAATAAACAAAGTGAGAATAAAGAAACAGATTAAGATATAGATAAGTAGATAGAATATGAACAAAAGAAGATAGATAGATAGATAGATAGATAGATAGATAGATATGAGCAGAATCAGATAGATAGATAGATAGATAGATATGAACAAACCAAGCAGATAGATAGATAGATAGATAGATAGATAGATAGATAGATAGATAGATAGATATGAACAAACCGAGCAGATAGATAGATAGATATGAATAGAATGAGATGGATAGATAGATACATAGATACATAGATAGATAGATAGATAGCTAGATATGAACAAACCAAGCAGATAGATAGATAGATAGATAGATAGATATGAACAAACCAAGCAGATAGATAGATAGATAGATAGATAGATAGATATGAACAAACCAAGCAGATAGATAGATAGATATGAACAAACCAAGCAGATAGATAGATAGATATGAACAATCTGAGATAGGTGCATAGATAATATGCATTTATGCTTTTATACGCATGAATGCCTAAGTTGTTCTCCAAATATTTCGCAATTCCGATCCTCACATTCCCACAAATATTACACAAATTTCATTGTGTAATCTTATCTTTCCCACATTTACCCTCTCTCTTTCTCATCCGTTCTCTCTCTCTCTCTCTCTCTCTCTCTCTCTCTCTCTCTCTCTCTCTCTCTCTCTCTCTCTCTCCCTCCTTCTCTCACTCTTGATATATGCCTGTATATTTGTGTGCGTGCGGGTGCGTGCGGGTGCGTGCGGGTGCGTGCTTATTTTTTCATTGGTTAACCTAACAGTTCTAACATATGTCCTCCTCCTCAGTTGATTAACGAAGAAGAGAAGGTTTCATAAAATAAGACATATCTTTGCGGTAACCCTTGCCCCGCATCACAACGAGAATACGCGGGAGACGTGTAAAGACAATGGCTTTCCTACTGAGCATCTTCTTTGATGTGGAAACTGGTGACGTCGATCTGCGGCTCGGTTTCAGTGGACCGTACAATTTGGCTCTACTTGAGACAGCTGCGGGGGTGTAATTGGCGAGAAATAATTTACACGAAACTCTCGACTCTCGTGATCATTTGGAAAAAAAATGCGAGAGAAAGAGAGTTATTTACAATCATAATACCCGTCAAAAATCGCAAGGTTGTCTACGTCGGGATAAATTATATTAAAAAAAGAAGGAGATGAAGAGATGTAT
The DNA here is from genome assembly GCA_964036315.1 of Acanthosepion esculentum. Taxonomy (NCBI): domain Eukaryota; kingdom Metazoa; phylum Mollusca; class Cephalopoda; order Sepiida; family Sepiidae; genus Acanthosepion; species Acanthosepion esculentum. The sequence continues at coordinate 16,913,523 of OZ038499.1, forward strand.
CGCCGGCGCTAAGTTGTGTATCACCTCAGCAGAAAAATAGGCACCTTCTATACTCGCGTAACGCATGATCTCACGTAACGCGTGATCTCGCGTGACGCGTGATCTCGCGTAACGCGCGGTCTCGCGTATTGTGCGACCCCTAAATTTCCACTTACAAAAAATGATTTTATCATCTATCTCGTGTGTCATGCGAATTCCTTTCTTGAGAGACCATATTACAACAGACTAACCTCTTTTCCTCTATCTCTTTATCCCATCTTCTAGTTAAATAAGTTAAAAATCATTTTATTATGTATCTCGTGTATTATGCGAGTTCCTTTTTGGAGAGACCAAATTCCAATAGACTAACCTCTTTTCCTCTATCTCTTTATCCCATCTTCTAGTTAAATAAGTTAAAAATCATTTTATTATGTATCTCGTGTATTATGCGAGTTCCTTTTTGGAGAGACCAAATTCCAATAGACTAACCTCTTTTCCTCTATCTCTTTATCCCATCTTCTAGTTAAATAAGTTAAAAATCATTTTATTATGTATCTCGTGTATTATGCGAGTTCCTTTTTGGAGAGACCAAATTCCAATAGACTAACCTCTTTTCCTCTATCTCTTTATCCCATCTTCTAGTTAAATAAGTTAAAAATCATTTTATTATGTATCTCGTGTATTATGCGAGTTCCTTTTTGGAGAGACCAAATTCCAATAGACTAACCTCTTTTCCTCTATCTCTTTATCCCATCTTCTAGTTAAATAAGTTAAAAAAGTAAAAGCAAATGATAAAAGTATCGCTACACTCATTGCGTCAACACGTACAGCCATAAACAACCGAACGAGAAACAGTTAAACATCTTAGAAATGTAAACAATGGAAAAGATGCATATTCGCCATGTTTGTATTTTATAATACGATATTAATATGTGAATATTACATGCATTATTATTGGATACAGTTAAATAAAGCATCAGTTTTATCAAAATCATATTTATTTTAAATACAGCTATAACTATATAGATAGATAGAGTTAGAGCAAAAATCTTACAATATATCACCATTCTTGGTATATTTTATATTGTCACAGTGTGGGATAATCAAGGAAAAAGATGGTGGAGATATACAGATAAAGAATGCAGATGATTTCGACTAGATTGAGAAAAAAAAAATTTCAAAAAATATTCTTTCAAAAATTTTGAAACTACCAGTGTCTCTCGTTTCGTACGCATGTATAGAAGTGGCAACGTCATCAAAAGACCAGTTCAATGGAATCCTGGGTATGACAATAAACTACATCCGTGTCCTGGGTAAACTACGTCCAACAGCAAGGCCTCTGATCAGGAGGTTTTGAGGAGCGTGGAACCACCTCTTAATTGCTAATGTTCCCAGGTCCACCTTGACCCGGGGTGGTGGCACCTGTTAGGGTCCCAACTATGGGCAAATAATTAACACCGAAACTGAGGTAAAAAGCATTATAAAAGTGTAAAAATAGGTTTTGATACCAGAAATACTTTGTAAGAAATTATTACTAGAAATAAATTTATGAAGAAAAAAAAAATATTACCAGCAATACATTTTTGAAAAAATATAATATTACCAGCTATACATTTTTGAATAAAAAAATATTAACAGAAATAGATTTTTGAGGAAAAAAAATATTACAGAAATAGATTTTTGAGCAAAAAATATTAACAGAAATAGATTTTTGAGGAAAAAAAATATTACAGAAATAGATTTTTGAGGAAAAAAATATTAACAGAAATAGATTTTTGAGGAAAAAAAATATTACAGAAATAGATTTTTGAGCAAAAAAATATTAACAGAAATAGATTTTTGACAAAAAATATTACCAGGAAAAAAAAAGTTGTCGGCATTAAATGACCCATTGAGGTCGATGTGCCGTAAAACAAATCAAAACAAACAAAAAACATAAATACATTATGACAATACGTGTATGGCCATGTATATATTTACGTAATATAATCCGACATTCTTCTTACGTCTAATATTTGATCTTTTTTTACCCATGTAAAAACAGATAAATAAAGTCGGAAACCAATTGCGAAACAACGATGTATCTCTGTGCCGTATCGCTGTTCGCTCATGTCAAATCACGTTTTCGTTTGTCGTGGCAAATCTCGAAGATCTGTCTAATCTCGCCAAGCATCACATTTCTGACAAAATGAAGCTTGCAGACGACTAATAATGCCGCCATCTATTTTCTCCTCTTCCTCCGACTTTCCCAGTGTTTTCTTTTTCCCGTTGTTTCATTCCCGTCTCTCTGTCTAGAGAAGCTTTAGAACGTAGTCATGAAATACTTACACACAGTCACGACATTCTTGTATTTTCGCCTATCGAGATGAACGGGTATTCAATCGGGGAGGTCCCGTGACTTCAACACCTATTGGGACTTAGACTTTACCAAGACCTTAAGTGGAACTCGTGCATACGATCCATCGCTAAAGGGTACCGCTCTTGTAAGTACCTGACTCCCCCAGTTATTTTCTACCTTTAGAAGACCCAGCCCAAACGGAAAATAGATCTGGATGTGGTACAAGGCCGAAAGTATGGGGTACCCAATGAGGATCGAACTCACTACTCAGTCGTAATTGTTCTAGCGAGACAAGCTTGCTAACCATTACACCGCCTTGAGGTGCCCTTGTAATTTTCCAAGCGTAGCTTAGATGTGGCCCCATATCCGAAAGTATGGGGCACCCAGTGAGTGTCGAACTCACTACTCAGTCGTAATTGTTCTAGCGAGACAAGCTTGCTAACCATTACACCGCCTTGAGGTGCCCTTGTAATTTTCCAAGCGTAGCTTAGATGTGGCCCCATATCCGAAAGTATGGGGCACCCAGTGAGTGTCGAACTCACTACTCAGTCGTAATTGTTCTAGCGAGACAAGCTTGCTAACCATTACACCGCCTTGAGGTGCCCTTGTAATTTTCCAAGCGTAGCTTAGATGTGGCCCCATACCCGAAAGTATGGGGCACCCAGTGAGTGTCGAACTCACTACTCAGTCGTAATTGTTCTAGCGAGACAAGCTTGCTAACTATTTGGACACCTCGAGGTGTCCAAAGAGCTGTTACTATATATGGACAAGAAATACCCAGTTTTTACTTTCCTGTACCAATAGGAATCCAAAAGCGTTTTCGCATCCTTGCGGGTGATGAATTATTTTTCCACCCTACAACCGCTTTCCAAAAGGCGAGATGTCACCAAACTCTCGCTACTTTATCGGTATTTCTATAGAAAGTGTTCAGAAGAATTAAATTTCTTAGTTCCACTGTTTCTAACCTTAACGGCTAAGACCCACCATGCCACGCCCATTGTAGTGAACCACCCACATTCCCTTGGTATTCCTTTGATGAGATGTAAGTTCCACTCAAGCAGCTTCTTCTCACAAACCGCTGTTTTGTGCAACCAACGCCTAAGAGGATTCTTCCCCAATCATTGCGATATTAACCTGTTCAAGTCTAGGGTTAAACATTAACTTACCCACATATCTCCATAAACTGTGCCTATTACTCTGTAACCCTCTGTCTCCGAATTATAAACTGTATGTAACCCTGGGGGAGCGCATATTTCGATGCGAGAATTTAACAAATTACTGGCAAGTTTACCGTAATTTTGCTTGTTTTTCTCTGCATGATATACCTGAGTTGAAATCCTGAATTCGTGTCAAAGGTCATTGTACCTTTTCTCAAAATGGCTGTCTCTCACCATTCGATCATATAAACTTTGCACACACATAATTCCAAATAAGGACATCTCCACACACACACACACACACACACACACACACACACACACACACACCTTCATTCTTTTTTCTTTTTCTGTATTATTTCTATACAGATTTTTTAGGCAAATACAAATAAAGTTATAAATTTTTTAAAGTGCACACGAACTTTATATATATATATATATATATATATATATATATATATATGTATATATCAAAAGAGGGAGGGAGAGAGAGAGAGAGATATATTGAGAGAGGGTCTGCCCCCAAAATATATATACTGTTTAATAATTAAACTCAAATATAACTATCGACTAAAAATAACGTTTAAATAATATATATATATATATATATATATATATATATATATATACACACACACATATATATATATATATATATATATATATATATATATATATATATACACACACACATATATATATATATATATATATATATATATATATATATATATATATATATATATCTTATAATCTTATGAATATAAGTAAATATACTTATCTGGGAAAACCTTAGGTATTTTGGCTTGTAAATGAACAAACCAATACCCAAGGAAAAATAAGGAATAAAAAAAGAAAGAACTAAGAACATGTAATCCAGGCGAAAACAATCGTCCAATATCCAAATTCAGAGTCCAAAGAAAAAACCTTCAACACGAGTAAAGCAAAAATAACTAAGCAATGTGCTCAATACACTAAGTAGAGCAAATCTTACCTCTTTGGCCAAGCGTACCCTGACGATCCGCGTAGGTGAACCCAGGTAGGTTTGCCTGGCTCTTTAGGTTCATAGTTATATATATATATATATATATATATATATATATATATATATATATATATATATATATATATATATGTGTGTGTGTGTGTACGTGTGTTTGTGCATGTGCATGTATGCATATATATATATGTATGTGTGTCTGTATGGATGTGTATGTATACGTGTGTATACTAATTCCTTATAATATGAGAGTACGTATGTATGGAGAGGGAATGCGCGTATGCATAAGCATACTGATATATATATATATATATATATATATATATATATATATATATATATATATATATATATATATATATGCGTATATTGGCAAAAACAAGACTGCTCACAGGCACACACGCGGACCCGACACAACATAGGAAGTGTGTGTATGCCTGTATGTGTGTGCATATATGTATGTGTGTATATATGTGTATGCTAAATCTTTATAATAAGACAGTATGTATATATGAAGAGGAAATATACGTATATATACGCATGCTGCCAGAAACAAACACAATACAAAAATAGCAAATAGATCTAAGAACGTACAGGGGTCATTAAAAGATAAGAATACAGGTATCTTTCCTCGCCCTTTCTCGGACCAATCTTAATTGTTTTATTGCCCTTCACGCAGAAGAACTTTCACACTGCCAGTTCAAGGAAGACATTTGGGTCACTAACACGCAAGAAAGAGAATGTTTAACATCGAGAATGTTTAACATCGAAAAACATAAGAAAAATGAATTCTTTTTAGTAATATCCACGCTTTGCCTGATGAAGGTCGCGCGACCGGATACCCGTGTAGCAACATTATAGCAAATAATGCATAATATATATATTTTTTTAAATCGACATTACAACCAAAGACATTTACGGTTTCTCTCTTTATTTTAATATATATATATATATATATATATATATATATATTTTAACAATAAAAATTATCAAAAAAATTGATATATATGATAACACACCCATAGTATATATATATATATATATATATATATATATATATATATATATATTTAAAGACATTTATATATATTATGTTTAACGTTCTTTTTATAGATACAAGTATTTAAGCAAATGCTCTGCTTTATAATAAACAGTATTAAATAATATTTACCGGCCTGAATGTCCGAGAAATTTTCATAGAGCGAAATTTCGGAAAATTTTCTATGAAAATTTCTCGGATATTCAGGCTGGTAAATGTTATTTAATACTGTTTATTATAAAACAGAGCATTTGCTTAAATACTTGTATCTATAAAAAGAACGTTAAACATAATATATATAAATGTCTTTAAATAAATTGTCGGACTATGTCCAATTCAAAATATATATATATATATATATATATATGATAACACCCCCATAGTAGTATATGTGATAACACACACCCATAGTAATACAAACGCTTACACACATCCTACTCCCTCACTCCCTACGAACCAAGTAAGACACATACACTTAACAGAGACACATCCCCTTTCCAGGAACCAATAAAACTGTCAAAATGACCAAGGGAATTCAGAGCAACATGAATCCATCCAGCTCTTATCTCAAATAACAAATTAAAAGAGACTGTTTGACCAACACAAGGACTGACCAAAATTCATGTTAAAGAGATAAAGACATTCATTTCTGTAGTTCACTGCTACCAGCAAGCAGAAAATCTTTTTCTCCTGATGATGGCCAGGTTGGCCGAAACTAGTCGAGGAATCTAAATGAAATAATAATAAAAACGAAAGAATATTAATATACAACCCAGTGTGTCTGAAGATTTTATTTTTTTAATATTTTTTATTGTTCAATATATATATATATATATATATATATATATATATATATATATATATATATGAAGAAATATAGTCTTAAGGTGTGCTATATTTATGGGATAAAGTGCTCAATATCAGAGATAGAGCATGTGTAAATATAAAAGTGAACATAGCAGTCAACACTTAGAGGCGACAGTCTGTTTCATGCTAGATGCAATCGTCGGGCCACGACGATTGCATCTAGCATGAAACAGACTGTCGCCTCTAAGTGTTGACTTCTATCTTCACGTTTATATATATATATATATATATATATATATATATATTGAATTAAAAATTGAAACGCAGCTCTCAGATTTCCAATCCCGTGCCGTTATCCATTACACCACTCTCACCTCCAAGGTTACAGCATCAAACCGTCGCCCATCACCTTTCTGGAATAAAGTCAAAGCCAAATAAGAGTAAATGTAATTGAACATAAGTCTCTCTGGATAGACAGTGTTTGAAATCAGAGTTTTTCTCCTCCTAAAATGGCTTCCTTCCAAGGCAAGATAGCTTATGTAGACACGTAGTTATGGGAGGATGGGTTCATGCCTTCTCCAAGCTATTAGCGCAAAGTGAATGAAATCGAATGGTTGGCCGGTTCCACTAATAGCGCCGATAAGCGTGACGCTATCCGAGCATCTGTACGGATATCGTCGACCCTTCCCGATTCACACACGCGGACTGATCCACACTCCGCTTTCTTCTGTCACCTTGAGTAACACTGACGCTTATCAAAGCCGACTTACAACATATCTGAAATATCTTCCTCTCCCAAAAAACTATTGGCATACCTTACAGTCATCCGACCAACTTACCAACCTACCTACGTACCTGCCTACCCTACCAATGTGAATCTCTAGCTTCGGGCCCCCATCAACTAGCAAGAAATTAGCTGCTCAGTCAAGAACGATAACTTAAAAAAAAGCGATTAACAATCAAGACAGTTTTGTATCCTATTGTTAGTTGAGTGAGTTAGATTCTAACTGAGTGTATCTTCACCTGTGGCTTGAAGCAGGACCAAGTAAAGCTTTGTAAATGTATATACCGTGCTGTTCAATAAAAGTGACTCACCTGATTTTTTTTTTACTTAAAAATTTTTTCGCCTATTGCTTTTTGGGGTCAAACTAATTTTTAATCTTACTAATATAAAGACCCCTTCCCGACCACCTAGTAAAAAAGTTTACTCACCCTAAGGTATTCTATTGATAATTATAATTTTGGATATAAATGAGATTTAGGGGAAAAAACCTGTGCAAAAAAAAAATGTAACTTTAAAAACTGACCTTGTGTCACAACCTGACTCAGTGGTGGGGTCAAGTAAATACCAAGTGTAGTATCTGTTCTGTTCATCGCTAATGGAACGGTGCTCCAAACTGTTCAACAGTCGAACTCTCTACCTTGAGCAGAGAGGAACCCGGACGAGACTTTGCCGAACGGCCAAGTTTCGTCCGGGGAGGTAGACATACCCTGAACCCGTTTATATGGGTTCTAAGGGAATATTTTTGGCCGAGCCTACGGGCACGGAGAACCCACGCTAAACTCGGCCTTGTGCCGCATATGTCCCTCGTGGGGTGGGGGCTGTTAAATAATAATGGTAATATTAATATTAGCGGTTTCCTTATAAAGAAACATTCGGTATTTATTGATCGGGCAGCCAGTGCTATTCGAATAACACTTTTCTTCACTCTCTGTCCATCGGACTAGGATCAGTGTATAGTATCTGTTTTGTTCATCTCTTATGGTAATGCTAATATAAACCGTTTATAATCAAACGGCTTATATTAGCAAGGAAACATTCGGCATTCAACCAGTTCTACTTGAGATGCTCTTCGTTTCTAAGCATCGGGCTGGGATCAAAGCGTAGAATCTGTCCATCTTATTTCTAATGGTAATAGTAATATTAACTGTTTTCTTATAAGGAAATATTCGGCATTCATTTCCCAAGCAGCCAGTACTACTCTAAATACGTTTTTCTTTATTTTATGCCCAACGAAATGGGATCAAAGTGTAGTATGTGTTGTGTTCATCTCTAATAGCAATGTTAATGTAAACCGTTTCCTTATAAGGAAACATTCAGAATTCACTGACCGAGTAGACACTACTTGCTATTCGATCAACGCTTTTCTTCGAGTGAAATTTATAAAATCTTTCTTTAAGATTGTTTTCCGGAAAAAATAGATTTCTCAAGTCTAGTAGTTATCACATTTTCCAGTACTGATGGAGGTTTCCTTCCTAACTTTTCGTTGGAAATAGTGGGAAATGTTGACATTTAGATTATCTTATTATTTCCTCTTCGAGTTAGAGGCGCTATCCAATGTTTGGTTGTTGCTGCTGTTAAAAGTTCCCAAGTTATATAGTTTCTCTTATTTGGTGATTCTGTAGCGCCAGTCCACAATGTTCGAAGAATATGATCCTCTCTAAGATGTAGGGAAAAAAAAGCAACATCAGTGTGTATCTGTTGTGGAGAAAATAAGTCACCAGTAACACAAATGAACTAGGAAAGACGCCTTAAATAAAGAATTCAAAGTGAATCAGAAGTTAGCCGTAGTCTGTCCCAGGCTCGCAAGAAGACAACACAAAACCTCTGTCTTCGGGCAGAGAGTGACAAGACCTCCGTCTTTGGGCGGAAGATTACTAAATCAGGATCTATTTTCGGGTAGAAAAACAGAACATTTCTGTACCCGAGCCCGCTTTTTTAACCAAGGGAGCGGATGGAAAAGCTCGGGCTCCCCACAGTAAACGTGACAGTCCAAGGCTCGCGACAAGACCACTGTCTTCGAGCAGAGGGTGACAAGAACTACGTCTACGGATGATGTCTCGGGGTTCTGTCTTCGGATAGAGTCTCATCTGAGAAAAAAACAAGCGTGTTGGAGTCAGGCACTTCGCTGTCTGGCTTGCTACTGACAAGACATCTATCTTCGAGCAGAGGGTGACAATCGAGGCTATATTTTCGAATAGAGACTCGGCTGAGAAAAACAAACAAGTAATGTACCCGAGCCTGCTTTTGCGGTAACTGGGTAATTTTTGACCAAGGGCCCTGATGGAAACGCTCGGGTTCACAACAGTAAACGTGACCTTTTGTCTCATCTAGTCGGTGGTGAGGTGACCGGTAAATACCAGCCAATCACCATCAGGTAGTCGGCTATCTGGCTCGTGATTATCAAGGTCTCTGTCTTCGGACAGAGTACGACTCAGTCGGGGCTCTGTTTACGGACGGAAACTCATTTGAGAAAAACAGACAATGCAAAGTGGCCGATCCCACGGTTCCGGGGTCTGTGTAAATTTTGACGTTTGTCCCGAGGTATACACGCTCGGGTTCCGCACACTAAACTCGACCTTGTGTCACATATAATCTCAGTGAAAAAACTGGGTAAATACGAGTCAGTTGGAGTCGGCAGTCCACTGTCTGATTCGGGATTGTCAAGTTCTTTGCCTTCGGGCTGACTGCAACTCAGTCGGGAATCTGTCAACGGACGGAGACTCGGCTGAGAAAAATCCCTGATCCAGCTTTTGCGGGTGGCTGGATAAGTTTGGACCTTTAGCATGAGTGTACGCGCTCAGGTTCCCCATACTGAACTTGACCCTGTGACAAATCTCGTCTCAATGGGGAGGCTGGGTTAATAAGAGTACATTGGAGTCGTTCGGAAAGAATTCTAATGACGTCATAGCGATTATCATGACATAATATTATCTCCGCTAGAAAGCGAGTTACAACAGTATCCAAATGTAGGAACTGATATGAGATATAATTAGTTATGTTCACTTGACCATTGATGACAATTCCAGAACAAAGTAACTATAAACAATTTTTTTTCTATCCTCTGCCAGCTGCAATGATGGAGAAAGCATTACCGCGAACCATCGCCAGTGTCTGGGCGTGATAAAAATCCGATGCAGTCACGGGTGACGCAATATTTTTCAAGGCCAAACAAATTTTATCGTACACTCCGAAAGCAGAATCATATCACTGCACACCACTGCACATGACCTAATCTGAGGAAAAATAGAAATTGAAACACCCTTGTCACTCTAGGGGGTCTAAAACTGACCGTAAGAAAGTAAAGCGGTTGTTTCACATTATTTGTACAAGGTTGTCTTTGTTGTACACACACACACACACACACACACACACACACACACACACACACACACACACACACACACATACATATATACACACACACACACGCACACACACACATATATATATATATATATATATATATATATATATATTGTCATCCACAGAGAGACTGTTTCGCTGTATCACAGCGCATCATTGTGGCGAGACGTCCGGTTGCCTCTAATTGAATCGAAACCCGACTGAATTGGGGTCAGTCGGGGATTCCACCACTAATCCGTTGGCGCGCGACAGGGATGAATGTGCATTTAACCGAATTTATTTTTAGATAAACACACAGTGACTGAGAGAACTCGATTCGATTTACCGAAGAGTCTTCCCTTATTAGACGTAATAGTCACTGTTTACAAACCCACACTTCGTCCCCAGAGAGCTCAACCGAAATAAATTTTCCGGGAGCATAAATATTGGTTTTAATTGTTTCTTTGTGTTTTATTACCTGAACTCATATGCAAGTCGGCCATTTTTGTTGTGAGATAAACATTCCAGGAGACACGTGTTTCCCAATTCAAACACCAACGTACATACTCTCGGCAACATTTTCTTTCTTGACTTTGAAGCGATGACGTCAGCACGGATATGGTTGCAGATGTAACCAACAATATTTTATTGAAAAAAAAGTTTGAACAAAGTAACTATAAACAATATTTTTGCTATCCTCTGCCAGCCGCTATGATGGAGAAAGCATTACCTCGAACCATCGCCAGTGAGACACGCTGCAAGAGCCACTCCGTTTCGCGAGGCTCTTCCCTTAATCGAGACGCAATCGCGCCAATCCTCCGAAGGAACGCCATCGTACGAGGGCCAATAACCCAAGAAGTCTCCACTGCCACAGGAGTAAAAAAAAAAAATCTATCAGCAAGAGAAGAATATTTAACTATTTTTTTTTATCTCTGCGTCCCTGTCGACGGACCCCGCCTCAATGGCGGACCTGATCAAATTACCGGCCGAAAATGTATCCGCCCAGGTCGCATCCCAAATCATTTGTATCCTTTTGTAGGGTCAACGTCAGAATCCAACTAGCACTCATGCGCCACGAAGAGAATAAAGAACACTGAAACTTCGTCTGTCCATTCATGTTGCTCGGGGGTGCTGAAAAATCTTCAGCCCAACTCACTTTCGAAAATCTCACCAGGAATCATATTTTTCTATCGTTTCTTGGTGACTCCAAGAACGTTTTTCAGTCCTATTTCAAACGAAATTTCATATTTTAGCGCGCCTGTGAGGGTACATGAAGCCATAAATAGTAGGACTTGGATCAGTAAATCATTATTATCTCCCCCGAAACAATCTAAAAATATTAATCCTCTCTCTCTATCTCTCAGACACACATATATATATATATATATATATATATATATATATATATAAGGCAGGATGTATGTGTGTTTGTATGTAACGAATGCACGGCCGCAATTTTCGAGGGATTTGCACCAAAATTTACATGCACATGCTCCAAGTTAGCGAAAAGGCCAAAACCGACTTTGCATAATCGAATTTTTCATGCTTCTACGGTAGAAAAAAATAAATCTGCATGGCACTTTACTCCAATTGGCTCATTCGCTTGCTTAAACTCAACGTTGATTCTGATTCCGCAGAACTGGGATGGGTGTGAAAAAGTATTTGTTGTTAACATTCTTTTTTCATTCGCTTTTTCCAGTTACGAGTCCTTTTTTAAAGCTGATCGTTTTGTGTTCATTTTGTTTAGTTCTTTTTTCGTAACAGATTTAATGTTTAGTATAGAGCTTAGAAAAAATTCGCAGTGTGAGATAGGCAAGAAGTAAGGCATGTGGCAACATCAGCACGGCAAAGGGCACTCCTTTAAAGGCAAGGAAGGGCAAAATATTTTAAACCAAGTGATAGCGATTGCTGATTGAGTCGTACGATTTTTGAATCAAGCACGCACAACGCCGGGCCATACTGCTAGTATATATATATATATATATATTAAGACATTTTTATGTTTAACATTCTTTTTATACATACAAGTGTTTAAGTAAATGCATCGTTTTATAATAAACAGTATTAAATAACATTTACCGGCCTGAATGTTCGAGAAATTTTCATAGAAAATATTCGTCCTCCGACAGGAATCGAACCTGTATCCTATACGGAACTGTCATATAGCCTGACGTGCCTTAACCGTTTCGGCCACAGAGGAGCGTTCGGTTAGCAAGGTCAATTTTACTGCTTTTAAACTACAATCTTCCATGGATCTCTCACGGAGATTCATATCTGCACAAAAAATCGACCTTTAAAGATAATTTCTGTAATGTTTTGTCCTGTTGATCTTAGTTCCAGTTTCTGAGAAAGAGCCCATAGTCTGAATGAATGTTGATATTTATTTTTGAACATAATCTCTTTCATTTTTTATTTACTAAATGCATAGAACATAACTTAGGTAGACTTTGGTAGTGTTGAATTTGAATAAAAATAAATGTGCTCGAGTTGGTGTCTAGCCAATCAAGAACTCGGGGTATAATCGGAAAACGAGTAGCCAACCATTATATATATATATATATATATATATATATATATATATATATATATATATATATATATTTATATATATTTATAGTCATCATATATGTATATAATATATATATATATATGTATAGTCATCATATATATATATATATATATATATATAATATTTTATATATATATATATATATAGTCATCATATATATATATATAATATTTTATATATATGTATATATATATATAGTCATCATATATATATATATATAAATTTTTTATATATATATATAGTCATCATATATATATATATATAATATTTTATATATATATATATATAGTCATCATATATATATAATATTTTATATATATATATATATATATATATAATCATATATATATATATAATATTTTATATATATATATATATTTATTTATATATATTTTTAGTCATCATATATGTATATAATATATATATATATATCTATAGTCATCATATATATATATATATAATATTTTATATATATATATATATAGTCATCATATATATATATATAATATTTTATATATATATCTATATATATATAGTCATCATATATATATATATAATATTTTATATATATATAGTCATCATATATATATATATAATATTTTATATATATATATATATATATATATAGTCATCATATATATATATATAATATTTTATATATATATATATATATATATATATATATATATATATATATATATATAGTCATCATATATATATATATATAAAATATTATATATATATATATATATATATATATTCATCATATATATATATATATATATATATATATATATAGTCATCGACATACAAGCCTGGTTCGCTGTATCACAGTTCATCAGAGTGACTTGACGTCCGATTGCTTCAAGGGATCGAAACTCGATCGATTTGGCATCAATCAGAGATCCTAGCCCTAAGCTATCGGCGAGCGGCAGAGAAAAAGAATTTTTTAACGTATTATATACGAGATGTATATAAACGCCAGTAGCCACATATTAAAAACAAGTAATTAATTTAAACAAAAATTCAAAATTCTGTTAACTCCAGTTACGGACTTATTGACCAATCCACCTCCTCCTCTCCTCTTTCTCTCACTTCTCCCCTAATACGCGCACACACATATGAATACATACATACATACATATATATATATATATATATAAATATATATATTTCTATATATATATATATATATATATATATTTGTGTGCATATATTTGGCCGGTTCTAATTCCCCAGCACTTGAAGATAAATTGTTCGTAGTCTCATCTCTGGAACATCTGCAATTTATTAAGCCATCAACGGATTTGCATTCTTTTTTCATTCCAAAGACATTCTTTTTTGGTCAGAGCGCAAATAACAATAATATATCTGTACATGTAATGTATGCCCAAACTTCGTTATTCCTTGCCTCTTTCCTTCCTTTGCTCTGTTTGTCATTTGACCCTCTCCCCTCTTCTCCTTCTCCTTTTCTCTCTCTCTCTCTCTCTCTCTCTCTCTCTCTTGGTATTTACCCAAAGCCTTCCCACAAGGAGGGATATGGCACAAGGCCGGTCTTTAATGTGGGGCTTTCCGAGCGCGTATACCCGGGGCAAAAATTCCCCGTAGACCCCGCATGCATGGGGTTTGCGTGGCTGCCTACTCTTCTCCAGACGAGACCCTGCCCGTAGGCATAGACTAGATCCGCTCCGCCCAAAGTCAGAGAGTCAGACTTTGTAGAGCACTGCTCCCAGCTAGCGCACGCCTAACTCTCTCTCTCCCCCCCTCTCTCTCTCTCTATCTATCTCTCTCATTTTTGTACACATGTATGGCCACAAAACACATACACACATCACACTATCTACTCCTGTTCACTCCAACTCCCACATTCGAACCCAAGGGCTTATAAATTTTATCTGCGCATGCGTAAATACTCACACCACAAACATGTACGCGCGTGCGCACATGCACACATATTATTATTATAAGAGTGGATACGGTGTGCTTTACGGGTTCGGTTCCGAAGAAAGTCACTGGACCCAGGTTCTATATTTTTTTCTATTTTCCTCGCCGGTGATTTTCCTATGTGGCTGAGCGGTAAAGCACATCGGGTCAAGTGCTATCTTTTTTTTCCCCTGCAAGAAACGCAAGTTGGATCCTTGCCGGGAAGCATCTCTCCAGTGCGCAGGCCTGTAGACGTAACCACACAAGAAAATGGAACGTCTATTTTAAATACGAAGTATCCACTATAATAAGGTTTGAAGTCTGGTCTGGAGCTACACAGTCATCACTCTACAGCGTTGAAAGGATCCAAAGTCGTTTACACGATCTTGTTGAGGAAGTCTTATTTTCTATTCGGTAAGCTCTTCATTTCAGAAACAATGTGGCACGCCTATCTTTACTCTATTCTTTATTCCATGGCAAATGTTCAGATGATTTCCATTTTCAGATTTTGATTCATTCGTTTTTATGGCTTATCAACCCTTTACAGGTCACTATTTACATTATTCGGACTATTGCCCTCATCTTTGTCGCCATATTTATTACAACGTTACGGCTTCTTCAGGTGGTTGGAATGTCGAACTGAACTCTTTATTTCGCTCACTGGGGTAGACTGTTCTAGTTCCACGTGCAATGTTTAATGGATGTCAATTATCAGTTATCTCCTGTTAATTCCCCTCACCAAGTTCTCCACTGCCTTAACCGGGTATTGAACTCACACTCTTTGGGTCCTGTCACTGGATCTAACCAACGCCTTTATCCACTGTGCCAGTGTGCCATGTGTCCTTATATATAGAGAGAGAGACAGATACCCTTACAGGACATTTAAAACCAGAAAATGTATTTACATCCTAAGATGTTTTTTTTAATAATGGTTTAGGCATACAAATCTTACTAATTAACCCATAACAGGGGGAAGAAAGGGTGAATTCATACCTAATCAAAATTTGATAAACAAACAAGAAATTACAATGTCTCTATAAAGTGGGAGATCAATACTATATTAAAATCATTAAATAAACTGATCCCTCAATTCGTGGCCATGGTAATCTCTATACATTTATATTCCAGAGAATTTAAATAAACCTAAACGACATGTATGTGCAGCTAATCAGTATTTCATTGATTGATTGATTCGTTTTTTATGGCTTATCAACCCTTTGCAGGTTATTTAAAGCCAGAAAAAATTTTAGATTGTAAGATTTTTTTTTAGACAATAATGTTTTAGTGATACAAGTATTACTAATTGACACATAACTATTTTTCGAACTGTAAAATAAATTCAAACTCATTGATGCAGCCGTCTATCTATCTATTTATCTATCTTCGTCAGTACATTATCTATCTGCCTCTGTGTGAGTATATATATATATAAATATATATATATATATATATATATATATATATATATATATATATATATATAAATGCATGTTTCATTAAATAATATAGACAAGTTTTGTCTATTTATTTTAAGTAAGTTCCTCTCGTATTGTCTGATAAGCTTAATCACATTATCGTTGAAAGACTTCTCGTTTTCACTCTCGCGTGGACATATGTGACGTCACGAGCTACGACGCTTTTTTCGCTTCCTTGTCTTGTAAATAAGAGTTTGTCGTTACTTTGAGCTTATTCAAACAGCAACGGCGGGCCATTATTGTGGTTTCGTATATGTGTTGTTTGATTTATTAAAATTGTCATCTTTGATAATGGCCTATGTCAGCCGATAGCTTAGATTGGATTCAAACATGTCTCAATATGGTGTTTTCCTTTCGTCTTTCAACGATAATGTGATTAAGCTTATCAGACAATACGAAAGGAACTTACTTAAAATAAATAGACAAAACTTGTCTATATTATTTAATGAAACATGCATTAATGAAAAATTGCTGCCGAAATATACACAATATATATATATATATATATATATATATATATATATATATATATATATATATATATATATACAGTGTAACCTGGATATAAGAGAGTTGTCGGCGGGACATGAGAAGAAGTCTCTTATATCCGGGTTTCTCTTATATGCGGGTATCTTATATCCGGGTTACACTATATATATATATATATACAGTGTAACCCGGATATCTTATATCCGGGTTTCTCTTATATCCGTGTTTGGTCTTTTTTGTTTTATTAACACAGGCTCTAATTTGGGACCAGAGAAAAATCTATCTTATATCCGGGTTCATCTTATATCCGGGTTACACTGTATATATATATATATATATATATATATATATATAGTCAGTACGTAGAACATATCTACCTATCTACATATATATATATAGAGAGAGAGAGAGAGAGTCAGTACATATCTATCTATTTGTCCATATGTATCTATGTCAATATCTATATATCTTTATCGCCTTACATAGGGCAGATGTAAACATCTTAATACTAAAAAGGCGTGGAAAATATCTAAGAGACATTTCTGTCAAGCCTTCGTCATAGTCAAAATTGTAACCAAAATCATATATTTTTTTATTTAACAATAATAGTGAAAAACAATGTTAACGAATTAAATGCCTCAAGTCCGGATCGAAACCCAACCGATTTGGTGTCAGTCAGAGTCATCTTCACTCGACAGAACGTGTCAGCCAAATCTCTCTCTCTCTCTATATATATATATATCTATATATGTATATCTATATATGTATATCTATATATATATATATATATATGTATATATATATATATATGTATATATATATATATATATATATATATATATATATATATATATATATATATATATATATATATATATATATATATATATATATATATATATATATATATATATATATCTATATCTTTGGTTTAATAACAAATTTAAATTCAGGCGCTTTAGCTTCCATTTCTGAAACATGGTATCACTGTGTAGCAAAAAAACCCATATTTTAAATCAATTAATTTATAATATTAATGCTCTGTAAATTTACATTGAGCACTATTGTATAAAAATAAAAATATCTATAAGAACACCGGATTTTATATCTTACTGTTCATTCTTTTTATTTATATATACATATATATACAGACCAGTGCTTTCTGTGACAGTGCTTTCAGCATTCTGTTGAGGTTTCAGACTCGATGAATTACTTAATTACATTTATCAAATCCTCCTAATTATTACATATATATATATATATATATATATATATATATATATATATATATATATATATATATGTTGTCAGTACATACATATATCTATCTATCTTCGTCAGTGCATTATCTATCTATCTATCTTAGTCTGTCCATATGAATCTATGCCAATATCTATATATCTTTATCGCTCTACATAGGGCAGACGTAAACATCTTAATACTAAAAAGGCGTGGAAAATATCAAAGACATATTTCTGTCAAGCCTTCGTCATAGTCAAAACTGTAGCCAAAATCATATATTTTTTTTATTTAACAAGAACAGCGAAAATCAATGTTAACGGATTGAATAGGAGAACAAAACTGGTGCACAATTAAAATATGAAATCGTAACAATCAACTTTGGTAAACCAATTCAATTTGAAAACTTAAAAATGACTAAAATTGGTTAACAAGCCTGAAAAAAGGCACCAAAACTAGACCAAGAGAAATAAAAATGGATATTCTCCCAAAAGATGGGAACGAACCAAGTTCTCCTTTCTATTTACAATGTAGTAGTTGCATAATTCATTACATGGATCCTTTCACAACTCTTCTTCAACGAGTTGGTATTTTTTATGAAGCACTTTGGTCGAAATCTCGTTACAGAGATCTTGGTTTATGTATCTGTATTGCAGCGTCAGGGCCATGTACAGTTTAGAATTCGGGGTTTTCCTTCTAGGCTAATCTAGACTAGACTCATATGTTACTTAACCCATAACGTGGAGGAGAAGATATGGATTCATGCCTTTCCCAAGTTTATTTGCGCGAAAGTGAATGTAGCGAACTCGAGAGGAATTCGAGCTAGACATTCAGATTTCTCATTCCGAATCGATATCCATTATACCACTCTCTCTCTCTCTCTCTCTCACTCTCTCTTGATATATATATATATATATATATATATATATATATAGAGAGAGAGAGAGAGAGAGAGAGAGAGATATTAAGTTTCGTTAAATAATTATCATCTGTCTACTTATTCTCGATAGGATCCTTTCATATTCACAGATATTAAATATGTGCGTTTATTAAAAAACGAGAGTAAAACACCGTGTTTGCTCATATTGTATTTTTATTTCCGAGTACTTTAGACATAGCATAATGTCATAATTAGGGTATTAGTAATAAAGTTCATTGATGTGAGGGACAAAATTTGTTATGGTTATTCGAAAATTACCATTGTCCTCATCTTTGTCACCATATTTATTACAACGTTTCGGCCGTAGTACGCTCCGGCCTTCTTCAGGTGGTTAGAATGTCGAACTGTACCCTTTATTTCGCTCACTGGGGTAGACTGTTCTAGTTCCTAAATTTCTCCACTGCTTTAACCCGGTATTGAACTCACACTCTTTGGGTCCTGTCACTGGATCTAACTAACGCCTTTATCCACTGTGCCATGTGTCCTTGAGGACATCTGTGTATGAATTTCTGGGTATTATAAACCTAATGTGCTCATATTGCAATTTTTGTTGTTATCATTTCATGTTTTTACCAGAGCTCATGCTGCAATTTTTTGTTGTTGTTATTTCCTTATTACTGGTTCCCATGTTGTATTCATTTCTATTCATTATGCTATGCCCCAGTCCACAACCAATTGGAGGTCCTTTTCGAGACTAACGGCCGGGTTAGTTTTGTCAGCGATACCAGATTTGTTTCTGAGGCAGGAGTAAATAGAAGTGTCGTCCGCATATTAAACATATAACCAATCGTGGAGCATGAAACTCACTCCAGCAATCAATCGTCTGCCGAACTCTCCGTTCGTCTGGAACTCTACATGAATCCCCATTTACTTAGTTCACGTTAGTCCAACACATGACCATCGCAGACCACTTTCAAAGGATCCCAAACACAACGTTTAAATACGAGACAACGAACGTTTGGTTAAACAGAGCAAGTATCAACTCGAGTAGTGGCCAAGATGTACCCGTATTTCTTTATTATTATTATTATTATTATTCTTTTTAAATAGATATATGTGATATTTAAAATTAGGTTAGTCTCTCTATCTACCGCCGCTGGCTTCAAATCTTTTCCTACTTGGTGGTCTTTCGTAAATCTTCCGCTTTTTTTTTAACTCTGGGGTAAATCTCAGCTTCTATCTCTTTTACAATCTAAAGTGTTTTCACCCATAAACTTACTAACCTAAGTCGTCTAGGATTATTTTAAACATTTTTTTTTATGTTTGTACTTATCTATCCTTTTAAATTTCAATTCATTTACAGTCTTGTATACGCAATTGTGGGGGTAGCATATCGGTTATCAGCGTTCCCAATTCAAATTCTAACAATCTATTTCTTACACTACGCACTAATACCCTTGTAAAAGGTATGAATACCACCTCCTCTAGAAATGGCTTAAATAGCAGGTCAGATCGATGTCTCTCGCCTTGGGTGGCAGCCAGTCTAGGAGAAAAATATTTTAATTCAAACCCTCATAAATGACAATGCCCAATAGAAGGAAATGAACAGGTTGCCGAGTGGTTAGAACGTTTGCTTTCCGACCATGAGATTCAGGTTCGAATCTTACCATAGCCGATTTGTCAGGAAGATGACATCTCGAGGCGATTCCAGCTTGCGGTACCTTTGGAATGTGCCTGAAAAGCATCCTACGAGTTGACCTAAGCTTTGTAGACGGAACTATTTGAGAACTGTCGATTTTTCGTGCAATCTACGAAATCACGAGTAATCGTGCCCCTTTTCAGACTGATGATCACAAGCAAAAATAATAATGTGCCCCCACCCGTCTTCAAGTAATATCCGCTCAGCCTAGTTACAGCATAAAACACAGGTGTTGAACAAACACAAATATGCCAGAAGACAGGCGTCTGAAATAGGGAGTGGCTAGCCCCCCGCCCCAAGTAGACAGGCATCTGAAATAGGGAGTGGCTAGCCGCAGTAGACAGGTATCTGATATAGGGAGTGGCTAGCCCCCACCCTCAAGCAGAAAGGCGTCTGAAATAGGGAGTGGCTAGCCCCTTCCCCAAGTAGACAGGCGACTGAAATGGGGAGTGGCTAGTGTCCCCAGTAAACAGGCATTTGAAATAGGGAGTGGCTACCTCCCCCAGTAGACAGGCGTCTGAAATAAGGAGTGGCTAGCCGCCCCAGTAGACAGGCATCTGAAATAGGGAGTGGCTACCTCCCTCCCAGTAGACAGGCGTCTGAAATAGAGAGTGGCTAGCCCCCTCCCCAAGTAGACAGGCCTCTGAAATAGGGAGGAGCTAGCCGACTCTCCGAAGTAGAGAGGCATCTGAAATAGGGAGTGTCTAGCTGCAGTAGACAGGTATCTTATATAGGGAGTGACTTGCCCCCACCTCCCAAGTAGACAGGCATCTGAAATAGGGAGTAGCTATCCCCCCCCAAGTAGGCAGGCGACTGAAATGGGGAGTGGCTAGTGTCCCCAGTAGACAGGCATTTGAAATAGGGAGTGGCTACCTCCCCCAGTAGACAGGCGTCTGAAATAAGGAGTGGCTAGCCGCCACCCGCCCCCCGCAAGTAGACAGGTGTCTGAAATAGGGAGTGGCTAGCCGCTCCATTAGACAGGCATGGTCGGATACGAGCTGCTATCCATTATTGAGGGAAAACTTTGATTTCAACAGCCAGCCTGAAGAAGGCTATACTGCCCTAGCCACATCACTGTTGCTATGATTACAACACATGACGTTGCTGGAAACATTCTTGGAACTCGTTCTCCGATGCAGTCACGTGTTGCCGGATGTTGTACTTGTCAGCAAATTTTTGACCTTTATGGGCATTTTTGGAAAGTGAGAAAATTCAAAGGGGGCTAAGTTTGGGTAATAAAGTGGAAAGCCAATTTTTGTAATGGACTCGTTAACCATAGCTTCTAACGCATCAAATCCCTTGCTATACTGCCTTCGTCATATTTAGTTCTTAAGTCACACACTTAATATTTGATCCGAATGCAAAAGAAAAGGTTTCTACTGTCTTACTATCACACTTTCATTTGCAATGCATTCCGATGGATAAAAACATTTTGCTGTGAATTCCTGTAGTAAAGCCATTTATAATGCTTTTTTACGGTAAAATCATTTTCAATCATCGCTATCATCATCACTCCCATGACTGGGCGTGGTCGTAATCTCTCTGCGAAGCTGAGCACCTTACCACCGTTGTGTAAATGTCTGAATATCTGTGAATGATCTCCCAAATCCACTCACCCACGTTGTCAGCCCATTTTCTGCCTCTTCTTTTGCCTAGATTGGTACCTTGTAGGATAACAGTGGCTAAGAGGGTTTTCACACTGCCTTGTTCCTTGTTTGATTGTGTCCCGCACTGTGGGATTTGTGATGCGGTCGGCGTAGAAGACGCGTCTAGGGTGGGTCTGTGGTATCTCATTTCTAATTATTTATTTTGTTAAAAAAACAAAAACAAATACCAAAATTGAAAAAATTAATTAAGGTTCTCTTATTATGTTCCCATCCTGGGTAAGACGACAAACTACATCCGCGTCCTGGGTATGGCGATAAACTACATCCGCGTCCCGGGTATGGCGATAAACTACATCCGCGTCCTGGGTAAGACGATAAACTACATACGCGTCCCGGGTAAGACGATAAACTACATCCGCGTCCAGGGTATGGCGATAAACTACATCCGCGTCCCGGGTAAGACGATAAACTACATCCGCGTCCTGGGTATGGCGATAAACTACATCCGCGTCCCGGGTAAGACGATAAACTACATCCGCGTCCTGGGTATGGCGATAAACTACATCCGCGTCCCGGGTAAGACGATAAACTACATCCGCGTCCAGGGTATGGCGATAAACTACATCCGCGTCCCGGGTAAGACGATAAACTACATCCGCGTCCTGGGTATGGCGATAAACTACATCCGCGTCCCGGGTAAGACGATAAACTACATCCGCGTCCTGGGTATGGCGATAAACTACATCCGCGTCCCGGGTAAGACGATAAACTACATCCGCGTCCTGGGTATGGCGATAAACTACATCCGCGTCCCGGGTAAGACGATAAACTACATCCGCGTCCAGGGTATGGCGATAAACTACATACGCGTCCCGGGTAAGACGATAAACTACATCCGCGTCCAGGGTATGGCGATAAACTACATACGCGTCCCGGGTAAGACGATAAACTACATCCGCGTCCAGGGTATGGCGATAAACTACATCCGCGTCCCGGGTAAGACGATAAACTACATCCGCGTCCTGGGTATGGCGATAAACTACATCCGCGTCCCGGGTAAGACGATAAACTACATCCGCGTCCAGGGTATGGCGATAAACTACATCCGCGTCCCGGGTAAGACGATAAACTACATCCGCGTCCCGGGTATGGCGATAAACTACATCCGCGTCCTGGGTAAGACGATAAACTACATCCGCGTCCCGGGTATGGCGATAAACTACATCCGCGTCCTGGGTAAGACGATAAACTACATCCGCGTCCTGGGTATGGCGATAAACTACATCCGCGTCCCGGGTAAGACGATAAACTACATCCGCGTCCTGGGTATGGCGATAAACTACATCCGCGTCCCGGGTAAGACGATAAACTACATCCGCGTCCCGGGTATGGCGATAAACTACATCCGCGTCCTGGGTATGGCGATAAACTACATCCGCGTCCTGGGTAAGACGATAAACTACATCCGCGTCCTGGGTATGGCGATAAACTACATCCGCGTCCTGGGTAAGACGATAAACTACATCCGCGTCCCGGGTATGGCGATAAACTACATCCGCGTCCTGGGTAAGACGATAAACTACATCCGCGTCCCGGGTATGGCGATAAACTACATCCGCGTCCTGGGTAAGACGATAAACTACATCCGCGTCCTGGGTATGGCGATAAACTACATCCGCGTCCCGGGTAAGACGATAAACTACATCCGCGTCCCGGGTATGGCGATAAACTACATCCGCGTCCCGGGTATGGCGATAAACTACATTCGCGTCCTGGGTATGGCGATAAACTACATCCGCGTCCCGGGTATGGCGATAAACTACATCCGCGTCCTGGGTAAGACGATAAACTACATCCGCGTCCCGGGTATGGCGATAAACTACATTCGCGTCCTGGGTAAGACGATAAACTACATCCGCGTCCCGGGTATGGCGATAAACTACATCCGCGTCCCGGGTATGGCGATAAACTACATCCGCGTCCCGGGTATGGCAATAAACTACATCCGCGTCCTGGGTAAGACGATAAACTACATCCGCGTCCTGGGTAAGACGATAAACTACATCCGCGTCCTGGGTAAAACGATAAACTACATCCGCGTCCCGGGTATGGCAATAAACTACATCCGCGTCCTGGGTAAGACGATAAACTACATCCGCGTCCCGGGTATGGCGATAAACTACATCCGCGTCCCGGGTATGGCGATAAACTACATCCGCGTCCCGGGTATGGCGATAAACTACATCCGCGTCCCGGGTATGGCAATAAACTACATCCGCGTCCTGGGTAAGACGATAAACTACATCCGCGTCCCGGGTATGGCGATAAACTACATCCGCGTCCCGGGTATGGCGATAAACTACATCCGCGTCCCGGGTATGGCGATAAACTACATTCGCGTCCTGGGTATGGCGATAAACTACATCCGCGTCCTGGGTAAGACGATAAACTACATCCGCCTCCCGGGTATGGCAATAAACTACATCCGCGTCCTGGGTAAGACGATAAACTACATCCGCGTCCTGGGTAAGACGATAAACTACATCCGCGTCCTGGGTAAGACGATAAACTACATCCGCGTCCCGGGTATGGCAATAAACTACATCCGCGTCCTGGGTAAGACGATAAACTACATCCGCGTCCCGGGTATGGCGATAAACTACATCCGCGTCCTGGGTAAGACGATAAACTACATCCGCGTCCCGGGTATGGCGATAAACTACATCCGCGTCCTGGGTAAGACGATAAACTACATCCGCGTCCAGGGTATGGCGATAAACTACATCCGCGTCCTGGGTAAGACGATAAACTACATCTGCGTCCTGGGTACGGCGATAAACTACATCCGCGTCCTGGGTATGGCGATAAACTACATCCGCGTCCTGGGTAAGACGATAAACTACATCCGCGTCCTGGGTAAAACAATAAACTACATCCGCGTCCTGGGTAAGACGATAAACTACATCTAACAGCAAAGCCTCTGATCAGGAGGTTTTGAGAAGCGTGGAACCACCTTTTAATTTCTGGTGTTACCAGGTCCCGGGGTGGCAGCAATATATTTTTGCAGAAAAAATTGTTAGCAGTAACACATGTTTGAATGAAAAAATATTTTCAGCAATATATTTTTGAAGGAAAAAATATTAGCGGCAAAATATTTTTGACGGAAAAATATTAGCAGCAATATATTTTTGACGGAAAAATATTAGCAGCAATATATTTTTGAAGGAAAAAATATTAGCGGCAAAATATTTTTGACGGAAAAATATTAGCAGCAATATATTTTTGAAGGAAAAAATATTAGCGACAAAATATTTTTGACGGAAAAATATTAGCAGCAATATATTTTTGACGGAAAAATATTAGCAGCAATATATTTTTGACGGAAAAATATTAGCAGCAATATATTTTTGACGGAAAATTATTAGCAGCAATATATTTTTGAAGGAAAAAATATTAGCAGCAATATATTTTTGACGGAAAAATATTAGCAGCAATATATTTTTGAAGGAAAAAATATTAGCAGCAATATATTTTTGACTGAAAAATATTAGCAGCAATATATATTTGACGGAAAATTATTAGCAGCAATATATTTTTGAAGGAAAAAATATTAGCAGCAATATATTTTTGACGGAAAAATATTAGCAGCAATATATTTTTGAAGGAAAATTATTAGCAGCAATATATTTTTGAAGGAAAAAATATTAGCAGCAATATATTTTGACGGAAAAATATTAGCAGCAATATATTTTTGACGGAAAAAAATTAGCAGCAATATATTTTTGACGGAAAAATATTAGCAGCAATATATTTTTGAAGGAAAAAATATTAGCGGCAAAATATTTTTGACGGAAAAATATTAGCAGCAATATATTTTTGAAGGAAAAAATATTAGCGACAAAATATTTTTGACGGAAAAATATTAGCAGCAATATATTTTTGACGGAAAAATATTAGCAGCAATATATTTTTGACGGAAAAATATTAGCAGCAATATATTTTTGACGGAAAATTATTAGCAGCAATATATTTTGACGGAAAAATATTAGCAGCAATATATTTTTGACGGAAAAATATTAGCAGCAATATATTTTTGACGTAAAAATATTAGCAGCAATATATTTTTGAAGGAAAAAATATTAGCGGCAAAATATTTTTGACGGAAAAATATTAGCAGCAATATATTTTTGAAGGAAAAAATATTAGCGACAAAATATTTTTGACGGAAAAATATTAGCAGCAATATATTTTTGACGGAAAAATATTAGCAGCAATATATTTTTGACGGAAAAATATTAGCAGCAATATATTTTTGACGGAAAATTATTAGCAGCAATATATTTTTGAAGGAAAAAATATTAGCAGCAATATATTTTTGACGGAAAAATATTAGCAGCAATATATTTTTGAAGGAAAAAATATTAGCAGCAATATATTTTTGACTGAAAAATATTAGCAGCAATATATTTTTGACGGAAAATTATTAGCAGCAATATATTTTTGAAGGAAAAAATATTAGCAGCAATATATTTTGACGGAAAAATATTAGCAGCAATATATTTTTGACGGAAAAATATTTGCAGCAATATATTTTTGACGGAAAAATATTAGCAGCAATATATTTTTGAAGGAAAAAATATTAGCGGCAAAATATTTTTGACGGAAAAATATTAGCAGCAATATATTTTTGAAGGAAAAAATATTAGCGACAAAATATTTTTGACGGAAAAATATTAGCAGCAATATATTTTTGACGGAAAAATATTAGCAGCAATATATTTTTGACGGAAAAATATTAGCAGCAATATATTTTTGACGGAAAATTATTAGCAGCAATATATTTTGACGGAAAAATATTAGCAGCAATATATTTTTGACGGAAAAATATTAGCAGCAATATATTTTTGACGGAAAAATATTAGCAGCAATATATTTTTGAAGGAAAAAATATTAGCGGCAAAATATTTTTGACGGAAAAATATTAGCAGCAATATATTTTTGAAGGAAAAAATATTAGCGACAAAATATTTTTGACGGAAAAATATTAGCAGCAATATATTTTTGACGGAAAAATATTAGCAGCAATATATTTTTGACGGAAAAATATTAGCAGCAATATATTTTTGACGGAAAATTATTAGCAGCAATATATTTTTGAAGGAAAAAATATTAGCAGCAATATATTTTTGACGGAAAAATATTAGCAGCAATATATTTTTGAAGGAAAAAATATTAGCAGCAATATATTTTTGACTGAAAAATATTAGCAGCAATATATTTTTGACGGAAAATTATTAGCAGCAATATATTTTTGAAGGAAAAAATATTAGCAGCAATATATTTTGACGGAAAAATATTAGCAGCAATATATTTTTGACGGAAAAATATTAGCAGCAATATATTTTGACGGAAAAATATTAGCAGCAATATATTTTTTACGGAAAAATATTAGCAGCAATATATTTTTGAAGGAAAAAATATTAGCAGCAATATATTTTTGAAGGAAAAAATATTAGCAGCAAAATATTTTTGAAGGAAAAAATATTAGCAGCAATAAAGATCTTGGGGGCATTTACCCATTGAGGTTTTGATATGCCGTAAAACAATTCAAACCAAACTTATGTTCAAACACTGTATTTCATTGGTTTGAAATAAACCTTTCCTTCTTTTTCGTTTACAACTAGGTTTTCTTTTAATGACTGGTGACTAAACAAACATTTCGCACTGACTTATTAGTTATTGCAATTAACAAAGATACTAAGCAACCATTTCCTCTGTGACTAGTAAAAAGGCGTCCAAAAAAAGCACATTTCTTTCGTACTTAATATCCTTATATAACTGTTATGACCAATATCTAATCAGTTGTGGCTAACATGTTTATATTTGAATTATATTTAAGTGTATCGATCAAAAACGAATTTATTAAGGAAGGCAAAGAAGAAAACAGAATGAGACAAGAAACTGATTGCGAAATCAGAAATTCAAGAAAGAGAACAAAGTTTTGATTTTTCTAAAAAGAAGGAAAATTTGATTAAAAGACACCGAAATGGCAAGGCAGGAATTTTCGGTTTTCAAATATGACAAAAAGAAAATGGAAGCCGCATATGTAAAAAAATGAAACATTAAGAAAATTCCATTATTGGTGTATTTTTTATTTTTTTAAAGAAGGAAAACTGAAAATATGTAGCAATCGTGTTTATTTCCAGATACAATCTTTATTCTATACTTCGTTCGTACAATTATCTGCATCTTTATTGTTTTTAACTCAACATTTCGGCCGATATGCTCTTGGGCCAGTGCAATTTATCCCCTCCTTCCACAGAGATACAAAACTGCCCAAGACCTGATTGGTGTATTCCGTAGCATCACATTTCCAATAATTATTTTTTTTAAAGTTATCAGAGCTGAAAAAGTAATTAACTTTCGCTAATTCTATCCAAACAATGAAATTTGATTGGCTGATAATTAACTTTTCTTTTTTCTTTTTCAGGTAAGTCTTCATTTAATGATTTATTATTGACCAATCGGTGAGTTGCATTTCTCTTTGATTTCTTCTTCCGCAATTTCTGTTTTTAAAAATAATAAACCGAGTGAATGAATTGAAATAAATAAGAACACAACAGAAATTAAATGTACGTCATTCAAAACGATGAAATTGAATTAATTTTCTGGTGCATTTAAACATCTGTACTTAGATGTGAGAAATCGTCTTTGGAAGTAAGAGTACGTTTCTTTCTTCAAACATTATCAGAGATTATTTACACTATTGACACTTTTCGGGCTATTGTCCTCTTCTTTATTGTCGTATTCACGACGTTTCGGTCGTTGTACGCTCCGGCCATCTTCAGGTGATATACGATGGAATTTTGGGAGATCGTGTTTGGAAGTAAGAGTGTGTTTCTTTCTTCAAACATCACCAGAGACGTTTCGACTTGAAGACACTGTTAATCAGTGTGAGTTCTCATCGTCAGGATGGCCTTCTCTATTACAAGCGGGACCCATCTGTTCAGGCCTATTTTTCTCTAACATTCACAGAGACAAACTTTATACTGCAATTCTGCTGGGCGAACATCCCCTGCTCTCATGATAGGGCAATGGCATTTCAAATTTATCATCTTGGCGATGTCTGTGAGATCTTCCAATGGGCCTATTTCTTTGTTTTATGGTGACTCTCACTACCTCATCCTATATAGAAGATACCGAGGAGGGCTCTGTTTGGTTTCTTCTCTAAAAAGTATCAGCCGCCTATTTGATACAAAAAAAATGCTTTTATTCCCTTCGTATTCCATTAGTAAGGATGAAGTTACATTCGAACAGCTTCTGATCAGGAACCGATACATTGTGGAACACACTCCCGGGAGCATGCTTCCCCGAGCTCTACAGTTTTAACCCCTTCTAGGGTCAACCCTTATCTACCACGTATACCCTCATAATCTGCACGTATTACACCCACGTGTCCCAGATGGGTCCCGCTTGTAAATAGCTTTGTTCAGTAACCCTCTACATTGAGTGGCTCTCGGGCCTTGTATTGCGTGAACAATAGTCAACTGTTATCTATCCTGTATACCCTCATAATCTGTGCGTATTACACCCGCGTGTTACAAAATAGCTCGTTCGGTAACCCTCTACATTGAGTGGCTCTTGGGCCTTGTACTGCGGGATCAATAGTGTCAAAAGAAGATCGTTGAGGAATCCTTTGAAGAAATTGCGTAATAACGGTAAAGATATCAAGCGCCATCAAAAATTCATACCCATAAGAATCCCTGACGGAAGATTATTTACCTAATAATTCAGTTTCTACTGCTCGGAATGACGAAGAGCAAAACACTGAACCCAGAAACGATATTTTAAAAAAACATTTTTAGATGATGAACCGTACTCTCTCTCTTTCTCTCTCTCTCTCTTCATTCCTCCCTTTCTCCCCTCTCTCTCTCTCACCATTCCTTCCTTCCTCTCCCCCTCCTCCTCTCTCTCCATTCCTCCCTTCCTCTCCCCCTCCTCCTCTCTCTCTCCATTCCTCCCTTCCTCTCCCCTTCCTCCTCTCTCTCCATTCCTCCCTTCCTCTCCCCCTCCTCCTCTATCTCCATTCCTCCCTTCCTCTCCCCCTCCTCCTCTCTCTCTCCCTTCCTCCCTTCCTCCGCCTCTCTCTCCACTCCTCTCTTCCTCCCCCTCTCTCTCCCCATTCCTCCCTTCCTCCTCCCCTCTCTCTCCCTTCCTCCCTTCCTTCCCCCTCTCTCTCTATCTCTCTCCACCCCTCCCTCCCTCAATCTCTCTCTCTCTCTCCCTTCCTCCCTTCCTTCCCCCTCTCTCTCTATCTCTCTCCACCCCTCCCTCCCTCAATCTCTCTCTCTCTCTCTCTCTCTCTCTCTCTCTCTCTCTCTCATATGCGCCATATCCTTTTCAGGACGTAGGCGTTCGTGGATCTTCATAACCCTTGTAGCTCTTAGTAACCATTTTTTGCCATCACTCAACCCCATACATACTGTTCTGCCATCCATTCACACAAGATTATCAGGTGGACAAAGGTAAATGGTCCACTAACTCTCTCTGTTCCTTTTACCTTTTTTGATTCCGTATATAAGACTGCTTCGTTGCTTTCGCTCTCTGCCTCTGATATTCTCAGCATCTTTCTGCAGAAACACATTTCTGTTGGCTCTACTTTTCTCTTCATCTATGAGGAGATAGGCATTCACTGCCACATAGGAGGGTTGACGATACTATTTTTGTCCAATTTTTGTCCATTTTCCTTTATTGCTACGTAGTTGAGTGCGCACATTGTCTTCGACATTCTCAGCATCCTTCTGTAGAACTACATTTCTGTTCGCTCCATTTTTCTCTTCATCTATGAAGAAACGGTTCTGTATTCACTGCCATATAGGAGGGTTGATACGATTTTTGTCCAATTTTTGTCCATTTTCTTGTCTCTGGCATTCTCAGCATCCTTCTGTAGAACTACATTTCTGTTCGCTCCATTTTTCTCTTCATCTTTGAAGAAAATGTTCTGTATTCACTGCCATATAGGAGGGTTGATGATACGATTTTTGTGCAATTTTTTTTTCAATTTTCTTGTCTGCGGCATTCTCAGCATTCTTCTGTAGAACCACATTTCTGTCGCTTCCAGTTTTCTCTTCATCTGCAAGTAGATTGAATAGTATTCTCTGCCATATAGGAAGATAAGAGGACCCTCGGTGTGGCTGAAATGAATGTAAAGTCCGTACGCTTCTATTGCGTTATCAAACGCACAGGTGATAAGTAAAACCATAATGTATCTACAAACAAAACAAAACAAAATTTATATCTATTTAGATATAATTTATTTTTTTGCTTTGTAGTTACATGAAGGTTTATAAGATAAGAAAGAGTATATCTTCTTCTTCCTCTCCGTATCTGATATCTGTTTTTGAATCTATTGGGTTTTTCTTTTGGTTTATTTTTTGTTTCGTTTTTTTTTTTTTTTTACTTGTTTATTTTGTGCAGTATCTTTTTTTTTCCCGCTTCTAAAGAACTTGTTGAACTTTTCTTAGTCGCAAAAGCCAGTTGAGTTTAGGGGTGGGTAAGGCCAAAAAATGTAGTGAGCAATCAAAACCCACCCTACTCGCCTTAAATGCTAACTAACTTCTCCGTCCACCCACATGCATTCACACACTGTAATTTTGCCTTATCGACGGTGTTTAAGACGTATTAGGGCATTGACTCGATGGCGCTGTGTTTTTGGGATGAGTGTGCCCTGATAAAGAAAGGACGGGTTTGAAGGGGAAATAAGGAAGTCGAGGGCGGAGTGGAATGAAGAGTGAAGTGGTGGGGGTGTACAAAGACGGAAAGAAAGAAAGAAAGAAAGAAAGAAAGAAAGAAAGAAAGAGTGAGAAAAGAAGGAGAAAATTGTGAGAGAAATGTAAAAAGAGGTGGATGGAGGGAGGTAATTGAATGAAGAAAAAAATGAAAAATGTCTGACGATTTATAAAAGGTACAAGGGAAAGGATGAAAGAGAGAAAGGAACAATGAAAGTGGGAGGTAGGAAAACGGGAGGTAGGAATGTGAAAAAGAAAGAAAGAAAGAAAGAAAGAAAGAAAGAAAGAAAGAAAGAAAGAAAGAAATGACCGGTATGAAATGAAAAGAAAGAAAGAAAGAAAGAAAGAAAGAAAGAAAGAAAGAAAGAAAGAAAGAAGGATCGGTGAGAAAGTGAGGAAGACTGAAGATGGAAAGTGAGATAAGGATGGAAAGAAAGAAAGAAAGAAAGAAAGAAAGAAAGAAAGAAAGAAAGAAAGAAAGATTGGTGAGAAAGTGAGGAAGACTGAAGATAGGAAGTGAGATGAAAAGAAAGAATGAAAGAAAGGATCGTTGAGAAAGTGAGGAAGACTGAACATAGAAAGAAAGAAAGGAAGAAAGTAAGAAAGAAAGAAAGAAAAAAGATTGGTGAGAAAGAAAGAAAGAAAGAAGGATCGGTGAGAAAGTGAGGAAGACTGAAGATAAAAAGTGTGAAAAGAAAGAAAGAAAGAAAGAAAGAAAGAAAGACATGACCGGTGAGGAAGACTGAAGATAGAAAGTCAGATGAAAAGAAAGAAAGAAAAAAAGAAAGAAGGAAAGAAAGAAATGATCGTCAAGCAAGTGAAGAAGGCTGAAGACAGGAAGTTAGATAAAACAGGAATGAAAAAAGATAGAAAGGTGGAACAATGGCGTGTAAGAATGAGAAAAGAAAGGAAGAATTATAAAAAAGATTACAAAGTTTCAAAAACGAAAAAATGCTGGACGAAGAAAGACGTGGAAAAAAAGCTGATCAGACGAATAAAAAATCAAACAAAATTTCAGAAGCGAATAAAAACTATTTTTTTAAAAAAATATTCAGACGATTTACTGAAAGAAAAAAAACAACTTCAGATTGAATGAAAATCTAAGAAAAAGAAAATAAACAGGAATACAAAAAATATTCTCTGGAAGTAATTTTCTTTACCCTAGAGAGGTCGCTGTCAAATAAACTGGATGTGTGGATGTTAAGAAGCAGACAGATCTTAATGCTTAAGTCTCAAACAAACCTCGTTGTCACAAGACACCGTCTGACATAGACTCCCCAGTTGTATCCGTCCTGGTTTAATTTTTTTTCTTGTGGGGGTCAGGGCTGTACTAGCGAGGGGAAAGACATGGCACATATCCTTTAGTGGGTCAATGTTATACTCGGCGAACGAGCTCCAAGGTCGCAAAACGTTTATAAACACAATCAAAGCGACTTTCTTCCCAGCTCACTTCAGGCTTCATAATTAATTGCAAACCACACGTATGGCATAGCAGCGGTTATCGGTTCGGAAAATAGAACTAGCGTGTCGGGTTCTAATTCCAAACGAGGACGTTGCACTCAATTTCGCACAAATCTCATTGAAAATGTATGGATCCGATTATTCTCTCCCTAATTAAAGCTTAATAGGACAGTAGACTGAGCACTCTAAGAGAAGGATATATACAGTTAATGACAAAATTGTTCATACTCGCATCAATTTTTAATATTTTTATCCATCTCTCAGAACCTGATGCCCGTATGATACCATTTTTTTTTATATCTTAATAAGCACAGAAAAGGATTATGAAACTCAATTTTCAGAACAATAGGTTAAATACAACGAATTTGACAGGCGAATTATGCAAAATAGGAAAAGACAAAATTATTCGTACAGTATGAAAAATAGAAAAAAATTGAACAATTTTCACAATAAGTTTTTTCTGGGATTTTTTCCATACTTTAAAGATTACACCTTTTAATTCCTGAAGGTTTTTAATGACCGACGATTCATTCGAAATTTCAATTCTTTCCATAGATTTTCAATAGGATTCAAGTCAGGACTCATTGAAGACCATGGTAGAACTGTGATCTACTTTTTCTGAAGACACGCAGTCACTGATTTAGACGTATATTTGGGATCATTATCTTGCTTGAAATTAAATCGCCGACCTAGATTTTGCACTGATAGTTGTAGATTTTCATCCGGAATTTTGATATAGTCTTCAGATTTCATCTTGAGCTAAAACAACCCCAAAATATCATCGAGCCGCCTCCATGTTTTAATGTTGACACTGTGTTCTTTGTGAGGTTAAGCCTCACCTTTCATGCGCCAAATCTTCTGTGCATCATTCAACTCAATTTTTGTTTCATCACTCCATAAGACTTGCTCACAAAAGCAATTTTCTTTGTCTACACCGAGCAACAATAGGACATGGTTAGTGAAGAAGGGATATCGTGTCCGGTTTCCATACAGCCCTTTTCTATTTAACAACGTGGTATTGTGCGATTACTTACGCTGATACACATCGTATCCAAACTTTTGGCGATGTCTCTCAAAGCAACGCTTGGGTTTATATATTAACCTGGCGACACAGTTTTCGGGCAGTTTTCGGTGACAATTTTGGTTTTCTTCCTCGCCTAGGAAAATTCACTGTCGTTCCAAACTGCTTAAACTTCTTTATAACGGACTGTATCGTAGATCTAGGGATAGCTAACCGGTTTGAAATAGTGCTGTAACTTGTGAAAGTTAATAATTCTCTGTCTCATGTCAACGCTAAGCTCCTTTGTCTTGCCCATCGTGTTGCTAAAGTAAGAATAATAATAGTGACACTCTGTGCACCACGAGATTTTTTTTTTGCTGGAATTATCACAAATATTCTACTGAATAAATAGTTTAGAAGTCTTCACCGATAAAATAATTATGCAAATTACTTATACTTACACAGATCAATTAATTTAAGTCGATATTTTCTACTGTGCGAATAATTTTGTCTTTTCTTAAAATAGAATAGTGTAATTTTAATTAATCTTTTCAATTTTGGATTCGTAAATTTCGTTTCCACTTAATTACTATATCACATCCAGGAAATTGCCCAATACAGAATTTTACAGGATTTTAATCTATTATGAATTATTATAATTCAAATTTTTTTTTAAATGAAAAAAATTCTTATAAAAATTCATTATTCATCGGAAAAATTTTATTTCTTCAGACAATAGTGTCCTTCATATAACTTATTTACAAAAGCAATTAAAAGCTTTTCTAATTAAGTAATATCATAGTTTTATTGCATTTATTATTTTTCCAAATAGAGCAGATTTTCAGTTAGAATAGTGACGGTTTGAAAAAAAATATAGGTCATTTACATTCTCCACGGAGCCTTACTTTTAATGAATTTTTAATGAAATTCAGGAAATAGATATTTTTTTGCGAAATTTCATGAAATTAAGTAAGTTAACATATGTAAAAAAAATATTTTGTACTAAAATTTTCTAAAAACAAAAAAATTAAAAAATAACTTCATTCATTTGTGAGTGAGTCCTGAAAATTTCATTAAAATCGGACAATTATTTGATTTTTGCAAGAATTTCCAAATCAATGTGTTTTCAACGGAAAAAAGTGCAAAAAGCCAATGTTATTATTATGCCACCGAGATGAAATAAACAAAACAGGATTTTTAACCAAAATTTCGAACGTGTTAGAAAAGATTAAAAAAACTTCAAATAATACTTTTGTCGATCATCTTAATATTAACATAAATATTTTGACGATAAAACTTTATTTTTATTAAGTTTGCGGCTTTTTTCATTACGCTATGCCGGTTTTCGCGAAAAAGTGGAGGCACCTACATTTACACACTCGACTCCCATTTTGAAGGTCTTGCAATTACACGGTTAGAAGCATTCATTTAATAAGAACTGCTTCATGATAGTGCATTACAGTTACACGTAACAGGTGCCGGGTTCATTTTATCTCTTTTTTTTTTCTTTTTTCTTTTTCATGGGTCAAAAGTTGAACATTACTTTTTTGCCGACGTGACGTTCTGTTTCTAGCCTCGTACAGGGTAGATTCGCACCTTGCCACGTGCCCCATATTGCGAGAAATCACTACCAGATGGTGCTTCTCTCAGCTGCTGTTCCGACCGGCATATAATTTAGGGGCTGGGAGCTGTTAGCCACATGTGCCTTTTGAGGCCCCATCGTTATTTTACGTAAATATATGTGCGGCACCGGGAGAGTAGGCATTTCTATGGAGACCGTTCCGGATCCTTTAGTTTGTAGAAAATATATACATGGGTACATCAATAAGTTCGTAACTACATGATGAAAAAAAATAAAGCAATTCTTTTAAACAACACGTTTCTCCGTAATCTCTTTCCTTGTCAATGCACTTAATTTAGTGAGGATATAACAAAAAACAAAACGGAACACGAAACAGCACTTTCAAATGTAATCCAACTAATAAATACGTGTCAAGAGAAAGTTTCGGAATGAGGTTAAAGTTCTATACTTCTATACGTGTAAGGATTTTGATTGGTAATACATATATATATATATATATATATATATATATATATATATATATATATATATTACCAATCAAAATCCTTACACATTTATTACAAAAACCAAATGCATAAGAATTACAAACAAGACGAATCCTCACTAAGACATATTATAAAAAAATACACCACCCCAATCGACCCAAA
The DNA here is from genome assembly GCA_964036315.1 of Acanthosepion esculentum. Lineage (NCBI taxonomy): Eukaryota > Metazoa > Mollusca > Cephalopoda > Sepiida > Sepiidae > Acanthosepion > Acanthosepion esculentum. The sequence goes on from OZ038499.1 coordinate 16,950,328, forward strand.
TAAAAAAATCAAATTAATTATTTATTATAAAAAATTTAAGACAGCTAACCTCATCCTCAAAAATAACAACACGCCTGATAAGTCAAAATTGCAAAGAACAAACATTATTTACGAGTTCAAATGCCCCTTGAGGAACTGCGTTCCTAACGAAACCGGACTCATAAATAATTACATCGGTTACACAACCACATGCTTATCCAGACGTCTTACGTTACACCTATCCGATCACAGCTCCATTAGAACCCATTCAAACACAGACAAAAATTTACCAGACTCCATTAGAAATATACTAGTAGAAAACACAAATATATTAATTGCTTCCACCTGTAAAAAAAGGTTAAAAATAATGGAGGTTTTAATAATAAAAAAGAAAAAGCCTACCCTTAACAATATTAACTACGAACAAAGCCACAGCGTGCTAACCGTATTTGGAAATTAAAACACCACTACTACACACTAAGACATATACATAATGCACACACTCAATTAAGCAGAAAAATCAAATCATCCTTGATAATGGCTAAAGGTATAGCCGAAAGCGCTCGGAAAAATAAAACATTTGGACAGTTCTTACACACCCTTTGTCCAGCAAAGAAAGCTCTTGTTCGTACACAAGAAAAATTAAATAAACAACTTAACCGTAGTACCTTGTCTGTCGTTTTTAATGAAAATTGCATATATATATATATATATATATATATATATATATATATATATATATATATATTCAACTCTCCCACCGTATACGACGTATAAGGATCAAGCAGCCCAGACACCAGTACATGTGATTTGATTATGGTGGTAAAGGCTTTGTGCAGAATCAACCTCATTTTTTGAAAGGCCTGAAGCGACCTGGTGCACTACGAGCCACAAGGTCCCATAACAACCCTCCGCATGTTTTCAATTCAGAGTTGTCCTTTTCCTAGACCAGTTGCTATCCAAAGCTATAGAACCCAGCCTGTCCTGTTATTTACCCATAGCTGGAGGGAAAAGAAGAGGATTAATACCTTTCCCAAGAGTATTAGCACGTAAGTGAATGTAATGGATTCGACTGGAATACGAACTCGGCTCTCCGATTCAAGCCGCTAACCATTACTCCACTGTGTATATATATTAATGCATTTTTTAAAACTTTCATAGCGTGGGTTTGGGGGTTCACTTTTTGCCCATATCTGGGACCCTAACAGGTGCTACCACCCCGGTCAGGGTGAACCTGGGAACAAAAGAAATTAAGTGGTGGTTGCGCGGTCCTAAAAATGTTCAATCTCCCGATCAGAGGACTTGCTGCTAGATGTACTTTATCGTCATACCCAGGACTATTATCGCTAGGAAGATTGGCGTAACATAGTCTTTTTAACCCACATTTTCTTATTTTGTCGTTCAAAGCTAACCCGAGCGAGACGATTCTGCCTTATGGAGAAGGTAGATGCACACTTCTCAGTGACGTCAGTGGTGGGTACTTGAATCTAAGTAGAAGTCAGAACATTGAAAAAAAGATTTTTTAAGACAACAAGGTCTTATCTATTTTAAGTTTAAAAGGAGAAATCCTACTCAAGTTCCCTACTTCAAGATATCTATCTCTGTAAATCAGGGTCATTCATTTCTGGATACGCATGCGGTAGAAACTGAAAATAATTTCCAACAATATACCCGAAAGGAAGAACTATACGATAAGCAAATGACCTCCTGGGTAAGACGATAAACTACGTCCAACAGCAAGGCCTCTGATCAGGAGGTTTTGAGGAGCGTGGAACCACCTCTAAATTGCTGGTGTTCCCAGGTCCACCCTGACCCGGGGTGGTAGCACCTGTTAGAGTCCCAACTATGGGCAAATAGTTAACACCCAAATTGGGGTCAAAACACTATGAAAGTGTAAAAATAGGTTTTAATACCAGGAATACTTTGTAAAAGAAAAAAAAAATTATTACGATCAATACATTAATATCACCAATACATTTTAGGCAAAAATGTTTTTTACCAGCAATCCGTTTTTGAAAAGAATATTATCAGGAATAAATATTTTGAATGAAAAATATTACTAGCAATAAACGTTTGGAAAAAAAATATTACCAGCAATAAAAATTTTGTCGGCATTAAATAACCCATTGAGGTTGATATGCCGTAAAGCAAACCAAACCAACCAAACCAATATATATTGAGATAGATAGATAGATAGATAGATAGATAGATAGATAGATAGATAGATAGATAGATATGAACAGACTGAGATAGATAGATAGATAGATAGATAGATAGATAGATAGATAGATAGATAGATAGATAGATATGAAGTGACGGAGATAGATAGATAGATAGATAGATAGATAGATAGATAGATAGATAGATAGATAGATATGAAGTGACGGAGATAGATAGATAGATAGATAGATAGATAGATAGATAGATAGATAGATAGATAGATAGATGTGAACAGATTGAAAGGAAGAGATTCAGATAGATAGATAAAAAATATTACGAGCAATAAAAATTTTGTCGGCATTAAATAACCCATTGAGGTTGATATGCCGTAAAACAAAATAAATCAAACCAATCTAAACCAAAGAATACATATTCTATTCATACAAATCTATCCTAAAAATGTTGTCGGCATTAAATAACCCATTGAGATTGATATGCCGTAAAACAAACCAAACCACACCTAACCAAACCAAACTAATAAGCAAATGCCTTTAAGCTCTAAACAAAACAGCTTTCATTTAATCACCACAGAGAACTGCGAACTGCAGGACGACTCTCTACGTGCGCACAGGCTGTCCCCTCCGTGTGGTGGTCGTCTCTGCGGCCGCCGGACGCGTAGCGGTGGTAAGCAGTTCCTGAAGACCAGGAGAGCAAATCTTTATACGCCTTCTTGGGTCCACGTTTACAACTGATATGATGTTGAGCGACCATATCGAATCCGTCCTGTCGGCTGGGGATTCAGAATACGCCGACTGCACCTCTGCAAGAGTAAGACTGCCCTAATGAGGTGTCCTAGGTATGACGATAAACCACATCCGGCAGCAAGGCCTCTGATCAGGAGGTTTTGAAGAGCATGAAACCACCACTTAATTGATGGTGTTCCCAGCTCTACCTTGACCCGGGGTGGTAGCACCTGTTAGGGTCACAGTTATCGGCAAATAGTTAACCCCCAAATTGAGGTCAAAACACTATGAAAGTGTAAAAATAGGTTTTAAACACCAGCAATACATTTTTGGAAAACAAAAAAATATTACCGGCCTTACATCTGACTCAACAAAAATCCTCTTTACGTTAATGAAACCTGATCTACAAACTGATTTTTTTTACAAAGAATACATATTCTATTTATACGAACCTATCCTAAAAAAAATTGTTGCCATAGAATAACCCATTGATGTTGATATGCCGTAAAGCAAAGTAGACGAAACCAAACTCTGGACAAAACCCCTCTTTCCAAAAATACTTCAATGAAACCTGATCCACAAACTGATTTATTACAAAGAATACAAATTTTATTCATACGAACTTCTTCGACTAACCCATTGAGGTTGATATACCGTAAATTAATAATCTCGGGTCTTGGAGTCTGGGGAGTTAGGTGGCAAGATGTAAGGGGTGATGTGGTCGCAGAAATAGTCTGATACACATGAGAGGGTTCTCCTGCTTGTGTGGCATGGTGCAGAATCCTGTTGCCAGACATAGTGTCTTCCAGCAGCCACTTCTTGAAGGAACTTGATGTAGGCTTCTGTCTTGAATCTGAGGTCCTGTGAGAAGATGACTGGAGGCATAACGTCGCCATCACTAGTGATCACTCCAAATATCTTCATAATCACCATTAGACTCATCCAACTCGTTCCGAATCCTCTGCACTGTCCTCAGATTGACACCTAAAGACTCTGAAATGTTCCTATTCGAGCTTCCAGCACAAATGCCAAGCAGTACAGCAAGCCGTTTCCAAATTTCTGGCGGAGTGAATTGCGCTATGGTGCTCTTTTTCTCACAGACGGTGTCCAACTGACCCTACTATACTAGGCAGTCGATATCATTTTAAAAAAAAAACAAGGCGCATGCGCGAAATTAAAAATACAAAATGGCGACAATTTACCCGTTGCATCCTGTATTCTGACCTACAACAGCGTTTTTTATTCTTTTATTTATTTACCGTACCCCCACAAAAAAAAAAAAATCAAAAGAACTTGTTTTTACTCCTTCGAGTGTCTGTTTCGAATGGCTACCCGAAAAGCATCGACCCTGAAGCTCCAACCAAAATACAAACGCATGTAAAATTAAACTTCCTTTCTTCTTGGCGTAAAATGGTATTGGAGAACATATCAATTACTGCTTCTTGCCTATTGGTAACATTAAGAGAAGACGATTACTGATTACTCGTCGAAATCGCTTACAAAGGGTCTTTGTTATTGTAGTAGTGACCATCGTTGTTTTAACCCGAGTACAAAGTTTACTTAACGCTTAGATTAATCCTATTCAAAACAGTTGTAAAATATTCACGCACATTTCAAACGCCTGCCGAGGAAACAGCTTTCTTGTAAGGATTTCTTTCAACACTAATTAGATAGGAAGATATTGTTGTCATAAGAGTTATAAATGTATCGTGACTTTTAGTTTCACGTCTCAAGCAACCCTGAGCCACTGTTTCTTTTCCGGGCTCTATACAATCTAGTTCGAGATATTGCTATAAAGAAATTCGTCTATCAGTGTGTGTCCATGTGTCCCTGAGACAGTAGAAATTATTCGTTCGTGTAAACTCGGTTCGACGATGTTATTCGAAAGCCGATTTGTAGTGGACCGTCGGCTGAAGATCTGAAGAGATATCAGAAGGTTAAAATTTCCTGCTAGCCGTCTGAGAATGTTGGGCATTAATTAAGTCCAAAGAAGACAAAGAAAAACAAACAAGACCGATATATATATATATATATATATATATATATATATATATATATATATATATATAGATATATATATATATATGTAAACAAATATATATTAATAACATGTTAAACAAAGACATGGACAGTTACGTAGTGTTTGTGTGGTGAAATTATGTGTGTGTTGTGGTGAGGGTTCGTACGTGTATTGTTCTTAGCGTGTTCCCAGAATTTGGGAAATGCTGTATCTGTGAGAGGTCACAAATTGGTGTTAGTTGAAAAGAGAGATTTACCTCACCTCCACGCGAGGTGGCAGCCCAAGGCCTAAGTCGAAAAAAGGGAGATTTTACCTCATCTCCACGCGAGGTGGCGGCCCAAGGCCTAAGTCGAAAAAAGGGAGATTTTACCTCATCTCCACGCAAGGCGGCGGCCCAAGGCCTAAGTCGAAAAAAGGGAGATTTTACCTCATCTCCACGCGAGGTGGCGGCCCAAGGCCTAAGTCGAAAAAAGGGAGATTTTACCTCATCTCCACGCGAGGTGGCGGCCCAAGGCCTAAGTCGAAAAAAGGGAGATTTTACCTCATCTCCACGCAAGGGGGCGGCCCAAGGCCTAAGTCGAAAAAAGGGAGATTTTACCTCATCTCCACGCGAGGTGGCGGCACAAGGCCTAAGTCGAAAAGAGAGATCGAAGCGAAGGGTCAGCCAGTATTTATAGCCTGGGGAGAGAGACCCCTGTTGAAGGATTAAGGAACTCAGGAGGAGCTAACTCCGACAGATTTGTTCGATATGTGAGACGTTCGAGAACCGAGGTTGCACTGTATGCTTCTATTATTTATTAAAGTCCGGCACTTACCACTTCTTTTGTTTAGGCGCAATGCTTTTGGCTATTTATTGCTATAAATTTTAACACAGTGGAACCTCGGTCCACGAACTTTTTTTTTTTTTTTTTTTAAGCATATCACCTCAAGCAAGGCTGGAAGCCACTAGCACGCAAGGGGTTACAGAAGGTTTGGAGGAAGAGCAGATAGGAGTGGTAAAGGAGAGGATGTGGAGAAAGATAGTGGATCGATCAAGGCAAGGGAGTTACAGAAGATTTGGAGCGAGAGCAGATAGGAATGAAAGGGGAAAGGATGTGGAGAAGGGAAGTGGATAGATCAAGGCAACTGGAGATGTCAATTGACGTTACACTTAAATAGTTGGAGATTGTATTTGCCAGGGAAACAGGAATAAGGAAGGGAGTTCCACAGGCTAGATGTGCGAGACATGAAGCTATTGGAGTAGAAGAGACGTCTACATCTAACAGTTTCAACGGTGAATGGGTGGGAACGGGATACCAGCCTCGTGGGACGTTTAAATTCATGAGGCCTAGGAACCAGCGAAAGCATCTCCTCGGAGCAATTACCGTGAAAGTATTTGTAAAAAAGAGCAGAGCGAGGCAACGGCGCGTCTGTGAGAGAGCGACTGCAGACGAGATGAGAGATCAGGGCCAATTACATTGCATATCCGTCTCTGGATCTTATCAAGAACCCTGAAGCAAACTTCATTCGTTTCTGAAGGCCGTTCGTAACCCGACATGTTCGTAAACCGAAACTATTATTCCAATAAGAATCAATATAGAGAAAAAAAAATCACAGTAAAAAAAAATTGGAAAAGAAAAGCACAACACAACATACGAATGTATACAACATGGCGGTCGACTCAGAAATGATTCCGTTCGGGTTAACTCGGTAATGTTCGGCTCGGTTCGGCAATGTTGTTCGAGAACCGAAATTTCGTTCGATAACCGAGGCATTTTCATCTTGAATTTTCTGTTCGAAAGCCGATTTGTTCGACATGTGAGACGTTCGATAACCGAGGTTCCTCTGTATGCTTCTTTTATTTATTGGTTATTTTAAACTTATTATATTACAATTATATTTCTTTTTGTTTTTTTTGTAATCATTTCACCCTAAGCAAGGCGATAATACCACTAAGACTCAAGGGCCTACTAGCA
>OZ038499.1:16969684-16974684 GCA_964036315.1 Acanthosepion esculentum
GCGATCATGTATCTTTCGATAGATGACTAACGAGGCAGATTTTGTCCCGCAGTAGATTTCTTTCTGCGGTAGACCAGTTGCCATCCAAGGCTATAGAGCCTGGTCTGTCCTGCTGTTTACCCATAAGCATGGGGGAGAAGGAGAATTCATACCTTTCCCAAGGGTATTAGCACATAAGTGAATGTAATCGATTCGACTGGAAAGTCAGTCAGTCAGTAATGTGCCATGCGTGATACACGCTTAGGCGATCATGTATCTTTCGATACATGACTGACGAGGCAGATTTTGTCCCGCAGTGGATTGTCATTTCTTTCTGCGGGAGACCAGTTGCCATCCAAGGCTATAGAACCCGGTCGAGCTACTATTTACTCAAAGCTGGGAAGAAGAGGATTCACATCTTTCCCAAGGGTATTAGCACGTAAGTGAATGTAATGGATTCGACTGGAATTCGAACTCGGCTCTCTGATTCCTCAATCAGTGCCGCTAACAAATACGAAAAAAACACACCCGAAATGAAAGGCGTTCCGCATCTACCAGAGAACTGACATCACTGACCACCTAACGAGGGAGGGGATAGGGAATTAAACCAAAGAAAAATAGAGACAGAAATAAAAGTGGGCCAATAAGCATGCATCCCCTAGCTAAGTTAACGATATTTATTCTGATATATACACAGAAATGTGGCACAAGGCCAAAGGAGGGATTGGGGAAAGGGCGATCTTCTTCTGTCTTAACGTTAACTTAGCTAGCCGCAAACACTGACCCAATCGTACGAACAATATTCCTTACACCAAAAGAACACATTCATACGTACCTTTCTTCCTACAACCACCATAATACCTCACTGTCTCTATGAAAATACTAACTAGTCCCCATATTTACAATTCATTGCCTGCGGCGGGAGGGGAATAAAAAAACAATTCTAAAAAAAATAACCCCAATGAGTATTTACTATATGAAACAAAACTATTTACAAGAAACTAAAAAAAATAATATTAGTAATAAACCCCCCACAATCACTAAATGTGGCAGAAATGTCAGTTAACTGGCCGACATTAATGCGGGACTATAATAGTATAAAACATTCATTCATCCCAAGCACACACACTGACACGCAGTTATTCAGACACAACAACAAATACGAAAACACACACACGAAACGAAAGGCGCCCCGCATCCACCAGTGAACTGACATCACTGACCACCTAAAGAGGCAGGGAATGGGGAATTAAACTTAAAGAATAGGGACAATAATAAAAGGGGGTCAATGAGCATACATTCCCTAGTTAAGTTAACGATAACGAAGTGCAATATTTATTCTGTTTAATACAGAAATGTGGCACAAGGCCGAAGGGGGGATTGGAGAAAGGAGGGTCTTCTTCTGTCTTAACGATAACTTGGCTAGCCACAAACACTGACCCAATCGTACGAATAATGTTCCTTACACCAAAAGAACACATTCATACGTACCTTTCTTACTACATTTCCCATAATACCTCACTGTCTCTATTAAAATACTAACTAGTCCCCATATTTACAATTCATTGTCTGTGGGGGGAGGGGAATAAAATAAAAATTCTAAAAACTAAAATGAGTATTTACAATATTAATACAAAACTATTTACAAGAAAATAATATTAGTAATAAAAACACAATCACTAAATATGGCAGAAATATCAGTTCACTGGCCGAAATCAATGCGGGACTATAATAATATAAAACATTCATTCATCCCAAGCACTCATTCTGACATGCACTCATTCAGACACAACAAATACGAAAAACTCTCACGCGAAACGAAAGATGTTTTATCGGCCAATCAGCGTGTAGGGAGAGGGTGTGATGCATGTCGCTGGAAGAGCCCATTTTTTGTCGGCCAATCAGCGCGTAAGGAGAGGGCGTGATGTATGTCGGTGGAAGAGCCCATGTTTTCTCGGCCAATCAGCGCGTAAGGAGAGGTCATGATGTATGTCGCTGGAAGAGCCTATGTTTTGTCGGCCAATCAGCGCGTAAGGAAAGGGCGTGATGCCTGTCGCTGGAAGAGCCCATGTTTTGTGGGCCAATCAGCGCGTATGGAGAGGACGTGATGCAGGTCGCTGGAAGAGACCCATGTTTTGTCGGCCAATCAGCGCGTAAGGAGAGGGCGTGTCCATGTCACTGGAAGAGCCCATGTTTTGTCGGCCAATCAATGCGTAAGGAGAGGGCGTGATGCAGGTCGCTGGAAGAGCACATGTTTTGTCGGCCAATCAGCGCGTAAGGAGAGGGCGTGTCCATGTCGCTGGAAGAGCCCTTTGTTTTGTCGGCCAATCAGTGCGTAAGGAGAGGGCGTGATGCCTGTCGCTGGAAGAGCCCATGTTTTCTCGGCCAATCAGTTCGCAAGGAGAGGGCGTGATGCAGGACGCTGGAAGAGCCCATGTTTTGTCGGCCAATCAGCACGTAGTGAGGGAGTGATGCATGTCGCTGGAAGAGCCCATGTTTTCTCGGGGAACCACCGGTATAATCTCAATGAGGAGAAGTTACAAGTTCTGAAACTCGAAGTGCTTTAAACCAAAATTTAAAAAAGACAAAAAAAAACAACACATAAACGATGTGACGAAAGGTCAAATATAATTGCTAGGATTCGAACCCGACTAAAAAAAAAGTTAAGAAAACATGCCACCAAGATGCCTATTCGTTCCTTTGTAAATTATAAGAATTTTTTTTAAAGCAGCTTATTAGTATATGCTTATCAAGAATCAAGTTGAGATTCTCAGGTGTAAGACCTTCCTGCTTAATAATGATGTTAACTTCGCTTAATTTTGTTAGACGCTGACATATTTAGTGTAAACATTTTCAAAGCGAACAGATGTCGTTTTGCTAAGAAGCCACATCTGGTCGGCTGCTTCGGCTACGCATTTAGAGATTCTCGATAAAATCCAAAATAGGGTCTGCAATTTTATCGGTCCTAACCTGGCATCCTCAGCTTCCGTCACTCTCTCACTACTGTAACGTGGTTTTGTTTTTAAATACGTTCATGGTAATATATGGGGGGGATTTCCTCTTAGCTAAGTCGATTTTACGAATTTAAGCTCTGTATTAAATTTGCACCTGGGTTGACTGTTGACTGTAGAAATACCGAAAATAGCCGTAAGTTCTATGTAAACGGTTCCTTCTCTCACGCTTCTTCTCTTCCGTCCTCTTGATTTTCCAGTCAACTTTGATCATCTAAAAATGAAATGCAATGTCAGTTGTTATCTCAATTCCTGTTCTTTTATTGTTCTCTCTCCTTCATTTCGTTTTCTTTCTCTCGTTCTTTCAAGCCCAATAACACCCAACTGGAGTGTTAGTGACTTTATTACCTTGCTTGCTGTGAAATGATAAAAAGAACATATTAATATACACGCACGTGCATCGACATATATACATGCTAACATGATGGCTGCTACCCCATTATCAGGCATATATGACTGATACACTATATATATATATATATATATATATATATATATATATATATATATACTACAGTTCAAACGTTCGAGGTCACCCGTGATAATTTTTTTAAACTGACTCCCAAAATATTACGTCATCCCATAAGTTCTGTCCGAATTTTAACTTTTTGTTAAAATGAACGAAATTTAAAGAGTATTTTATAATGTCTAATGGAGCTGAACATTATTTTTATGTTTAAATGCATTTAAACTGATCAAATTTTATTTCAGAGAACAATAAAATTAAATTTTGTTTGATTAAAACCCTGCTAACATCGAAGTACCCAAGAATCATTTGAGGCACATAATGCTTTATGAGTTCAAGAAAGGAAACTCAGCAGCCGAAGCGGCTAGAAACATTCACTCAGTTTATGGAGAGGAATGTGTGAATGAAAGAACTTGCAGAAGATGGTTTGCAAAATTCCGCGGTGGAGATTTCACCCTTGAAGGTGAAGATCGAACCGGACTTTCCAGTTGAGTTTGATGAAAAGCTTCTTGAAGCAGCTCTTGAAGAAAATCCTGCTTTATCAGTTGAGGAATTGGCAGTGGTTCTCAGTTCAAACCATACAACTGTTCATCGTCATCTTCAACAACTTGGAAAAGTTCCTAAACTTGGAAAATGGGTGCCTCATGAATTGTCTGAAAACAACCTCAAATCTCGAGTTGACATCTTCTCTTCTCTCCATTCTCGCCAACTTGTTTCACCTTTTTTGGATAGACTTGTGACTGGCGACGAAAAATGGATATTTTATCGATATGTTAAGCGTCGTAGACAGTGGCTTGGTAAAGGGGAAGGACCCCAGCCACAGCCGAGAAGGGAACTTCATAGGCAAAAGGTTCTTCTTTCAATCTGGTGGGATTGCCAAGGAATAATCCACTTTGAATTCTTACCACCTAATGCAACAATTAATGCTCAAATATACTGTCAACAATTAGAGCGTTTGAACCAGGCTTTGAGGAAAAAAAGACCTGCTCTAGTGAATCGAAAACGGGTGATGTTTCATCAGGACAATGCGCGACCACACACAGCAAGAATCACGTCACAAAAGATCGAAGAACTTGATTGGGAGAAAATTCCTCATCCACCTTATTCTCCCGACCTTGCTCCTTCAGACTACCATTTGCTTCGTAGCTTACAGAATCATTTGGAAGAAATAGCTTTTGTAACACAATAAGAGGTTAAAACTGACATTTGTGAGTTCTTCGAATCAAAGCCAAAAGAATTTTACAGTAATGGAATTAGTAAGCTTGTTAATAGATGGAAGGAAATCATAGATAATCAGGGAAAATACACTGTTGATTGAATCTGTAATTAAATGTAACATTTGGTCACTTGTTTCAAAATTCAAAATTCGGACATAACTTATGGGATGACCTGGTAGTAGTTTTGTACTTTAAATAAGAGACAATTATTATAAATGGTTAAACGAAAAAGTGAGAATTTTTATTAGAAATTTTATTATAACGAAAATGAAAAATGAAAAAAAGCTTTTATGATTAAATTTTACTCTCGTCGAAATATCCTCCTTT
>OZ038499.1:16982184-16999684 GCA_964036315.1 Acanthosepion esculentum
GTATAGTTACTTATATATATATATATATATATATATATATATATATATATATATATATATATATATATATGTGTGTGTGTGTGTGTGTGTGTGTGTGTGTGTGTGTGTGTGTGTGTGTAATTTAAAGAAAAACAGACCACTTTAAGGCTCCATGTAATAATTTATTTCACCATGGCCCTTTTAAAGGACGCTGGATCATCAGACTTCACTTCCAAAAGGTGAAACGAAAAATGAAATGAACATTTACACTTTTGACGAGTAGTATTAAGTTTATGTAATTTAACAGAGAGGGTAATGAGGGGTGGTGTGAGAGACATGATCGAGTTTAGAGAGGGTTTATTTTAATATTTCTATCTATCATACTTAGTATTAGGGGAGGAGGGACCAGACATTGACCTATTTAATCGGTTAACTTAACGGAAGTGATATATTTAAAGGGAAGGGGGAGAAGAGAGAGAAAAAATAAAAAGAAAGAAGGGGGAAGTAAAGAGAAAGAAGCTGTCATTAGGCTTTACTAAGAGACAGGAGCGGTGGTACTTTTTTTGCAATTTATGTCAAAAAAGATTTTAATGTTTGATAGTAATTTAATTTTTTAAAATCACCGAAGAAATTAATTTGATGTTTGCTAGCAATTTAAATTTTTAACTCTTTTACAAATAATTTACGGATTTAATATGAGTTAAATAGTATATTTAAAAACACATTCATAGAAAGTACATTAAAAAATTTATTTAAAATATAACAGTTTACTGATATTAGTCTTTCAATATTGTAAATGATTGTTAAGGTAACATCTCTATCAGTTTGAATCTAATTCATGAATGTAATTTGTGACTATTTTTAGATGGGTAATCTATTTTACTTAAAGTTTAGGTTTTAAATTAAGATGGAGTAATATCTGAAGGCAATATTAAAGATTTGATTTTATCATGTACATATATATACCACACATACACTTATGTAAATCTCACATATGCATACGTTCATTTACAAGTGCAATTACACACATAGTCACATACACATGTATCGATAGGTACCTATGTATATTCATATCAATACTTACACATATATTTTCAAATATTTACACATATTTATATCTCTTTAAATTTTTCCTTAAATTTCACAGTTAATGTTTAACGTGGTCTGTTTTTCTATAAATTATTAGATCTGAATTTACATTGAGCTCTCAGGATTTCATCCTCCTTGGGACTACCTATACGGATTACCAAATGTTTCTTAACTTATATATATATATATATATATATATATATATATATATATATATATATATATATATATATATATGAAGAAATATAGTCTTAAAGTGTGCTATATTTATGGGATAAAGTGCTCAATATCAGAGATAGAGCGTGTGTAAATATAAAAGTGATGATACAAGTCAACACTTAGAGGCGACAGTCTGTTTCATGCTAGATGCAATCGTCAGGCCTGACGATTGCATCTAGAAAGACAAAGACTGTCGCCTCTAAGTGTTGACTTCTATGTTCACTTTTATATATATATATATATATATATATATATATATATATATATATATATACAATATGGATAAAACAACTGAAAAGTTGCAAATTAAAAGAAAAAAATTGGGTGTTTATATATATATATATATGTGTTTATATATATATATATATATATATATATATATATATATATATATATATATATGTATACCGTGGCACACTTAAGAGAATCACGCAGTACACTAGTGTGCCACAGCATGACGAATGAGAATCTGTGAAGAAGATTAATAATTTGTAAGTTTGTCTATCAAACTCTTATCATTGAGTTTGATTGGCACTGGGGGGTTTTAAACGCTTTGTTATTTTTTACACTATAGATATCCTGTGTTATGTATATTCTATTTTTAATCGGGTGTTTTTCTCTCTTTCCAGTTTCTTGCCATCAACGAATCAACAACAGAAGACAACTGTGCTTCTTCAGGAAATTGTAAAACAGTGAGTTCGTTCGCTTCAATTTCTTCTTTTTAGATTCTGCTTTTCCCTTTTTTTTTATTAATCTGTGCATCACAGGTGCAGGACGGGTGCCGGACGACTCAACACCGCCGCCTCAACACCGGCTCACACATTTCCGTGACAACTGAACTCCAGGACATCTCACCACCAGAAAAATTTTTGTCGACTTTTTAAAAAAAAATGAAAGTAATTTATTAAGGAATATTTTTTAGTACATGACTTTACTCTTAATTTAAATATTTATTGAAAACTGTATGCAATTCTCAAATATACAGTTGGAGATCGTCATTTAAATGAAAAAACGATCTGCAAGATTCTTTCATCTGCCTTCAAATACTTATTTTTCAAATTATGTGGAGCGGGATGACCTCCAATTAATTGTTCGAAAAATACATCTCCGTTTCTTTGCAGCCCGTAATTGTTCCGGCCACGTATATGGTTAAGAAATAACAAACAAGAGGTTTCTGATAAACAGTGTATTGAACAGTAAATGCAACAGAAGTATGTTACACGACTTGGGAGTGTGTGTCGGTTGACCAGCGTTCAGTCTATATCACTGTTAATATTTAACCACCACGAAGGATATATGTGGCACAAGGCCGTTTTTACCGTGGGTTCTCCGAGCCCGTAGGCTCGGCCAAAAATATTCCCTTAGAACCCGTATAAACTGGTTCAGCGTCTGTCTTCCTCCCCGGACGAAACTTTGCCCTTCGGCAGAGCCTCGTCCAGGTTGCTCTCTGCTCAAGGCAAAGAGTTCGACAGTAACGAACAGTCTATATCACTGTTAATATTTAACAGACCCCCCCCCCCACTGAGGGATGTATGTGGTACAAGGCCGAGTTTACCGTGGGTTCTCCGAGCCCGAAGGCACGTCCAAATTCATTCCTTTAGAACCCGTATAAACGGGTTCAGGGTCTGTCTTCCTCCCCGGACGAAACTTTGCCATTCGGCAGAGCCTCGTCCGAGTTCTTCTCTGCTCAAGGCAGAGTTCGACAGTAACGAACAGTCTATATCACTGTTCCTCGCGAGGTTTACTTTTCCTACTACTTTATAGTAAGTGGAAGAGTCCATAATAGCCTCATTAAAGGGAAGACACTACAACAGTAATGAATCTCCATATAGTGGGCTGCTTCATCTCCAGCTGTCTTCTATTTGCTGCTTCAACGTGCTTATTTGTCCGATCTTGAAAATTAAACTCCAGTCAGACAAATAGGCCGTTGTAATTAATAAATCACTAATACAAACTTTCAAAATCTCTACGACGCAAAGCGAACTTAAGATAAGTGCGCACTACGACAGCCAACACCGGTCGGAAGATATAGATTCGAAGCCAGCGTTGAGTTGTCCTCGCGCTAAGTTCGTTGGTGGTGAGTTGTTCCGGAGTTGTGTTGTCACGACATGATTTGGCCGGTGTTGAGTCGGCGACTCTGAATCGGCGGTGCTAAGTCGGCGGTTATGAAATATCCCATCCCTAGATTACTTGCCTACCGTATTTTCTTGCGTATAATACGATAAATTTTGAATGAAAGTTAAATACGAGAAACGGGCGTATTATACGCAAATACACGTTTTCGGAAATTTTCACTCTGCTTAAAAAATCTCTTATTTGAAAGAGTAAGATTTCAAATACACTCAGTTGGCACATTAATGTTACAACGAAGCACCTTTCCCCGAAAAGAAGTTTTTAAACGGAAGTTAGGAGGAGAATCATGCAATGGATAAACTTCCGGTTCATTTCTAATCACTAATATCGTTAAAAGTTAAATACTTTAGTGAAATATATGTACGACATTGAGATTTTAATGGATAATATGGTATAAATTTAAAAAAAAACAAAATTATATAGGAATGGCTGTACTACCAGTAGGGAGGTATATATATATACATATATAGACACACACACGATAGAATTTGTTAGGAGGATTTGACAATTATAATTAAGTAATTCATTGAGTCTGAAAGAAACCTCAACAGAATGCAGAAAGCACTGGACGGCCGTTTCGTCCTATATTTGGGACTCATCAGCAGTGTGCATCCACTACCGAGAATTGAAACCCTGACAGTTGAGTTATCAAGCAAACGTCATACCAACTATTCCAACGGGCCTCGGTGACTAAGAGATAGCAAATCAGACTCAATATAGCGCCGCTCGCTCATATATTCCGTGGTGGAACTCAACTGAAATTCTCTGTAACCATAGGACTACTATATATATATACGTCAAAACAGAATGTGACAAAAGGTCGAATTTAATGTGAAAAAATTGTCCAAGCACTGTCGACACTTCTTAGCAATGTTTTCTTGACCAATTCACTTCTTTAAAGGATAGAGCTCTACGGACCAATCCCTGATGTTTCTACACTCTTACGCGAACGCAGAATACGCTTTGTAGGACACTGCTGGCGAGCAAAGCAAGAACTCGCGAGTGATTTACTGTTCTGGACACCTAGCCTTGGAGCAAGATGAGTTGGTCACCCAGCCACTACCGACATTGACCAGCTATGTTATGACACAGAATGACTCCCTAAGGATATTCCGACCTTGATGCAGGGCCGTGATGGTTGGCGTGATCGACTGATGAATATCCGAGCTAATTCGACCGAATAAAAATTTTTTTAAAAATGATACATTTTTTCTCACAGGTCGTTGAGAATAATTCACAAGTGGGTTATTGTTATTGCCAATAGGCAGTGATGTCTGAAAACGAGGCAGTTTCTTATTTTCTGTTATGTGTGATCTGATTGGTCGATTTTTGTTATGAGGAATATGATTGGCTAAGTCCTCTTATGTGGCAGTAAATGTCCCAGAAACTCCCCCGATTTAAATCCAATCGAGAATCTGTGGTCAATTTGCAAGGAACGACTTCGTGGAATGGACATACGAAGTACTAACATGTGCACTGGGTCATGTTTCATTGGCAAAATACGGAAAAAAAGTAATAATAACGGAATTATTCGTTTTGTTTCAATTAATTTGCACAAATATATATATATATATATATATATATATATATATATATATATATATATATATATATATATATATGAAAATATAACATCTAAAACAGGTTTAAAATGTTCATATTTAAAGTTTTGTTCATCAAAATCATAAAATAATTTGCTTAATTTTTTGTATCTGTAGAAAAGAAACATTTTCAGTAAAACTCTAGCTTGATTGGCTCTTGAGCCTTGTATAAAGTGAACATTAGTAAAATGACTACTTTTCTCTATATACAAGGATGTAACTAAAAGTAAATGTAATCCCCTAAATGTACACCATTACTCCACTAAATGAGATGATTAACATTTAATTTTGGCCACTATCTCATTTTGAAAAGTTCCCGGAAACTCTCCTGATTTAAATCCGATCAAGAATCTGAGATCAATCTGCAAGGAACGACTTCGTGGAATGGACATACGAAGGACTAATATGTGCACCGGGTCATGTTTCATTGGGAAAAATATTTTTTAAAAAGTAAATAATAACGGAATTATTCGTTTTTTTTTTTTCAATTAATTTGCACAAAGGTATATATTAGAAAACAAATTAAAATGGTTATGCTAAAATCAGGCATTATTTTCCGATCAACCTAATACTATAGAAATTACAGCAGGTTTATATTTATACAATCATTCACCACAACGTCAGATTGAATTTGCCTTCGCATAACTATTTGAAGGGGCGGGGAACAGGAAGAATTATAATTATGCGCGTGTTTCTACATTTCTAGAAGATTCTGAATCTTCTACTCAAGCTTTGAACGTATAACTTACATTTTTTCGACAACTTTGAAGAAAAGCCAAGAACACGTGAGCCTGAACATATTGTGTCGGCTAACTAATTATTGAATGAATAACAGATTATCGTGGATTACCGTGCATTCCTCACTAATCCCTGATTTATTTGGCGTGGATATTCGTCTTCAGGGAGTGTCTTGTTTTTTTTTTTTCTGTTGTTTTTTTTTCTATTATAAATTCATTTGGTCTGATTCCAATTTTCAGATTCAATCCGACGCTAAAATACGGTTTTGTCAATAATTCTATTTAATAGACGAAGGTGCGACAAAAGGCCATATGCTAAATCAGTGCATTATTGCTAAAGAGATTTTTATACAAGAAATTGTATTAAAAAACCACACAAATAATACATCTCGCACAGTCAAAACATGAAAAGACACTAACAGCACCAAAACAAAACCCCCTTGTAAATGGTTATGGAATTATTCAAAAGCTCTTAGAACAACGGACGATATGGACTATTTTTGAATTTCCCCACTCACACTTACCATGTTTCAAAAACAGAATACAAAAACTTCAAATTCAATTTTATTAAATTAAAAGCATTAGTTCTGTTTCATCTTCAAGCGATCGCTTGAAAATGAAACTAATGCTTTTAATTTAATATAACTGAATTTGAAGTTTTTGTTTTCTGTTTTGAAACATGGCAATTCCTGTGTAGCGATGGAACCATATTTTTAGATTATTTACTTTATAATATATATATATATATATATATGTAAAATGAGAACAAAATGGAGTATGATTCCACTGTACGTGACATTTAATTTAAAAGAGGGCTCAATACATAGTAGAGCTAAATATTATTTATTTTAGGATATTAAATCATGTTAAAAATCGCTACACAATTACAATTGTTTCGACACCATAAATGTGTCTCTTCAGGCGATGTTAACTACTGGCGAGTGAAAGATTCATTTAATTTCAAAAAGCAGAATACTTTTAAAAATAGACTTGTGAGATTTGCCGTGATTAACCAATCGAATGTAACCTACGCTAAATTCAAATACACCGGATTTTTTTTTAAATATAGGTCACTACACGAAGTTGTCTGCATATAAAACCTAGACAATTTCCTATGGACAGATAAGGAAGTTGTCAGGGTTTTTTGTTTTAGTTTTTTCGAATGGAAAACGACCAGGCCGGTGGTGTCCGCTATGTTGTAGGTGGGACCATGTGGTTTGCTCTGTTCGGTCTACCGCTGAGGGTCTGGGATGTCAACTATCATCCCAGCGGTCTGCATCGCCACTATGCTTCGTAAGCCTACGAACTGAAGTCACTCAACGGACGTCACGTGACTCTCGTGACTTCATCTTACCCAAATCACCAAATGCAGTAAGATTTACACAAGTATTTGAGTAACTTAAAGATCAGTTATCTCTTCTTTCTTGCCTGTAATCTTCTTTCAAAATGGCTACTTACCGGTAGCAATCGACTTAGAGATCCTTTTTTCATCGTCCATCATCATGGCTGATGTTAATTCCCAGAAGAGTAATGAATTCCGTCTTCTCGATTTAATGTTTTCCGCTGATATAAAATGAAAAGATTATATCGAGTTAACTGCTAAATCTTCTGCTAAGAAAGTTGGCTCTGTATATCGTGCCAGACGATTTTTCTGACCTGAATCTATCTTACACCTTTATAAATCATTCATCTCCTGCATTGCCACATCCGGTCTGGTGCTTCTGTTATGTGTCCAGAGATACTTGACAAAATCCAAGAAAGAATTTGCAATGTTATCGGCTCTGGTCTAACATCTCGGATTCGTTCAATTTTCCACCGCTGTAATGCAGCTGCTCTGTGCCCTTTCTACAAATATTTTCATGTAAATTATTCTGATGAGCTTCCCTCTTTGGTACACCGACTTCATGAATTTCAGCGTTTGGCAGTTAGGTCTCATCCTTTTGCTGTTGAAATTAATAAATTTACAATTTAAATGCTAGGGTAGCGAGAATGCTGATGTACTCTACCATAGAGAGGAGGTTAGTTCAAGCCCGGGAACATCTACAGCGGCACAACACGGTACTTTGAAGATAGCATTTCTATAGTAATGATCAGATGAAGAAGACAATTTAATAAGCTAGGAAAGCCACCATGAAATTTATCTACACATTTTCACTTAAAGGTGGAATAGCACGATTGAGAAGGAAGATTGTTTTGAAGACTAAATTTGTATTCCTGGGACATTTGTATTATTTTAGGTATGATTTGTTTTTATGCACTATTTAATTTGATATAATTGAAAGACGAGCGTTATTTTTTGACCGACCTACGTACAACTGTTAAGAAATAAGGAGGCAATATTCAGTACGAGTTTTGGTATGCTTAGCCTTCTGCATTCATTTCGCTATGATTTGTGTGCATCTACCATTAAATAAATTGTCCCATTCCACAGACGAGTTGTTGCATGTTTCTTGCTACTCCAGAGTTTTTCAAACTTTTTAAGCAACGGCACATCTAGGAGCAAAGGAAAAGATGACAGCACACTTAGAAAATCTTTTGAAGGTTATAGATCTAAATATTATGAAATACAACCAGAGATCTACAAAAATACAAACACAAATATGAACTTATTTATTTTAATGTTTTTATTTAATTATTTTTACAGTTTATTTAGCTTGAAATCTGTGCCTGTTTTTTTTTTGCGATTTCTTCAGTGTTTGGTCGAATATGCGATAAGCAGACCCTCATTTCTTCTTCAGTTGAGCGTAACCTTTCTCGTTTCTTATTTTTGATGTTGTTTAGGGATGAGAAGACTAATTCACATAAATAGAACACTGCAATAAACTGATAAAGCTATAAAGTCATTTTAGCTAATGTGGGATATTCATTTTTTATTCAAATCCAAAATGGCTACCGTCGAATGATTTATTTTGAGCCCTCGATCAGTAGAAATGGTGGCCAATTCTTCTTCTTCACATAACTGAAGTCCAGTATTAAAAGATACATTTATGAAGGGATGTTGAATCCAATCATACCATTCTGTGCTCAATAACGGAAAATAACAGTCGATGTCTTCGTCAAGCGCTTTCAGATGGGTAGCCATAATAGGAATCATTTCTCTAAATGCAGGGAGTACGCATCGAAGAATAGGTAAGAGAATTATTTGAAAAAAGTTTAATATTTATTCATTTATACAAATAATAACGCTGTACCATTACTACACACACACACACACACACACACACACACACACACACACAGGTAAGGATCAATAACATTACAGACCCTTCATTGGATTTTGTCGAGAATCTCAAAATATATAGCCAGAGCATAAGACCTGGTATAGCAGAAATTTTCAATAGACGGCGAATGGTAGATTTATTCATATACAAGATGGATTGTGGGCTTTAACTACTAAATCTGTTGTAAATAAAGAACAGACAGTGTGTAGAGACGAATCCTTGTTGAACATAAAATACAATATATTAACACAGCGACTTAAATCGATTTTGAGAATATCAAATAATGAATCGTTACCAGATCAACACTTCATGTGGTACAACTTATTACAACAGGAGAATAGAGAGATTTACAAAATGAAATGAAATGTAATACCCACCTACTTTAAAGACAAAATGTTTTGGCAAGTTAAACTGTAAGAAGCTGTGAAGAGAATGTTCTCTCGTTATCTTGATAACTTTATATAGGATGTAATGTGCGCGTGTACTTACGTAAATTTCCTTAATCATTTCTATGCGCGTACACACACATGGGAGTACGCTATTTATTCGGTTCTATGTAGATGTGCTGTACAACGGAACCCCCAGCCCGTAAGTGTGTAAGAATGTGGTCTCTTGATGTTATCTAAGAGTGAATCTTTTTTCGACGATGTATGTCAGAGATAAGCCAACGTCTCTTCCTGCCACCAAGCTTGAAGGTATTTCCATTACGGCAGACGACAACAACACGGTACAGCGCCAAGTATTAAGAAGAAGAAAAAAATATGAAAATAACGAATATTTGAATAACTATTTGCGTACAGTCCTACCTTTTGTGATTTTACAAGTAGGAGGATTTCTGAATAAGAAGTATTTTTTTTTTTGCGTTGGACTAATCTCACAACTAGCTTTTCATTATCAACAGTTTATAGCGAATTAAATTATAGCTGGTGGCATTATTAATTTTTAACCAGTTCTTCATCCAGAAAATTTATATTACTTTTATGGCAAATGTAGTATTAAGCTTGAACAGACGTTGGATTCAAATTTGACACCAGATTGTCAAAGGAAACCAAGAGCGAGAGTGATCTGGAGTCAGTCATGGCCACTAAATACGGAAGCACGTAACATCACACCCAGCATTGCAAACGTGAAAACGAATATGTTGACTATGTAAACAGCCGTCACAGAGAAGTCGTGGACCGGTCCTCCGTACATCACAATCGGAGAATGTAAGGTCCGCATGTCGAACCGGGTGCTACGACGACCTGGGTCACATATAGGATGTTCTAATAACTTGGACCGATTTTAAAAGTTAATTATGTTTAAGCGTTTAGGTTTTTTTTTTCTTTTTCTTTCAGATTTAACAACTTAAGTTTTTCAATTTCAACCATGGAAAGATTAACAATCAAACAACGTGTTAAAGTTATCGAAGCCTATTACGAAAATGGACGTTCAAATTTATAAATATACGGCCCAATGATTCCGCTAGCAAAAAATGCACACCAAACGGTGAACTTTTTGTGGCTTTTCAACAATCTTCCTTGGATTTTCATCAGCCCAGACGCGACAATTTTGCTTATTAACGAATCCACCAAGATAAAAATGCGTTTCATCACTAAAGAGGGATTTTTGGCGAAAAATCTTCATCGTCTTGTCTTTGCTCATGCACCCAATTGACGAATGTACGGCGCTCAAAATGGTTAGCAGGTTTCGGTTCTTGAGTCAATTGAATTTTGTAAGCGTGTAGGGACAAGTCTTTTGTCAAAATTCGATGTAACGTTGTTGTGGAGAGGTTCAATTCCTACGCGCCATGACGAATAGAGGGGTCTGGATTTTCGGTCACATTCTTGTGCACTGCAGCAATGTTTTCAGCTGAACGGCGTCAACGAGCACGCAATGGTGTTTTCATATCTGCCACCGACGCAGTTTGTTTGAATTTACGAACAATTTCTCCAATTGCACTCTCGGTTGGTCGATTATGTTGACGAAAAAAATCGCGAAGTGCGCGAAATGCATTTCTGTATGAACGTCCATTTTCGTAATAGGCTTCGATAACTTTAACACGTTGTTTGATTGTTAATCTTTCCATGGTTGAAATTACCAAAGACTTCTGAAAGAAAAAGAAAAAATATCATAAGACGCTTAAATTTATTTCACATTTAAAATCGGTCCAAGTTATGGGAACACCCTATACTACAGACTTGTCGAAATATTGGAGTGAATAAAGTACTCGGTAATGACGATCCAAGTTTCGTATTCTGAGAGATTTACAAGTTCTACCAGGATTCATTATTGGCGGCCACAATCTTAACAACATAAGATATGCAGATCTCGAGAGAAGACACTGAAAGGAAAACCACAAGGAAACAACAAGAACTCTTGCAGAAGGTAGTGAAGGAAAGCAAAAAGAAAATGACTTATTCAGCCTATAAAGTGAGGCGATTATGGGAGAATTAGAAGACCTACCAGGATTTATTATTAACGGCCATGATCTTAGCAACATAAGATATGCAGATGTTGAGAGCAGACACTGAAAGGAAAACCACAAGGAAACAACAAGAACTCTTGCAGAAGGTAGTGAAGGAAAGCAAAATGAAAAGGACTTATTCAGCCTATAAAGTGAGGCGATTCTGAGAGAATTAGTTGCCCTATCAGGATTCATTAGTGGCGGACACAATCTTAACAATATAAGATATGCAGATGTCAAAGTGTTGATGGCAGACACGGGAAGAAACTTATACAAACTCCTACAGAAGTTGG
This sequence comes from Acanthosepion esculentum, assembly GCA_964036315.1. Lineage (NCBI taxonomy): Eukaryota > Metazoa > Mollusca > Cephalopoda > Sepiida > Sepiidae > Acanthosepion > Acanthosepion esculentum. The sequence continues at coordinate 16,993,903 of OZ038499.1, forward strand.
TGAAAGAAAGCGAAAAGAAAGGACTAAACATCTGATTAGCAGGGCACACAGTAGAATTATACCGGGAAAAAGGCAATAACAGGGCGGTTTCGTTAGCAAGGCGTGTAAGACAAGGATGTGTCTCCTCACCGGAGTTAAACAATTTATACAGTGAGGCGATTCTGGGAAAATTAGAAGACCTACCAGGATTCATTATTAACGGCCACAATCTTAACAACATAAGATATGCAGATGACACTGTGTTGATGGCGGACACAGAAAGAAAATGACAATAAAACTTACAGAAGGTAATAAAGGAAAGCTATGAAGGATTAAACATCAATTGCAAGAAGACGGAATTCGTGTTTATTAGCAAAAGAAACAGCCCGACATTCAAATTACAAATTGGAGATACCAAAATCAAGCAAGTACAACTATTTAAATATATAGGAAGTGTTTTTTTTACAGAGGACGAAAAGTGTGACATTGAAATCCGAAAGCGCATTGTCATAGCGAAAGATAACTTCCAAAAGCTAAGCAAAGTATTAGGAAACACGAAAATTTCGTTAGAAACAAAGAAAAGTGTACTGAACTATTATTCAAAATCCGTCTTCCTATATGAGAGTTAATGCTGATAAATCATGAAGAGACTTGAAACAATACAAAGATAGTCCTACAGAACACATCCTTAGTCTTTCGGACAGGAGTAGAGGGTTTATCCCTTGTTTCCAGTTTAGGATCGGGTTTCCAGTTCGTTCTAAAGTGTACTTCAGCTCTATACTCCTATCGCTTGTACTTAGTTACACTAATAAAACTTCAAACAGTAACCCTCTACATTGAGTGACTCTTAGGTCTCGTATTGGGTAAACATTAGAAGAAAAAAAAAGAAGGCTGAGGATACCATGGACTGAACATGTGGGCAATGACGAAATTTTATAGATAATGGAAACAAAAAGGACACTGGTACTTAACATCAGGAGGAGAGAGTTGGCATATCTAGAGGGCATAATGAGGAAAGAGGGCTTAGAAAATTTTATACTCACGGTGAAGATTGAAGGCAAGAGGGACAGAGGAAAACGGCGAATAATCTACCGAGGGAGCTTGAGTAAATGGATGACGGAAGAAAGTTTAGAAGAGATAACAAAAAGAAAAAATATATTAACAGCGACAAAGGACTGGAAATTGTGGAGAGTTGTGATTGTCAACGCCTTGAAGGGACACGGCTCATAGAAAAAGAAAAAAAGGAGATTTTTAATGTGACCGAATCGTGGAAAAGGCAATAGAAAACAACTTCACAATCTTTCACAAGATGTTATGCCAATTCACAGGTAATAAAGAAAAGGGGGAGAGTCATGATCGCCTATGTCTTGAGGAGATATAACTTTATAAAAACGTTCAAATTAAGACAGTGTTCTTTATACTCTTCCTTGGGAAAGCTTTCACTGTCGATGACCGTTTCTTCGTATAGTGAGAGATTTTGTTTTGCTTCTTGTTGTTTAAAATGTAACATGACCTTTCCAGATTGGGTCAACTGCGGCCGGGTCAAGTTTTCGTCTCTGAGGAGGGTGAGTTCGAACAAGACAACTGAAAATTGAGGGAGTAGAGATGGAGGGAGTTTTTCTGGTACGACCTATGTTTCTCCCCTTTGCCCCTTGTCCCTTGCCCCTTGTCCCTTGCCCCTTGTGTCATATCAATGAAACCGAAATGGATGACGGAAGAAAGTTTAAAAGAGATAACAAAAAGAAAAAAAAATATTAACAGCGACAAAGGACAGGAAATTGTGGAGAGTTGTGACTGACAACGCCCTGAAGGGACACGGCTCATAGAAGAAGAAGAAGAAGAAGAAGAAGAAGAAGAAGAAGAAGAAGAAGAAGAAGAAGAAGAAGAAGAAGATTTTTAATGTCACCGAATCGTGGAAAAAGCAAAAGGAAACAACCCCACTATTTTTCCCAAGATGTTAGGACAATTCACAGATAATAAAGAAAAGGGGGAGGGTCATGATCGCCTATGTCATGAAGAGACATGACTTTATAAAAACGTTCAAATTAATACAGTGTTCTTTATACTCTTCCTTGGGAAAGCTTTCACTGTCGATGACCGTTTCTTATTATTTATTTGTAAAAATGACAAAATGTGCCACAAGGGCAAAGTTGGGGGTGGGGGGAAAGGACTGGTCATCTCTAGTCTTAACTCATAACTAGCTAGTCGCTCTCATAGACCCATTCGTACTTACAATAAGCCTTTTACCATAATACCACATCCTAGTATGAAATTTTATTTACACAAAAAGCAGGGCCAAGGATACAATGAATGAAAAATAAATATGTGTTAGTATCGGGTCCCGCCCAAAGGTGAAAATGTGGCAGAAATCCTGGTTAACTGGGTAGAAATATCAGATATTGGTCATTTTTGATCTCGACAGATAAACAGAATGTGTAACCTAAAAAGGAGGGAGGGGGAGGGGAATAAAATAAATGTGGGACAAAAGGAGACCTATGCACTTTTTTTGACAAGGTCGGTCAAAATCCTATCTTAACAGATCGTTTCTTCGTGTAGTGAGAGATTTTGTTTTGCTTCTTCTTATTTAAAATGTAACATGGCCCTTCCAGATTGGGTCAACTGCGGCCGGGTCAAGTCCTCGTCTCTGGGAAGGGTGATTTAGAACAAGACAACGGTTAATTTTTAACCAACTGAAAATTGTTGGGAGTAGATGGAGGTTTTTTTTTTCTGGTACGACCAACGTTTCGCCTCTTGCTCCTTGTGTTATATCAATGAACTTTTTCTTTGGCTGTGGGGACGCCATTTTTACGAATTCTTAAAAAGAACCCAAAAAGAAGAAAACGAAAGATAAAAAGGGAAGAGAATATATACAGGAATTGCTGGAATATTTCGATATATGCACCTTCGGAATTCAATTTCACACTTTTCGTCCTTATATAAAAACACTGCCTATATATTTAAATAATTGTACTTGCTTGATTTTGGTATCTCCAATTTGCAATTTTTATGTTGTACTGTCCCTTTCGCTAACAACCATGAATTCAGTCTTCTTGCAACTGATGTTTAATCTTTTATAACAGTCCTTCATTACCTTCTGTAAGATTTATTATAGTTGCCTTTCTGTGTCAACTTTCATCTCTGTATCATCGTGAAAAATCCAAAGATATACTATACGAGGGTCATTCAATAAATAAGGTAATTTTTTCGGTATAAGGACTTCTAATACAGATAGAAGCTTACTTTTTTTTAATTTCTCAACATAGTCTCCCAGCACTGAAGTTAATAAAAATGTCGGATTAAAATAGATCTATGAATTCTTCAGAAATGCATATACTGGGTGTAACAGCAAAATTGTCCAAATCGTGTAACAGCAAAATTGTCCAATTGTTAGATTAAACTTCGAGCCGTTGTATCTTAAAAATGATATCTTACTGGAACTCTCCGAGGATTTTATAACACTATTGTACTCTAGTTTGAGCAATAAGAATGTATAATTACTCTCTAACCTTAACAGAAGAATCGTGATGAATGACATATCCATCATTAATTAGTCATAGATAATGATCGGAATCTCATGAAGTATTGAAATAAAGTTCAAATATATATATATATATATATATATATATATATATATATATATATATATATATATATATATATATATACACGAGGGTCATTCAATAAATAAGGTGAATTTTTCGGTATAAGGACTTCTAATACAGATAGAAGCTTACTTTTTTTAAATTTCTCAACGTAGTCTCCCAGTACTGTCACACACTTTTCCCATCTGTGCACAAGCTTCCGTATTCCCTCAGCGTAAAAATACTAAAAAGGAAGGCCCAAGATTCAAAATGTAGGCCCCAATGTAGTCTCCTTTATAATGTGCGTGGTGGGAGGCACGAATCTAATTCGCCCGAACATCTATTAGAAATATTGGAATCGCGTAGCGAGAGGCTAGATACGTTTCATCTATGGTCAAAAAAGGTTATCACCCACACGTCCGCGCAAACGGATTTAAGCTCTGTCAATGCAGTGAAGATAGGGCAGCTCCGAAGCAATGAATAAATTAGCAATTGATACAACTTCTACTAACTCATTCTGTTGTTTTTTCGACTATGGCTGTATTTTTTTTTACCCGTGGCAGCTAAAGATATGTGTCGTAGCATTTGAAACATTTTTTTAGGCAGTGGGGAGTGCTGGGGAGGTTGTGCAGATCTCGGTTATACCAAATAAATCCTCGAACTCCGAACAGAAACAGTAAATATCAATTTCTTTAAACCCAACTCTGATAAATCTTCCTTAAAAATGCGAGAAAGCTGAGTTGACGACTTTGAATGCCTTCAGTAATAGATACATGAATAGAATATAGAATACGTACACACACACACACACACACACACACACATATATATATATATATATATATATATATATATATATATATATGTGTGTGTGTGTGTGTGTGTGTGTGAGAGAGTGTGTGTGTGAGAGTGTGTGTGTGTCTGTAATATATATATATATATATATATGTAAGCAAATATGTGGATGTAGATCCGACGGTATGATGAAAATGTGGAAAAGGCAAATCAAAATCCGAATATGTGAGTTTACTGTTTTTTATTTTGTTTTTGTTTTTATATAAATGTCTCCATTAACCATGTCCTGAAGAAGGTCTATTTGACCGAAACGTCTGACGTCGACAGAAAAACAAAAAACAAAAACAAAATAAAAAACAGTAAACTCCCATATTCGGATTTTGCTTTGTCTTTTCCACATATATATATATATATATATATATATATATATATATATATATATATATATATATACAGAATTATTTATTTAAAAATTATAACATAAATATATTATAAAATCACTACAAAAATAGCCGTTTTGTTTCAACACCTCTGGTGTCTTATCAAGTGGTGATGTTAAATGTAGAATATAGGCTTTTAAAAGGTTCAAATTAATTAACGATCCTTCGTTAGGGGAAACGCTGTTACATAAGCTGGAATGACCAGTCAAAATACAAGTATACGAGAATTCAAAAAACTTGACAACGAAGTAAGGTTATAATAGCTATTAAATGCTTTAAAGTTGGGGTTATACTAAAATAGAATTTATTCTAACCAATAAGTATTAAATTATATGAAAAAATTTGAAATTATCATTAAAAATTAGTTCACCTCCTACCGCCGGCATTCTTTTTGCTCGATCAACAGTGGAGTATTGCTGCCATATATAGTCTGGAGCCCCTGCTGTTTGCCTCAGGGTCCTTGATAAGATCCAGAGACGGATATGCAATGTAATTGGCCCTGATCTGTCATCTCGTCTGCAGTCGCTCTCTCACAGACGCGACGTTGCCTCGCTCTGTCTTTTTTACAAATACTTTCACGGTAATTGCTCCGAGGAGCTGCTTTCGCTGGCTCCTAGGCCTCAGGAATTTAAACGTCCCACGAGGCTGGCATCCCGTTCCAACCCCTTCACCGTTGAAACTGTTAGATGTAGACGTCTCTTCTACTCCAATAGCTTCATGTCTCGCACATCTCGCCTGTGGAACTCCCTCCCTTATTCCTGTTTCCCTGACAAATACAATCTCCAACTATTTAAGTGTAACGTCAATCGACATCTCCAGTTGCCTTGATCTATCCACTTCCCTTCTCCACATCCTTTCCCCTTTCATTCCTATCTGCTCTCGCTCCAAATCTTCTGTAACTCCCTTGCCATGATCGATCCAATATCTTTCTCCACATCCTCTCCTTTACCACTCCTATCTGCTCTTCCTCCAAACCTTCTGTAACCC
>OZ038499.1:17002184-17009684 GCA_964036315.1 Acanthosepion esculentum
ACTCAAACCCTCGGTCACGATGACTTGTGACTTCGTGCTAGCACAGCTATCGATAGCCCCCAAGTGTTCTGTCTACCCAATTTCGTCCGTGGTGTGATTTTCAGGCACTTTCCAAAGGTGCCGCATGCTGGGATATATATATATATATATATATATATATATATATATATATATATATATATAAAGAAAGAACAGTAAGATATAAAATCCGGTGTTCTTATAGATATTTTTATTTTTACACAATAGTGCTCAATGTAAATTAACAGAGCATTGATATTATAAATTAATTGATTTAAAATATGTTTTTTTTTGCTACACAGTGATAACCATGTTTCAAAAATGGAAGCTAAAACAAAATTCACTTGAGGAAATGGAACTAATGTCTTTAGTTTAATAATAAAATTAAATTCGAAGGCTTTAGATTCCATTTTTGAAACATGGTTATCACTGTGTAGCGAAAAAAACATATTTTAAATCAATTAATTTATAATATATATATATATATATATATATATATATATATATATATATATATAAGGGTTTTAGGTATGTATGGGCGTATTATGATCTGTGTAATTTGCATTTGTGTACGGGCTCGTGTGTCTGTTTTATATTTCGTTTTTTCCTGTGTATTTATGTGTGTGTCTCTGACGTTTTCGTTCATTCCTCTGTCTGTATGTGTCTGCTTGTGTTTAGGTGAAGTGTGCCTGCATGCGTGTATGATACACAGAAAGGGAGAGAGAGTGAGAGAGAGAGTGTGTGTGTGTGAGAGAGAGAGAGAGAGTTACAGAGAAAATCGCGATAAACGGAAATTCTCAAAATCGACGCCGAAAATTTCAAAACAGGAAATAGTCAGAAAACTGATGTTTTACTTCATGAATTTGACACGAAAAAGAAAGACAAAACAAAAACAAATGAAAAGAAAAAAAAATGGAAATTAGAATTTATTTGCTAAATTTGTGAGGTTGCACCACGCCCCTGGTGACAAAAGCTTTCTCACATTTTTTTTCTTATTTGTTTCAACTAAGTGTTTCAGCTAAGCCTGTTTCAGCTGAGCCTCTTTCAGTTAGGCCTGTTTCAGCTGAGCCTCTCTCAGATAAGCCTGTTTCAGCTAAGTCTTTTTCAGCTAAGTCTGTTTCAGCAAAGTCTCTTTCAGCTGAGCCTCTTTTAGTTAAGCCTGTTTCAGCTGAGCCTCTTTCGGTTAAGCCTGTTTCAGCTGAGTCTCTCTCAGATAAGCCTGTTTCAACTAAGTCTGTTTCAGTTAAGTCTGTTTCAGCTGAGCCTCTTTCAGTTAAACCTGTTTCAACTATGTCTGTTTCAGTTAAGTCTGTTTCAGCTAAGCCTCTTTCAGCTTAGTCTATTTCAGCTTAATCTATTTCAGCTGATCCTCTTTCAGTTAAGCCTTTTTTTCAGCTGAGCCACTTTCAGTTAAGCCTGTTTCAACTAAGTCTGTTTCAGCTAAGTCTCTTTCAGCTGAGCCTCTTTCAGTTAAGCCTGTTTCAGCTGAGCCTCTTTCAGTTAAGCCTGTTTCAGCTGAGCCTCTCTCAGATAAGCCTGTTTCAGCTGAGCCTCTTTCGGTTAAGCTGTTTCAGCTGAGCCTCTTTCAATTGCCTGTTTCAACTAAGTCTGTTTCAGCTAATTCTCTTTCAGCTAAGTCTGTTTCAGCTGACATGACAACTGCATGTGCGCTCGCTTTAGAATAGTAATCAAAATATAAACATTAACCCGACAACATAGGATCCGTCCTATATTGCTTTAAAAAAACATTGTATCCATTATTATCGTCACCCTGTGCCAGACTTAGATAAACTTAATAAATATCTAAAGTTCTTGATATTGAATAATGGTTAGAGAACGCGTCGTGGAAACCATTCTTTCTCACTGGATTCCCCGTTATCGTGGCCCAGTGCCAGACTTAGATAAACTTAGTAAATATCTAAGGCTGTTGAATAAAGGTTACAGAGCGTATCGCAGAAACAGTTTGTTGTACAGTGTATTCTCTGTTATCGTCACCCTGTGCCAGACTTTGATAAACTTAATAAATATCTAAGGTTCTTGATATTGAATAATGTTTAGAGAACGCGTCGCGGAAACCATTCTTTTCCATTCGATTCCCTATTATCGCGGTGGAGTGCCAGACTTAGATAAATATTTAAGCTTCTTGTCGTTGAATAACGTTTAGTGACCGTGTAGCGGAAACTATTCTTATAGAATTACAGTTTGAGCTCTTCAGCCTTGGCTGGGAACCAATCTAAGAGAAGAACAATTCAAACCCGGTTGGACATGGAGGTTGCATCTGCATCCTGTAAAAACCTACTATCTACGGAATACGAGGAGGCACGGTGGAGTAAGACTGAATAATCGGAGAGCCGAGTTCGAATTCCAGTCGAATCCATTACATTAACTTACGTGCTAATATCATTGGGAAAGGTATGAATCCTCTACTCCCCCTCCCCAGCTATGGGTAAATAGCAGGACAAACCGGGTTCTATAGCCTTGGATGGCAACTGGTCTACCGCAGAAAGAAATGGCAACCTACTGCAGGAAAAGATCTATCTCGTCAGTCATGTATCGAAAGATACATGATCACTTAAGCGTGTATCACGCATGGCACATAACTAACTGACTGAGATAGATAGATAGATAGATAGATAGATAGATAGATAGATAGATAGATAGATAATGAACAAATGAACACACTCTGCTGGATAGATAGATAGATAGATAGATAGATAGATAGATAGATAGATAGATAGATAGATAGATAATGAACAAATGAACACACTCTGCTGGATAGATAGATAGATAGATAGATAGATAGATAGATAGATAGATAGATAATGAACACATTGAGATAGATTGAGGAATCGGAGAGCCGAGTTCGAATTCCAGTCGAATCCATTACGTTCATTTACGTGCTAATACACTTGGGAAAGATATGAATCCTCTTCTTCTTCCTCACCCCCTCCCCAGCTATAGGTAAATAGCAGGACAAACCGAGTTCTATAGCCTTGGATAGCAACTGGTCTACCGCAGAAAGAAATGGCCAACCTACTGCGGGAAAAATATCTGCCTCGTCAGTCATGTATCGAAAGAGCAGCAACTTCAAATGTTTGCTGTGCTTGAATCAATGAGTCGCTTAATTTATCCGGTTCGGAGACATATGTCAAAATACTAAAGGCAAACACGCCAGTCGTTTGCAGAGTCTTTACATCTGTCCTTTTCTTTGGCTGGTCTGGCGAATTCTTGCCTCTGCTACAGGGTTTTGGGTCCCGTATTTATATTATGTTGGCGGACCAATTTGTTAGCAAATAGGCTCGCGTTGAAATTGGAAAATGTTTTTCTTTGATTTTTATGTCCGTAAACTCCCACTAAAGCACTTAGCTAATTGTAATTTTATCTAGGATTAGCTTTGCATATGTTCTACAAGGAGTGTACATTTGGGTTAGATACATTGAGTAGAACATGTTATTTTTTTATTATTAAAGCTAAACTAGGGCTGCCACACCCTTAGTCTTACGCGATATCTTGAAATTGACATTCAGATTTTAGCAAATTTTATTCATTTGTCTGTTTATGCTAGGTCACTCTACGAATGTTGCCTTACGACACCTCGCCGTGGTATAAAGGTTAGCAAGCTTGTCTCGCTAGAACAGTTGCGAGTGAGTAGTGAGTTCGATCCTCACTGGATGCCCCATACTTTCGGGCTTGTTACTGGTACCATGTAAACCAATTCTACCTGTCGGTTCATCGGCGAGAGAACTTGTTCCCCAAATTCACTTTTGTGGTGTTAAGTATGACTAAACATTCAACAGATTTAACCCATAAACTGCCAAATTTTTTTAATGCGCATTTTTGGCCCAGACAGGTGCCTTAGGAGTTTATTTATTCCTTACGTTTAATTTCAGTAGTTACCATTGTCGTTTTTATAGAAACTAGAACATCAAATATACGAAGGTGATTCAATAAATAAGGTGAATTTTTCGGTACAAGGACTTCTAATACAGATAGAAGCTTACTTTTTATTTTATTTTTCAACGTAGTCTCCCAGCACTGTCACACACTTTTCCCATCTGTGCACAAGCTTCCGTATTCCCTCAGCGTAAAAATCTTTGGACTGATGTCTCAGCCAGTCGCTCACAACACTTTTGACTTCATCGATACTTTTAAACTTCGTGCCTCTCGTGAACGCTTTCAAAGGACCAAACAGGTGAAAGTCTGAATGGGGCAAGGTCTGGGCTGTAAGGGGGATGAGGGAGCAGTTCCCAGCCCAGCTCGTTGATGGTATGCACCATTTGGGCCGCTGTGTGTGGCCTTGCGTTGTCATGATGCAAGATGACTCCTTCTGACTGATGACCCCTGCGTTTGTCCCAACAGATAAGCTCAAAGTCCTTGCAATGTCATCCACTGACAGACTGAATGAGGTCATTGACTGATTCGATCACCTCAGGAGACCTCACTTCTGTAGGCCTCCCAGGCCTGTCTTCATCCTCAACACTGCTCCGTCCTTCTTTAAACAATTTAGCCCACTTGTAGACATTTTTTGGCTGAAACATGTGGCACCATGCACAGTTGACATTCTCCTATGAATTTCAAACTTGATAACTGACCACTGTTCAATCCTGGATCATGCTTCTTGGTCGGCCATCTTTGTTAATCGCCAAAACTCTCAAAGTTTTTCTTTTAGTCTGCAAAAGAAATTAAATTCATGTGAAAAAGAAGTAAAACAAAAATAAATAAAAAAAGTAAACTTCTATCTGTATTAGAAGTCCTTATACCGAAAAATTCACCTTTTTTATTGAATAACCCTCGTATATATGTATAAAACATCAAAAATTATATTGATTAGAAATAATAAAAAAATACTTTTCAAAATAGTCATTATTTTTCTACTCGTGAAATGTAAAATTACAACAGAAATTGTCTTACGGCTAATAATAAAAACTTTAAAGGCTAAGTGTTGTAAAATATACCTCTGCAAATGCAATGTATGTAAGCAATTCAATGTAAATACAAGGAATAAGATGTAGTGAGTTTAATTTTAACAGATCCCCAAATGAGGCTCATGGTAGGTAATGGGTTAAACAAGTGGATGACAGAACAGAGTTTAGGAGAAGTAGCAAAAAGATAAAACTTATTGACAACTAAAAGGGATAGGAGGAAGTGGAGAGCCATGATCGCCTACGTCCTGAAGGGACACGGCACATTTGTATTCGTAGAGTAACCGAACATAAATGCGACTGGTATTCTTATTAGGCTTCTCAGACTTTCAGGTTTGGGATTTCGATGATGGGTGGAAATGCGGATGGACTTATTGTAAGGCCAACAGCCATTAACACTGGGTTATGTTGGGTTCCATAGCTAGGGATGCAGCCAGTCCGGTGATGACACGGCATCGCTGAGCGGAGAGCATCCTAGAATGAAGTCAACGGTCGAGGTGGAGAGTTCCATTGATGGAATCAATGGCCACATGTCCGTGACCAAGGCGAGCCGTCAAGTTGAACGACGTCGGTTGTTGTTTGACCTGGAGAAAGATGAGCTCCGACAGGTCTACTTGCCGAAGACACGCTACGAATGAACTTTCAACTTTCGCTCCGCCCTGTCTAAAACGATAAACTACATCCACGTCCTGGCTAAGACAATAAACTAGTGTCAACATCAAGGCCTCTGATCGGGAAGTTTTGGGGAGCGTGGAAACACCTCTTAATTGCTGTTGTTCCCAGATTCACCCTGGCCCGGGGTGGTAAAACCTGTTAGGGGGTCCCAGCAATCTGGGGTCAAAACGTGTAAAAATAGGTTGTATTACCAGCAATACATTTTTGTAAAAAATCATTATTACCAGCAATTAATTTTTAAATAAAAAAATTATCAGCAATAGATTATTACCAGCAATACATTTTTGGAAAAAAAAAATATTACCAGTAATAAAAAATCTTGTCGACTTTCAATTACGAAGTGACCCAACGAAAACGCCAGGTCATCCATCCTGGATAAGACGATAAACTACTGTCAACATCAAGGCCTCTGATCGGGGAGTTTTGAGGAGCGTGGAACCACCTGTTAATTGCTGTTGTTCCCAGGTTCACCCTGACCCGGGGTGGTAACACCTGTTAGGGGTCACATTCTATGGGCAAATAGTTAACCCCCAAACTGGGGTCAAAACGTGTAAAAATAGGTTGTATTACCAGCAATACATTTTTGTAAAAAAATATTACCAGCAATGAATTTTTAAATAAAAAATTATTAACAGCAATAGACTATTGCCAGCAATACATTTTTGGAAAAAAATATTACCAGCAATAAAAAGTCTTGTCGACATTAAATAACCCATTGAAGTTGATATGTCGTAAACCAAACCAAACCAAACCAAACCAAACCAAACCAAACCAAACCAAACGCCAGGTCGTTGGACTGGCTTATGGATATATTATGTTGAAAGACAGGTTCACGTACGATCACTGAAGTTAATCAACGTCGAACCTGCTCAGTACCCAGATGGGTGACAGCTTGGAAGAATCAAGTGCTGTTAGCTTGGATGCGCGGGTCGTGTAACAGATAATAGCTAGGAATTGTCAATCGGAGAGACAAGTTCTAATTCCAGTTGTTTTCGTTATATTCACCGTTGTGGAGATGCGCCTCTCCAGGGGAGGACTTAGACTCGTTCAAATGCATATAGACTGACGCTGAGAATCGGCAGAAGTAAACAAATACAGAGTTACAGATCTAGCTTATTTCAGCAAGACTCTATCTTTATTTAACGCAACGATGACATAACATTCACTTACGCGCAAATACCCTTGGAAAAGTTACGAATCCACCTATTCTCCCCCAGATATGGGTTAATTCGTAAAACTTTTATCACTAAATCATTAATCTAAAAAAAAAAAATTCTTATAATCTTAAAATATATGGCTTTAAATAACCTGCACCTGGAAAACCTTCATAAACAAGTTTACATAACCTGGAATTCCCAAGCGGTTATTCAACAATGTGATAAGGTCGTAAGCTGGATGAAGAAGAGACTTGATGCAACAGGAATGTAATTCTACAGAAGGATGCTGAGAATACTATGGGTTGAATATGTGAGCAATTTTTAGGAAAATTAGAAGCGAAAACGAAGCCCATACTTAGAATCAGAAAAAAGACATTTGAAATTTCTAGGAAACATAATGAGGAAAGAGGGCCTGGAGAATTTGACACTCACAAGAAGGCAAGAAGGATAGAGAAAAGCAGCGAGTTAACGGCATAACGAGCTTGTGTAAATAGCTGGCAGAACAGCAACTGAGGGAGATGGTGAAAAGACAAGTATTGCTCAGAGCTCTAAAGGATAGGAAGTTGTGGAGAGCCATGATCGCCCACGTCCTGAAGGAACACGGTACATGGAATAAGTCTACTACAGCACAAACTTAAATGTGGGAAGGAAGATTATGTTATGGTACGTCGATCGAGAGCCTGTGTCTCCACGAGAAAATCAGCTCAGCGAATTATGACATTTCGTTT
>OZ038499.1:17014684-17019684 GCA_964036315.1 Acanthosepion esculentum
ATGTTTATATGTTTTATCTGAAAGATAGTAAGTTAATGTCTCATTAAAACCTGTTAGCGAAGTGATTTCGCTATTAATTACATTAACATTGCTATTCAATTCTTTGTATAATTTTTTTCTTTATGATATAAAATATAATCTGCACACTCTAATATATTTACGACATCAGATCCGCAGCACGGTAATAATCAGAATCTTAAATTATATGGAAAACTACGAAGACATTTTTTACGCTACAATTGAATTATACTAAGTGCATTTCACTTTAACAGATAAATACATATAACAAGAAAATTTCGTGGATTTATAACTTCTCAAAATTAAAAATTTTCACTTGATCGATTTGAACAAGAAATCTAGTTTCACGGCATCGCACGCTCCAAAACATATATTCAACTATCAATTAATAGCATAATTTAAAAAACATCTTTCGGCCCTACACATATTCTCTCTTAGTGTTTGCCTATGTATGGGAAAATTGTACCCTGAAGATGACAATATGAAATTGTCGAAAGTACTTGGCATGTGTCTTCCATCTGACAACAACTCGAATATAAGGATCTTATTATTCAAGAAATTGCTAGTAAGTTAATGTCTCATTAAGTCTTGTTAGCGAAGTGATGTCGCCATTAATCACATTAATATTACTATTTAATTCTTTGTATAAATTTAAATTGTTACTTTATGATATATATATATATATATATATATATATATATATATATATATATATATATATATATATATATGCATATTTAGGCAGCATATTTTCATTCAAGCAGGTTTGGTTAAATAATTTAGACGCATTATGCCGATTTTAAATTTAATCCTTTCAAGTCCACGAATCAATTTCTTGGTGGCTGTAGAAAATTGATCAAGAAAAATATCAAAATTTTCTTTCAAATACTTTTTATTTTCCCCAAGCACTTTCAATCTCATTTGAGACCATCTTCAAGGGGATAGAATATCTGTGGATGTCTATCCAGTAGCTCCGTAAATTAGAAATATTTTTTTCACTGTTCGTTTTCAGCGTTTCAAATTCAAAATGTTTTCTCTCAGTTATGCAAGGGAAGTAACTTTCGTAATTTAAAAAAATGATTGTTTAATTATAATCTTTTAATTTAGTATTATTACATAAAACTTTGCTGCTATAAACATTTAAGAACTTTGTTGCTATACTCATATTTGACGTTATTTATTTTTTAGCACAATTCTCTAATATAAATGTTTTCCAGAATTTTAAGTTTTTGCTTATTATTTTGTTCAAGTACTGATGTATTTTCCACAAATATCTGTCTAAACTGTGAATGTGAACATGAGTATTCCTTTAAATGTTCTGATATTGAACTATGCTCATTCAAGTGGAATGTAAGCTGTCTCGTCAACGTCATCGTTGTAAAACAACATATGCATTAACATGCTGATCAGAGATGCAGTCTCGAAAAGGACATTGAAATTGATATAGAATGGTCTTTTGTATGATGCTAGTTGACGACGACTAGGTTGGCTGTAGTAAATTTTATTTTTTTACTTAGATCAGTGGGGGACATATTTTGGAGATGCATTTGATTACGGTATAGTAGTTTGATATGTTTATAGTTATTTGAGGATGTATTATGTTCATTTTTATCTATGTTAATATTCTCAATATCTCTTCTAATTTTTTAATCACCTATGTAATTAGGAAAGTCATTATTAATGAGGTTTTTTTTATATTTTTTAATACAGTAAAAAAAATTTGATCAAGAAAAATAACAAAATTTTCTTTCAAATAAATTTTATCAATTACTTTCAATCTCATATAAGACCATCTTCAGGGGTTTCATATCTATGGATCCGTTATCACCACAAATTCAAAATATTTTTTCACTGTTTGTTTACAGCGTTCAAAAATTCGAACATGCAAAGCCGATAATTATCCGCCTTGCATATTCGATTTTTTTTTTGTCATTTTATTTTAATATTTAAAAAATTAAAAAAAAAGACTTTTAGGTTTTAGTTATAATATTTTAATTTAGCATTTTATATAAAATTTAGCTGCTATAACCTTTTAAGAAATGTGTTGCTATAGTCTTATTTTTTACCGCAATTTTCTGATATAAAGGGCTTCCAGAATTTAAAGTTTTTGCTTATTATTATTTTGATAAAGTACTAATTTATTTTCGATTAATATCTCTCTAAACTGTGAATGTGGACATGAGTGTTCCTTTAAATGTTCTGGGACTGAACCATGACCTTTCAAGTGAAACGTAAGCCTTCTCGTCAACGTCGTATTCTGGGGGGGGTATCAAATTTCTACAGCTAATAAATTAATTTGTGAACTTAAAAAAATTAAATCTAATATATATATTATGAAATAGACAAAGTCCGACAATTATTTTAAGACATTTTTATATTTATACATTCTTTTTATAGATACAAATATTTAAGAAAATGCTCTGTTTTTTTTTATATAATAAACAGTATTAATAACATTTAAATTTCCGAGGAATTTTCATAGAAAATATTCATTCACCGACAGGATTCGAACCTGTATCCTATACGGAACCGTTATTTAGCCTGACGTGCCTTAACCAATCGAGCCACGCTGAATCGTTCTATCGGCAAAGTCGAATTTACTGCCTGTAAATTTCAATCTTCCATGAATCTCTCACGTACATTCATATCTGCTCGATGCGTATCCAAATGTAAACAAATGACGTCACACATTATGAAATGGACAAAGTCAGACAATTATTTTAAGACAGTTTTATGTTTATACATTCTTTTTATAGATACAAATATTTAAGTAAATGCTCTGTTTTTTTGTTTTTTTGTTTTGTTTTTATAATAAACAGTATTAATATCATTTACCGGCCTGAATGTCCGAGTAATTTTCATAGAAAATATGTGCTCTCCGACAGGAATCGAACCTGTATCCTATACGGAACCGTCATATAGCCTTGACGTGACTCGATCGGTTAAGGCAGCGGGCTAAATGACGGTTCCGTATAGGATACAGTTTCGATTCCTGTCGGAGAACAAATATTTTCTATGAAGATTTCTCGGACATTCAGGCCGGTAAATGTTATTTAATACTGTTTATTATAAAAAAAATTTAAAAAAAACAGAGCATTTACTTAGATATTTTTATTTATAAAAAGAATGTATAAACATAAAAAATGTCTTTATATATATATATATATAGATAGATAGAAATATAGATGTATATATAATTGTGTGTGTGTTTGTTTTAATACTTATCACAGCGCGTACAGTTACTCTGACTCTGGTAAACGTACCGATTCATAAATCAATGTTGCGGTCATTTTTGACGGGTAGTATGGTATCCTCTTCTCTCTGGCTAAACCGTTTACTTGATAAGAATTTCAAAACTTCCCTCTGTTCGAAGGTATCGTAAATCATCTTTTCTTAGTCTCTATTTAATAGATCGTCTGCTTCGCTTTTGTCTTCAAAAAAGCATCGTTTTCATTTGTCATGCAATGATTGTTATTCTAGGTCCTAATTCAAAGCTGGACTCTTTATTCCGTTTGAAAGTTGCGTTCGTTGCGTATTTTTATGAACTGAATCCCTACAGTGAAACAACACAGTTCTTTCTTTTTTTAAAAATAAAAGCTTATGAACAATGAAATGTCACATCTTTGTCTCTTCTTTCATTGATTCCGAATGACGGTAGATTTTATTGTATTTTGATATGCTTGAAGTCCTGAAGAATAAGTTCTGCAACTCCGGGAAATAATAAAAACTATTTGCTTTCGTTTTCTTTTTTTACTCTCAATATTTCATATATTTTCATGCTTGCTTTCGCTGGATAGCGAGTGAAAACAAGTCGTGTCAAATCTACAGCAACTGAAACAAGCAGATAACAGCGAACATGTCTCTGGTTTAGAATGTCAATACTTTCTCAAATACAGGCTGTCCATAAAGTTCGTGTGCACTTTTAAAAATTTATAACTTTATTTGTATTTGCGATAGAAATAATCTGTAAAAAATGTTATAAAGTTTAATGTACCTAGTTTTAAGTATAGCTAAAATAACTAATGTGATTTTAGGCATTCGTTTAAATCAGTTGGCAAATGTTTTCCGTGAACTGCAAAATTGTATTACCCTTTGTATTGCTAATGATGGAGGACATGTGGAAACTTGAATAAAATTTCAATAAAATCTTTAAAAATATCGATTTACATCTTTCTAATACTTTTTACAAATTATTTCTATCGCAAATACAAATAAAGTTATAAATTTTTTAAAGTGCACACGAACTTTATGGACACCATATATATATATATATATATATATATATATATATATATATATATATATATATATATATATATATATGTTGTGTATATTTCGGCAGCAATTTTTCATTAATGCATGTTTCATTAAATAATATAGACAAGTTTTGTCTATTTTAAGTAAGTTCCTTTCATATTGTCTGATAAGCTTAATCACATTATCGTTGAAAGACGAAAGGAAAACACCATATGGATACATGTTTGAATCCAATCTAAGCTTTCGGCTTAGATAAGCCATTATCAAAGATGACAATTTCAATAAATCAAACAATACACAGACGAAACTACAATTATAGCCCGCCCTTGCTGCTTGAATAAGCTCAAAGTAACGACAAACTCGTATATACGAGACGAGGAAGCGAAAATCGTGTCGCAGCTCGTGACGTCACATATAACCACGCATGAGTGAAAAACGAGAAGTATTAAGTATGGGAAGCTGTTGGTATAAACCAATGGCTTCTGTTATCAATTATAGGCATTTAATAATATTTGTGGAGATTTCATAGTTTATTTTGTTCAGGTTAGGTTTCAACTGTTTTATGACTTTCAACGCTAATGTGATTAAGCTTATCAGACAATATGACAGGAACTTCTTTAAAATAAATAGAAAAAACCTGTCTATATTATTTAATGAAACATGCATTAATATTCACTTTAATTTCTATTCATTCTTTACATACCTAGTATCACCACCCCCGCACT
>OZ038499.1:17024684-17047184 GCA_964036315.1 Acanthosepion esculentum
TTTGTTATTCGAGAAATTATATAAAAAAATAAATAAAAGCACCTTGTCAGTCGTTTTTAATGAAATGTGCATGAAAGAAGGATTGCTGCCTAAATACACAAATATATATATATATATATATATATATGAAGAAATATAGTCTTAAAGTGTGCTATATTTATGGGATAAAGTGCTCAATATCAGTGATAGAGCGTGTGTAAATATATATATATATATATATATATATATATATATATATATATATATATATGAAATGAACAAAGTCCGACAATTATTTTAAGACATATTTATGTTTATACATTCTTTTTATAGATGCAAATATTTAAGCAAATGCTCTGTTTATAATAAACAGCATTAAACAACATTTACCGGCCTTAATGTCCGAGAAATCTTCATAAAAATATTCATCCTCCGACAGGAATCGAACCTGTATCCGATACGCAACTATCATTTGGCCTGACGTGCTTTTAACCGATTTGGCCACAGATGAGCGTTCAATTAGCAAAGTTGAATTTACTGCCTTTAAACGTCAATCTTCCGTGAATCTCTCACGTACATTCATATCTGCTCAAAGCGTATCCAAATGTAAACAAATGACGTCACACATTGTGAAATGGACAAAGTCCTACAATATATATATATATATATTAATACCTATACATATACCTACGTTCGATTGCTTTAAGTTGCACTTCGAACGTAGGTATATGTATATTGATTAATATATACTTCTTATTCCTGTCTAACCACATTGAACGCTGATTTGTTTACCACTTGAATTAAATTAAATATTTATTCATTTACCTGTGTATGCGCGCTAACGCACGTATGTACAGTTGCTAATATCTAGTTATTTGATTCATATAATATAAATCTAAAATATCCAACTCAATTATTCGCAATGATTCTTCTCCCCCGGTTAGCGATTTGAAAAAAAACAACATAGTTTACAAATTCAGGTGCCCTTTGGGAGATTGTATCTCCAACGAACTAAATAATATCTATGTTGGTCACACCACAAACTCGCTTTCACGACGCTTGACACTACATTTGAATGATAACTCTAACATTTTTAGGCATTTAAAACAACATGCCTGGCCGCATACACAATTCCGGAAAATCCTCGTCGAAAACACAACTATACTTAAACATGAAAACAATAAACAAAAACTAAAAATTCTTGAAGCTATATACATAAAACAGTTGAAACCTAACCTGAACAAAATAAACTATGAAATCTCCAAAAATATCCTTAAATGCCTATAATTAGTAACAGAAGCCATTGGTTCATACCAACGGCTTTCCATACTCAATACTCATCGGATCCACTCTCTCGTGGTCATGTGTGACGTCATGAGCTGTTGTGCGATTTTCGCTTTCAGCGTTTTATATGCACGTGTTTATCGTTGCTTGGAAATCATCCATGTAAACAAATAATACTATCATCAATTTCTTGTTCGTGTATTGCATAAATATATTGTGTAATTGTCATCTTTGATA
Organism: Acanthosepion esculentum; assembly: GCA_964036315.1. NCBI lineage: Eukaryota > Metazoa > Mollusca > Cephalopoda > Sepiida > Sepiidae > Acanthosepion > Acanthosepion esculentum. Next base: position 17,026,185 of record OZ038499.1, read on the forward strand.
ATGGCTTATGTAAGCCGAAAGCTCAGATTGGATTAAAAAAAAGTATGTATCAATATTGTGATTTTCTTTCATTATTTAATGATAATGTTATTAAGATTATCAGACTATATGAAAAAAACTTACATAAAATATATAGACAACACTTATCTATATTATTTAATGAAACATTTATTAATATATATATATATATATATATATATATATATATATATATATATATATATATCATTTTGACAAGTGACAAGTCAATCTACGAGATAGTGTAGTGCACGTGTGGTCGATATAAAAGTCTAATGTTCTTTGTTAATCATAAAATAAGACAAATTTTAGTAACTAACACCGAAACATTATATAAGAATCAATGCAAATTATCATATATCTATATAGTGGTACTCGCTTGGAAATATATATATTAAGACAATTTTTTATGTTTATACGTTCTTTTTATAGATACAAATATTTAAGTAAATGCTCTGTTTATAATAAACAGTGGTACGAGAAATTTTCATAGAAAATATGTGCTCTCCGACGAGAATCGAACGTGTATCCTATACGGAACCGCCATATAGTCTGTTGTGCTTTTACCGATTTAGACACAGAGGAGCGTTTCGGTTAGCAAGGTCGATTTTACTGTTTTTAAACTACAATTCTCCATGATTTTCTCTCATACATTCATATCATGTATCGATGCTCGATGCGTATCCAAATGTAAAGAAATGACATTTCATAATATATAACACACACACACACACACACACACACACATATATATATATATATATATATATATATATATGAGTGAATATTGAAGTCAACACTCAGAGGCGACAGGCTGTTTCATGCTAGTCGCAATCGTCAGTCTGCCTGACGATTGCGTCTAGCATGAAACAGCCTGTCGCCTCTGAGTATTGACTTCAATGTCCACTTTTATATTCAAACTTTCATACTCTCTATCTCTGATATTGAGCACTTTATCCCATAAACATACCACTCTTTAAAACTATATTTCTTCATATATATATATATATATATATATATATATATATATATATATATATATATATATGGTGGTTATCCAATGAAATATCTCAATTCTGAAATAAAACAAGATTTCTGGATCGGATGTCGAATTTGAATTTATTTACCTGTTTAACTATCCGTCAACTCTATAAAAAACGTCTGTCTTGTTTATTTATATATTTACTTATACTCTATTTCAGAAAAGCGGATGTCAGGTAGCCTGTCACTTCCGGGACAAAGCTAAATCAGGTAAGGTTCCAGGAAGAGTTTTCACTGAGAAATATTACATCTCTTTAAAAATCAACATCGTTATATATATATATATATATATATATATATATATATATATATATATATATATATATATATATATATATATATATATAGTCCGACAATTTATTTAAAGACATTTATAATATGTTTAACGTTCTTTTTATAGATACAAGTATTTAAGCAAATGCTCTGTTTTATAATAAACAGTATTAAATAATTACATTCAGGCCGGTAAATGTTATTTAATACTGTTTATTATAAAACAGAGTATTTGCTTAAATACTTGTATCTATAAAAAGAACGTTAAACATATTATAAATGTCTTTAAATATATATATATATATATATATATATATATATATATATAGTCATTCACGGATAGACTGTTTCGATATATCACAACTCATCGGTGTGGATAGGCATGCAATTTATTCAAGCCAGGATCAAAACCCGACCGATTTGAGTCACTCACCCTTAGGCTATCAGCGCTCGCAGCGGAGGAAGGGATTTTTAATACATTATATACGATATGTAAGCATTCCCGGATACGAGAGTACTCAATTTATAGCGAAGAGCTTTTAGCGTTAATTAGCAGCAGCCAACGAATTCCCTTTTTTCCAAAGTGCTCAACCTACGAGAGAGGGCGTATATAATGATCGACAGATATATATATATATATGTGTGTGTGTGTGTGTGTTTATTGTACATCTACGCATATATATAATTCTGGTATATCGCTTTATTGATCCGTCACAGTATTTCTCCGTATATATTGGTTTTGTTGGTGTACGTTCATGTGTGTTTTCAAAATATCTACTTAATTGTATGACGGCATCTATGTATGCAGGTATGTATGTCCATGCGTATGTAAGCTATTTGAATCCCTTCTGCGTATTCATAATCATATAATGCCAATGAAGAGTGGTGACCTTCCCTATTTTTATTGGTACCCTGCGTACCATAAGTCATGAACTTCTGGATGTTGCTGGTGAACATTTGAGCCACTGTCAATAATTATAATAATTATAATAATTATAATAATAATAATAATCATAATAATAGTTACGACCTGTAACAATTTTTTGGGGATTACATAATACACAGAGAGAAGAATCGAAGCTAATCCCCCAGGCATCATTATGAGAGATCACAAACAAAAAATTGCCTCCTAATTGATATGACAGTCCCTGCAGACAGCAATGTAACTTTGAAGCTATCAAAAAAGCTATCAAAATACAAGGACCTTGAAATCGAAACCTCAAAAATGTGGCGCATGAGAACATTAACAAATTCTTTTGTAGTTGAAGCCCTCGGATTGAGTGAAAAAGATTCCAACAGACACATTGATGGGGTTCCTGGAAGCCCATGCCTTAAAGAAATACAAAATATTGTTCTCATGAGTACAGCCCATACCTTACGAAGGGCTTTATCGATGTAATTTAAAAAAAATATTTTTTTTAATCGATCAGTGGAAAATGTCATGATGCCATATCTAACCTAAGGTCTGTGGTCGGGGCCAGGAAAGAAATGAGTACGCACTAGAAATTAAAGGATATAATAATAATAATAATAATAATAATAATAATAAGAAGAAGAAGAAGAAGAAGAAGAAGAAGAAGAAGAAGAAGAAGAAGAAGAAGAAGAAGAAATGGATTGATTGATTCGTTTATTACGTCTTATCAAAGCCTTGAAGGTTATTTAAAATCAGGAAATATTTTTAGATTATAAGAGTTTAGTGGGAAGGGGAGGGGATTAATAATAGTTTAGGGAGAAGAGGTGGATTCAAGGGTATCGGTGCGAAATAAGTTAATATAACGAACCCAACGGGAATTGGAACTCGGCTTTACGACAAACTATTTCGAGCCCTTATCCATTACACCACCCGCACATTCAATCTCACATAACCAGGAATTTCCAGGCGGTCACCCATCTAGGTAGGGACCAGACTCGACGTTGCTAAAACTCGGTGATCGTATGGGAACTGGTGTTTAAACGTGATATGGTCGCAAGCCAGAAGAAATAGAATAGTACTACGAATAATAAAAATAATCTTGCTCTTCTTTAAGTGTTATAAAATATTGGAAAACATACGTCAGTCATTTTGTTTAATAATAAAACTAGTAATAATAATAATAATTCCAAATGTAAACAAAAACTGCTACCAATTCTTGAAAGTGATGGTGTTAATTTAGTGAGACTTCATCAATACAAAACCGACATCCCTATGCAAGCTGAGCGACCAGATATTATCTTAAAAGACATCAAAGAACTTAAGTACTATCTTATCATAGCGTTTGATAAAAATAAATATATATTTCAGTGAAAGAATTTGATAAACTCACCAAATATAAGAATCTTGAAATAGAAATTACAAGACAGTGCCATTTACACTCAAGTTGGAGACGAGATGCTGAAAATTAGCAAGAAAAATACTGATAGGGGCTTTAAGAAAATCCCCGGAAATCAACCTTTATCGGAATTACAAAAGAGTGTGTTAATGAGTACCGTTCACCTACTTAGAAAAATTCTTTCAATACTTTTCTAAATTAAATCTTCATTTCTCCGAAGAAAGAATTGGTAAATTATTGCCAAAATTAGTAAATCAAAAGGAATAATAATAATAATAATAATAATAATAATAATAATAATAATAATAATAATAATAATAATAATCATTGCTGCACAAGACCAATGCTTGTTAACTAGGAATTATCAAGCACATATACTAAAATACTGTGTTAGCCCAAGATGCAGATTCTGTGACAAATATCCAGAAACCATTGATCATCTTGTATCAGGTTGCACGATATTGGCACCCACTGAATATAAAACCCGGCATGACAGAGTGGGCCAATATCTGCACTGGAAAATTTGCAACTCCTATGGGAAGGAAACTGGAAGAAATTGGTACGAACACCACCCTGACCCGGTTACGGAGATAGGACCTGTTACAATTCTATGGGACTACACAATACACACTGACAGAACAATCAAAGCCAACCGCCCAGACATTGTTATTAAAGACCACAAACAAAATAAGTGCCTCCTTATTGATATGGCAGTACCTGCAGACTGCAATGTGTCTTTGAAGATATTCGAAAAACTGTCAAAATACAAGGACCTTGAAATAGAAATCTCAAAAATGTGGCACATGGGAACATCAACAATCCCTGTTGTAGTTGGAGCCCTTGGACTGGTTGGAAAAGATTCCAGTAGGCTGATTGAAGGGATCCATGGAAGTCCATGCCTCAAAGAGATACAAAAAATTGTTCTGACAAGTACAGCCCACATTTTACGAAGGGCTTTATCTATGTAATTTTTTTTTAAATTTTTTTTTTTGCAGTGGAAAGTGTCATGATGCCATTTCTAACCTTAGGTCCCTGGGAGGGACCCGGAAAGAAATGTGTAAACGCCAGATATCAAAGAAAATAATAATAATAATAATAATAATAATAATAATAATAATAACAAGAGACTAAGAAGTTCAGGACAAAGGTGAGACTGAAGGGTTTATAATTGCAACACAGAACCTGGTCCTGCTTGGGCAACTGGCAAGCTAATATATTGCATAATAGTACGGACGCCAAACGTAGGTTCTGTGACCAATATATTGAAACCGTTGGCCATCTTCTGTTCAATACACAGACAGATTACGGCCATATCACGTTGAAACACCTGTTCTCGTACGATCACCGAAGTTAAGCTACACCAAGCCTGGTCATTGCTTAGATGGGTGACCTCTTAGAAATACCAGGTACAGTTATCTTGGATGTCCTATTGGTGTAACGGTTAATGGCCCGGAATTTTTAATCGGAGAGCCAAGTTCCAATTCCAGTCAGGTTCATTATATTCTTATACACAGATACTCTTAAGGAAGGTATGAACCCACCTCTTCTTCCTCCTGCTATTGGTTAATTAGTAGGACTGGTATCAGTAAATCTTTATTATCTCTCCAAAAACAGTTCTTACAATGTAAAATATCAAACAATCAATACACACACAATATTTTCGACATGCGGAACGGTAAATATCTCCACTGAAAGATCTGTCGTCACTACGGAATAAAAACAGCTGCAAAATGGTATGACCATCATCCTGTTTGTGTAGTTAAAGGAACAGATGTCGCCATCATCTGGCATTTTTTTTAGCAACTCAGAACGAACAACAGAAGCAAATTACTCAAACCTTATTACCAAAGACAGAAAAGAAAAAGTTTACACATTGATTGACATGAGCGTGTTGCCGGTGGTATGTTGGCCTGCAAACAGATATTGACTGACGGAAGACAACAAAGAACAAAACGAAGACTACAGTAAGAAATATATTACCAAGTTTATTATGTTAAATAAAATACATAAAAATAAGGTTCCCGTGCACCAGGCAAAAAAATATCTCTGCATTCTCATGTAGAGGGTGAGAAGAGTATTGTCCTGGAGAGGACAGTTTTGGTAGTCGTGGAAAATGGTTGTCCTAAAAAGCACAGTTTATTGAATATCGTTGCTGCTGGTGAAGATGGCTGGAGCAATATGGGGAGGAGAATCTTTTAGCGATGGCTGGAGCTGGATGGAGCAGGAGGCCTTCTAGAGATGGATGGATGGAGCAGGAGTTCTTCCAAAGATTTCTGGAGCTGGATGGAGCAGGAGTCCTTCTAGAGATGGCTGGAGGTGGATGAGCAGGAGTCATTCTAGAGATTTCTGGATGGATGGATGGAGCAGGAGTACTTCCAGAGTTTTCTGGAGCTGTATGTAGCAGGAGTCCTTCTAAAGATGGTTGGAGCTGGATAGAGCAGGATGCCTTCTAGAGATTGTTTGGTGCTGGATGGATGGAGCATGGGGCCTTCTAGAGATGGCTAGAGTTGGATAGAGCAGAAGGCCTTCTAAAGATTGTTGGAGCTGGATGGAGCAAGAAGAAATAAAATGCGAGGCCAGTTTTACTAATTTTAGGCTCTCTCTGGATCAGCATCGCCTCGGCTGTCTACTATCTGCTTCACAACCGAGTAGTGGCGCCTGGTTCAACGCAGTGATCTCTTCATCTACCGGTACTCTTCTAGATGATGAGTGCACTCGGATCGGAGTCGCGATCCGTCTTGGACTCAAATTATGTGAGCGTCACAGATGCGTATGTGGAGCCTCCATCGATGAGTTTGGTTTGCATCCTCTCTCTTGTCGTTGTAGTGCCGGTCGCTTTCCACGGCATGCAGCATAAACGATATCATCAGAAGAGATTTGGAATCAGCTGGGTTCCCTTCCCAAATCGAATCCGTAGGCCTCGACCGTGGTGATGGAAAGCGGCCGGATGGCATTACCATCTTCCCTTTTAAAATGGGTAAGTCGTTGATTTGGGATGCGACCTGTGCTGATACATTTTCGGCCGGTAATTTGATCAGGTCCTCGGTTGAGTCGGGGTCTGTTGCCCGGGACGCAGAGATTACAAAAATAGTTAAATATTCTTCTCTTTCTGATAGATTTTTTTGACTCCTGTGGCAATGGAGACTTCTAGGGTTATTGGCCCTTGTTCGATGGCGTTCCTTCAGAGGATTGCGATTGCGTCTCGGTTAAGGGATGAGCCTCGCGAAACGGAGTGGCTCTTGCAGCTTGTCTCACTGGCGATGGTTCAAGGTAATGTTTTCGCCATCATTACGGCTGGCAGTGGATAGCAAAAGAAATTGTTTAAAGTTACTTTGTTCAAACTTTTTCAATAAACTTCGAAAACATCAAGAACAATGAAGGATATAGGAAGAAGGTACTGAATGAGAAGAAATGCAGTGTGGCCTCATGGACAGTCTCAGTGGGTGGGTGGGGCACCGAATGCATTAAAACAAAGCACACCCGGGATTGGTTGATGAAAGGCGAAATTGAAAGCCTACTGGAAGCCGCCCAAGACCAATCCTCTATCCGGAAGAAGAGCAAGGGGATTTGTAAAAGCGCGGGCTGTGCGACATGGAGGTGGAAAAATGTCACCCACATCAAACCAGACATCACTGTCATTGAAAAATAAAGAAATAAATAAAAATAACAAAGCAAAAAAAAAAAAAAACCAAGAAACAAGGAAATGTCTCCTTTTCAATGTGTCTGTTATTATCAAAGTCAAAGAAATTCTCTGTCTTAAGAAATACACCGGCGTCCTGATAAAGAGTTGCAAAATGCGGAATATACAGCCTACTTATCGTCCCAGTTATCATTGGGGCGTTAGGATCTACACCACCGAATTTAAGAAAGTCATGATTAAACCTAGTATTCCATCATTTTAGAATTCTTCATTTCTTGACGCTGCAACTATTCTGCAAATGGTGATATGTGCTTGGGTTCGGATGGCTTTAATTGAGAACACTCATAATGCAAGATCTCCGATTGAAAACGAAAAACCGTGCGATTGGACAATATGCAAACACTTTGGGAAATATGTTAATAAACACTGGTATTGACATCACCCTACACCGGTTACAGAAATAGAAGGGGTAACATCATTTTTACACACAGGAAAAGTTTGAAACAAATAGGCCGGACATAATTGCCAAAACCCTAAAAGAAAAAAAAACTTGCCTACTAATTGATATGGCTTGTCCAACGAACTGTAACATAGTAACCAAGGCATTTGAAAAGCTATCGAAGTATAAAGACGTGGAAATCGAGATTAAAAACAAGAATAACACTAGTCATAGTGGGTGCGCTTGGAAAGATAAAAAAGGAACGCAACAACACATTGAAAAAAAAATTCCTGCAAATTCCAGCTTAAGAGAAATAGAAAAAAATGTCATGATAAGTACAGCTCGCACACTTAGAAAAACTTTTCCCATGTAACGCTAGTGATGCTATGGGAGTTAGAAAAGCAAATCATGTAATGTAGCCATAACAACACACCACTACATGCCTTAGGTCTTCCCGCAGAATGGGTATGTAGTGTGATCATTGCAGAAATCGAAAGATAATAACAATAATAATAATAATAATAATAATAACAATAATAATAATAATAACCCATCAGTGGCTACGCAGTGCAGGGTTGAAAGGTGAAACTGAGGGTTTTATCCTTGCTGCACAGGACCAATGCTTGTTAACTAGGAATTATCAAGCGCATATACTAAAATACTGTGTTAGCCCAAGATGCAGATTCTGTGACAAATATCCAGAAACCAATGATCATCTTATATCAGGTTGCACGATATTGGTACCCACTGAATATAAAACCCGGCATGACAGAGTCGGCCAATACCTGCACTGGAAAATTTGCAACTCCTATGGGAAGGAAACTGGAAGAAATTGGTACGAACACCACCCTGACCCGGTTACGGAGATAGGACCTGTTACAATTCTATGGGATTACACAATACACACTAACAGAACAATCAAAGCCAACCGCCCAGACATTGTTATTAAAGACCACAAACAAAATAAGTGCCTCCTTATTGATATGGCAGTCCCTGCAGACTGCAATGTATCTTTGAAGATATTCGAAAAACTGTCAAAATACAAGGACCTTGAAATAGAAATCTCAAAAATGTGGCACATGGGAACATCAACAATTCCTGTTGTAGTTGGAGCCCTTGGAATGGTTGGAAAAGATTCCAGTAGGCTGATTGAAGGGATCCCTGGAAGTCCATGCCTCAAAGAGATACAAAAAATTGTTCTGACAAGTACAGCCCTCACTTTACGAAGGGCTTTATCTATGTAATTATTTTTTTAATTTTTTTTTTTTGCAGTGGAAAGTGTAATGATGCCATTTCTAACCTTAGGTCCCTGGGAGGGACCCGGAAAGAAATGTGTAAACGCCAGATATCAAAGGAAATAAAAATAATAATAATAATAATAATAATAATAATAACAATAATAATAATAATGAACGCAAAAACATAATGTGCTTTCTTATTGGCTTGACATCATAACTTGGAATCTACCAATAAAAATATAGTTGTTGTCACTTGAAGTCTCTGATTATATCTTGGAGGCAACTAGTATCACACATAATAACGGTAAAAACAACAACAACAACAATAATAATAATAATAATAATAATAATAATAATAATAATGCCTTACTACAGCGGTTCGGTCGTTGCACGCTCCGGCCGTCTTCAGGTAGTTGGAATGTCGAACTGAACCCTTTATTTTGTTCACTGGGTAGACTGTTCTAGTTCCACTTGCCATGTCTAACGGATGTCAGTTATCAGTTATCTCCTGTTAATTCCCAAGTTCTCCACTGCCTTAGCCGGGTATTGAACTCACACTGTCAACACTGTTTTTGTAGGTGAGTTATTTGTCAATAAAAATTGATGTTTTTGTTTACTTTTTTTAAAATAAAAATGATGTTTTGTTTATTTTTTTTAAATAAAAATATTTAAATTTTTTATTTTCAGGTTATAAAAATGTGGGTCGATAATCATACGCTACGTAATAATCATTTAAAAATGTTATTGTTGAATAATTATGTTTCTTTTTTCATAATAAATATTGTTTTAAAAAAAAACGCCTGATAATTATGCACCAACCACTGCACGTCCTTTACACTAAACTAGAAAATAGACGTAAATTTTGTTTGTGTGTGTGTGTGTGTGTGTGTGTGTGTGTGTGTGTGTGTGTGTGTGTGTGTGTGTGTGTGTGTGTGTGTGTGTGTGTGTGTTGTTTTAAATAATCGAAACAGTCGCTTAATGGAGACAAATTTTGTCCCAGCTAACCGGAATCCGGTGCATTCCCTGACGTATAAAACATGAATAACGAAAGGGAATCTGGTTGTTTTTCTTCTGTCTTCGCTCTGAGGCCTCACCTTACCTCACACTTCTACACTGGACTTTTATTTACATATGTCCCCACCCGAAGACGGGTCCGAGTTGCACTATTTTATTCTTTGCTCTCCTCTCTTTCTCTTTCTTTTCTTTGCTTTAACTTTTACACGCCGACATGTTTACTTGAATGACTAATTAAATACCAAGCTAAATAAGCCTCCTTTACGATATTTCTTACTTTTCTACGAATTCTTCGCTTCTTCTTCTTTCACTCCTTCTTTCACTCCTTTTTTTTCATTAATCTTTCTTGTTTTCTTCTCTGTTAATCATTTAGTTTTTCTAATTCTTTCTCGTCCACTCCATTTTTTTCATTTTCTTTATATATATATATATATATATATATATATATATATATATATATATATATATATATATATATATATATCCAGTTTTCGAAAAACTAGGCAATCCGTATGGGTAGACCCAAGGAGGATAAAATCCAGAGAGCTCAATGTAAATCAGAGCTAATAATTTGAATAAAAACAGACCACTTTAAGGTTCCATATAATAAATTATTTCACCACAGACCTTTTAAAGCACCGCGGATCATCAGATTTTATTTCCAAAGGTTGAAACGAAAAATGAAAAGAAATTTACGCATTTTTGACGGGCAGTACTAAGCATATGTAAATTAACGAAGTGAGGAAGTGAGGGGGGAGTTGGATGTAACATTTCTAATCTTTCAAATTTAAATTGTTTGAGGAAATCCAGACGTTGACACATTAAATCGGTTAACTTAACGGAAGTTATATATTGATATGGAAGGGGGAGAGAAGAAAAAGTCATAAAGAGAAAAAGAGAGAAATAATTTATGAGAGAAAGTGTCATTAACTTTCTTTGGAACGAAAGGCCCGAAATAGACGCTGTTGTTTTGCTTTACTTTGAGAGTTCATAAATATTATATTGTTTGATATAAGTTTGAATGTTTAAACAGTCTATAAGAAATTTAATTATAGGTTTGTTAAAGTTGTTTTTTTCATTCTCAACTTCTTTTTCAGTTTTTCTAATTCTTCCTCATTCTCCCATTTTTTCATATATATATATATATATATATATATATATATATATATATATATATATATATATATCATATGATAGAAATTGTTAGGAGGATTTGATAATTATAATTAAGTAATTCATTGAGTCTGAAAGAAACCTCGACAGAATGCAGAAAGCACTGGACGGCCGTTTCGTCCTATATTTGGGACTCATCAGCAGTGCGCATCCACTACCGAAAATTGAAACTCTGACAGTTGAATTATCAAGCAAACGACATACCAACTGCTCCAACGGGCCTCGGTGACGAAGAGGTAGTAAATCAGACTCAATATAGCGCCGCTCGCTCACATATACCGAGATTCTATCAAACCATAGGACTGTGTCCCCTGGAGCCACGACTACTATCACCAAGCCGCTCACTCTAGAGCATTAGAAGCCGGTTCAAGCAATGATATACACATGATAGAAATTGTTAGGAGGATATATATATATATATATATATATATATATATATATATATATATATATATATATATATATATATGTGTGTGTGTGTGTGTGTGTCTCAGTTGTTATCCCGAAAATTTGCACGTCGGATCAGTTCTTTTAAATCAAATATGTGGTGCAGTTTAATTTATATTACAATGAACCATTCATACAAAAAGTAGATTAGTAAAGTTAATGCTATAGAATGGCGAAATCTCTTCGCAAATCTCTTCGCAAACAAAATTTCAAAGTTGCATTAACCTACGAACCATAATAAATACAAGTTGTATACGGGTTTTTTTAATCTGCAAATACTTTCAACTGTAGATCCATTGTACATTACATTTTAAATAACTGATATATATATATATATATATATATATATATATATATATATATATATATATATATATATATATATATGTATATATATATGATTTTCGATTCCCGCGTCTCGTATGCACGAATTTGTCGTTTGAAAATCTTCCATGCAAACAAAAACAGACTATCCTAATTGTTTTTCCGTGTATTGTTTAATATATTGTAATGTAATTGTCATCTTTGATAATGACTTATGTAAGTCGAAAGCTTAGATAAGATTACAAAATATCTATCAATATGGTGATTTTCTTTCATCTTTTAATGATAATGTTATTAAGCTTATCAGACGATATGAAAAGAACTTACATAAAATAAATAGACAAAATTTGTCTATATTATTTAATGAAACATGCATCAATGAAAAAATGCTGCCTAAATACACTCGCACACACACACACACACACACACATATATATATATATATATATATATATATATATATATATATATATATATATATATATACATTGTCATCCACAGAATCATCATTGTGGTATCAGTCGGAGACTCTACCCCATTGGCGCACGGCAGGGCCGAACGGGAATTTAGCCGTATTTATTTTTCGATAAATACGACAGTGACTGGGAGAACGAGGGTGTATAAGAAAGAAAGAAAGAAAGAAGGAAAATATTAAGTTTTTTTCGGATTTTTCTTTCCTTCATGGCCAAACAAACCGGTATAAAAATAATTAATCTGCTGTTTTAGTCATATTTTCTCAGTGAAACTATGGTGGGCGAAAACAAGCAAAGTTACCAAATGGATTTTATTAGGTTTTGCACTCTTATTCATATTCACCAACCTTGTACTACGCCCATTTCACTGAAGACTTTGTACACATTTTCTTGCACTTTTATACTTCCATAATAATCAAACACTTCGTGATTAATTTGCTTAAGAATTAAAAGAATAGACGAGTAACGGAATAATGTCAGGCGCATTTGTCTACCTGTTAGACGTCGATCGTTCTGATGACCAAAAAAAAAGGCGCCGTAAAGAACGAGCGATTGATGAAAATTTCACTTTCCAGAAAGCATTAGTTTGAAAAACGGCTTGTAGAAGATCACATCTAATCTTATTCCACGAACTCTCTCGGCGCCATATTTGTTTTTTTGTTTGAAACAAAACAGTTGTGTTTGTATTACGTTGTAGTTTTATTTTATTCGGTGAAGTATTGTTGACCATTTTTGTAAATTTTGTCTATTATGTACATTCGTCTTTTATTTAATTGTCAAGCATTATTATTATTTTTTGTCTAGTATTTCCTTTCATCTTCCTTTTTTATTATAAGAAAAGTTCTCAACCATCATAATTAATTTTTGACTAATATCTACTTTCATTGTCATTTTTTACTAGATGAAACGTTGTCAACCATTAATATTAGTGTCTGACTAGTATTTACTTTCATCTTCATTTTTCATTACATGAAACGGTATCAATTAATCTCATTCATTTTTGGCAAGAATTTACTTTCATTTTCATTTTTAATAGATGAAACGTTATCAACCATTATTAGTAATTTTTAACTAGTATTTGCTTTCATCTTTAATATTCATAAGATGAAACGGTATCAGCTATTATTACTAATTTTTAAAGAGTATTTTCATTTTTAATAGATGAAACGTCATCAGGCATTATTAGTAATTTTTAACTCGAATTTACTTTCATCTTCATTTTTCACTAGATGAAGCGTTATCAAACATTATTATTAATTTCTGACTAGTTTTTATTTTCATCTTCCTTTTTCATTAGATGAAATGTAAACAATCATTATAAGTAATGGTTAACTAATATTTACTTCCATCTTCATTCTTTTATTAGATGAAGCACATGTTTGTTCTCAAAAATCTATTTTTCGTTGCCAATGATTATTTTGTATAAAATTAATGACCTGTGTTTGTTTCCGGATCTTCTAAAACAGTGTTTACCAGACTTTTTTCTCTGGGCTGCATTTTCGGAATTAAAATTTGCTCCCAGCACACCAAATTTTATGTAAAAATAAAAAATACAGGCAGAATGCTAACGGGAGATAACCGCAGATTCGGTGTCTGGTCTGAGCTGCAATGCTATATTCTGCTGTTCCATGTCAAGGGAAATCTAGTTTTATTATTTCAGTTATTGCCCCACTTTAGTCAGTTCTTGTATCAAAACATCAGTTTCTGAATTTAGTGGCAGAATTCAATTCCTGGGTCAGGAAGTACAGATTTAAAAGAAATAGGGCAGCAACATCCGAGTATTATTAGATGAGACAATGCTAGTCATGAAAAACATAATAAGAACCACCAACTCATGTTGAATAAAGAATAAAGAGTTTGAAATTATCTGAAGGTTACCTTGAAACTCACACGCTTTGAAGAAGACTGGAAACAATGACTGAAACATTGTTATTATTACAATGATGAGGATATTAGTCCAAATATAAACAATAAAAAAATACATACTTTTAGGTCAGAGGTTCCCAAACTTTTTTTTCTCTGGGGTACGTTTTTGGAATGAAAATTTGCTAGTACCTCACCAAATTTGATGTTATAAAAAGTACATTTAAAAATAGAAACTGGAGAGAGGGTTAAAGGGAGATAATGGCACGTGCAAAGTCAGAACATTATCATTGATAACTCTCTCCTCCAATTTGCAGACCCTAGTTAGTATATACTTAATACTGGATATAAGGCAACAATATCATAATGATAAAAATCGGTCAATAATTATTTATAACTATTTATACTGGGACTCATGCATGCAATTACAAGTAATCCATAATAATATTTTACATTTTGAAATCATAATTATTTTTGGCAAATGAATTTTTTGAAGCTGTTTCTAAATCTTTGTCTTTCAATCATTCCGCCTCACCTGCTATCCTCTTCTGCTGAACTGTTTGGGAACCACTGTTTTAGGCAAACTATCAAAACCCATCTTTATACATCTTCCTCTTCTTCATTTATATCTAAATGGAAATCAGTTTTAAAGATTGTTTCCGAGTCTTTTGAAATACAAGTAAAATGAAGATTATCTTTTTCCTTGATCTATTTCTTTTAGGAATACAAGCAAATAAAAAGTACATTTAAAAATAGAAAACGGAGAGTGAGTTAAAGAGAGATAACTGCAGATTTGAATCAGAACATTATTATTGATAGCTCTCTCCTCCAATTTGCAGACCCTAGTTAGTATATTCTTAATACTTGATATAATGCACAAATGTAACAATGATAAAATCTGTCAATAATTATTTATTACTGTTTATGCTGGAACTCATGCATACAAGTAATCCATAATAATGTTTAAAATTTTAAAATCATATTTATTTTTGGCATATGAAATTTTTGAAACTGTTTCTAAATCTTTGATAGTCTTTCAATCATTCCGCCTAACCTGCTATCCTTTTCTGCTGCTACTATAAGTCACGCCACACTGTTTGGGAGAACTGTTCTAAATCGCATTGCATATGACAAGCAATAAACATTTGATTAAACTTCAAAGACACTCTTCTAAGATTTGCCTAACATTTTGTAAAGGATGACGCTTGAAACTTTTACATCAATCTTTTTATGAAATATTCCCTTGGGTGAAAAAAAAGTAAACATTTTTTTTTCTTCTGTAGTGAACAAACGAAGGCGTGGGGGTCGGTTTCTCGAGGCCCCACGGGCGACTTCAGTTGGTTCTCAGTTGAAGCTTTCCTGGGAGAGGCCGTATCTCGGCGAGACACGAAAAATGTCGAAACGGAGATTGGTCTATATCATCCTGAGCCAAGAAGGAAAAGCGTGGAAAAACGTCGATCAGGTAAGAGGTTTTTTTTTTCTCTTTCTTTCCTTTCCGCACAATTTTAAGTATGTTTATGCAGCCGATGATTTTAATATATCTTCGACTTTTTGAATAGGTAAAAATTAGCTTATGAGCTTATTTGTAACGTAGGGACGTAACTCAAACGAAGTCTGATCAAAAAGTATCGAAACTGTTGCTATGACAACGAAACTAAAGTACGCAAAGGGGGGACACTTGGCTCCGATTGACCTTGAACTCTGTTGCACATTTTATAGCAGGCCACTCGTATTCGAGGATACCCATCTCCTAGGGAGGCTAGCCAATCCCTATTGCAGACGCTTGTTCAGGCGCATTTGCCTTTATTCAACACCCACAGAGCCCATTTGTGGTTTATACTGCAACTTGCGGAGAAACCTTGCTTACAGTTTCTGGGAAAGAGCGTGTTATCAAAATGTGAACAAGGCCAGCACGCTCAACCTCTCGGCCAAGATGACTTGTGACTTCGTGCTAGCACAACTAACGACGGCCCCCAAGGGTTCTGTCTACCAAATTTCACTCACGAGGCTTGGGTCAACCGGTGGTATGGTTTTCAGGCACTTCCCAAAGGTGCCGCACGCTGGGATTGACCCCTCCAATCCGATTAGATCAGGAAGTCTCCTTCCTGACAAATCGACCATTGTGAGATTTGAACCTGGGTCTCATGGTCAGAATGCAAACGTTCTAACCACTCGGCTGTTCTGTTGCGCACACTCACTAAGTTATAACGTTCCCTCTCATTTCCGTTGTTTATAGCAATGCTTGGAATGAAAGTGTGTAGAGTGTGGTTTTCTCACCATACCACAGAGCTTCCATCAGTTAACATGCCTTCTGCAGTAGTTTTTGACCGGGTATAATATTCTCCAGGTCTGCCAACAACTATATTTCCCGGGTCTCGCATCTTGTATTTTCTCCTCTACAAAAATCAAATCTCATTGAAAGGAAGAAGATTTCAAGTCGAAGAAATTCAAATAAGACAAGGCCGATGGTCGCTATTTCAAAACAGGAGTTCCAGGAACGCTTCCCTCAATGGAAAAAACGCTGGATAAGGTCTGCGGGTTCAGCTACCTGGAAGAAGATTAAATGCCGAAGTGATGTGTGTTGTAGTTTTCTTTTTATAGCGAGAGTAAAAGAGAATGAAAAGGCTTTCAGAGAAGGAACCGGAAGCCGAATCCTAAACAGGAAACAAGGAATAAACCTCTACTCGTGTCCAAAAGACAGAAAAGGAGTGTGAACCTGGTTATAGGCAAACCTATCTATTCAGAATTAGAACTAGGACAGCTGAATTCCAATTCCAGTCGGGTTCGTTATATTCACTTACGCGCAAAAACCCTTGGAGAATGGCATGAATCCATCTCTTCCCCACAATTATGGATTAAATAGTAGGACTTATATCTTTCCTGCACGAAACCTTCACCACTGTAATCAAATCTCATTTACTGTTGTCGGCCTGTCGGTTTCCTGGGAACTGATCTGCTTGACCCTCATACGTCGAATTCGACGAGAGAGTCGAGTATATATATATATATATATATATATATATATATATATATATGTCAAGTATGCGGTGCAGTTCAATTTACATTACATGAATCATTCATACAAAAAACAGATATTGAAGTTAATGATATAAATGGCGAGAATACATATTTAATAAATGACATTAACCCCGAACCTGGAGATGAATGTTATGATCCCTGTTTATAAATTCCAGTTGCATAAGGTCTTTTTTTAATTTTTTTACAAGCTTTCATCTGTGCATACAGACATCATCTGGTATGAACATATATTTCTTTTTTACATCCAGGTAATAACAGGACAACGAAAGAATAGATGTAATCCGAAAGATGCTTTTAGAAATGTGTTATTGTTAATTGTAAGAAATTTTGGAGTGTGCGGTCGCAACGCTGAGGTTGAATTTTTAATTTTTAAGACTGTGCGTTTTTGTACTAATATGGTAATAGGAGAATTCTTTTGTACTGGTAGGTTTTTCAGTCAATGTGGCATGAACTAAATTGTTCAATAAATAGAGGAATGTCACAGTTATTATCCGAAAGTTGCACGTCGGATCAGTTATTTTAATATCAAGTATGTGGTGCAGTTCAATTTACATGACATGAATCATTCAAACAGATATTGAAGTTAATGATATAAATGGCGAGAATGAATCTTCGCAAACAAATTTAATAAATGACATTAACTTCAATATCTGTTTTTTGTATGAATGATTCATGTAATATATATATATATATATATATATATATATATATATATATATATATATATATATATGTGTATCGGTCAGTTTGTCTCTCTCCCTCCCACTCTCTCTCTCTCTCTCTCTCTCTCTCTCTCTCTCTCGATCTTTTCATATCTATTTCAGTCTTTTCATATCTTTCCAGTATTTTGTTAAAGGGCAGGGGATAGTTCAGGGTATCTGGAGATGTCGATTGACATTACATTTAAATAGTTGGAGATTATAGTATTGTTTGTATTGTGCTGTATTTATATTTCAGTTTATAGATACAGTGTGAACATATTCTCAACCATATGTTTCAATCAGCTAAAAGTCTGCAAAACACCTGTACCAATATATATATATATATATATATATATATATATATATATTATACCTCACTACTAGCGTGACTCTGAGTTTCATGCCCAACACAATATTCAGTTGCTGAGTATCTCAGTATATTCAGCACCTGACGATTGCCTTGCACATGAAGCTCCCAGCCATGCTATCGTTGAAGGAGAATATGTATATTCATTAATATATACTTAATAGCTCTGTTTCATTACATCGAGCACTATTTGATTAACCTCAGCACTATATGTGCGATATATTATAATTATATATATGTGTGTGTGTATGTAATATATTATAATTATATTCATATAAATATATATATATATATATATTTGTGCAATATATTATATATAGATATTCACATATAAATATATATATGTATGTATATATATATATTTTGTGCAATATATTATATTTATATTCATATATATATATATTCATATATATATATATATATATATATATATATATATATATATATATATATATATATATATATATATATATATATATATATATTCATTTACCGCACATTCAGGCCGGTAAATGTAATTAAAATTAATACTGTTTATTATAAACAGCATTTACTGAAATAATTGTATCTATAAAAATAAAGTATAAAAAGAAAAAAGTATATATATATATATATATATATATATATATATATATATATATATATATATATATATATATATATATATATATATACTTTTTTGTACTGTAAGCTCTCCTAATACAGGGCCAATGTAATTCTGAGGTTTTCGTGGGTGACACTCATACAAACAAACTTTAAGATTTATGTATTATTTATATATTCAAATCGTTAAATTTACAAATATTTTTGAGGAATTTATCGACTGGGTGTGCGGGTAGTGTAACAGATATCGGTGTGGAATTTGAAATCAGCAAACTGCGTTCAAATTCCGAATTGCTTTCATTTTCGCACTCCTACCCTTGGGGGAGGTTCTCGGTATCCCTCCCCTAGAAGCGAATATTTGTCTGTCCCTGCGTGTATGTGTATGCGTGTATGAGTCACCGTTCTATAGAAAGTTCAGATGCAACCCAGACCCGGTCCTCAGTGAGAAAGAGTTTTGCTAAATCTCGAAACGGCCGACATTCGCGTGGGTCTATGGATGGCTTGGGGCGGGGCCGTAAAGATCCCTTCCCAACACACACGCACACACACACACACACACACACACATTTTCGTTGTTTCTGCTTGTCATGACGTAGAAGGGGTGCGGACGAGACCGCCATGAAAACGAAATCAGTTTGTTTTGTGAACGAGAGAGAACGAGTTTCGTCAGACGAATTTCGGAAGAAATTCACATGGATTTTGGCCAGCGACACAATCTTCGTTGATATTGTGTGCTTTGAGACATGCAATAATGAAAGAGGGGGGAAAAGGGGGTGTTCGGGGTGGAATGAGGATGTTGTGGTGGCAGAGTATCGGATGAAACGGAAGGAAAAACAAACGAGAAAAAAAAAGATGGAAGAATGAAAACAAACGTGAGAGAAAAGGGGAAAAATAGCAAAGTTCTACGAAAACGTTTTCAAGAAAAACGAAGAGACTGCAAGAAACATAGGAGGAAACGAGGAAGTTGGAAAATTTAATGAAGAAAAAGTGTAAATATACATTATTTGGACTATTGTCCTCATCTTTGTCGCCATGTTTATTACAACGTTTCGCTGTACGCTTCGGTCTTCTTCAGGTGGTTGAAATGTCGAACTGAACCCTTTATTTCGCTCACTGGGGTAGACTGTTCTAGTTCCACGTTTAATGGATGTCAGTTATCTCCTGATAATTTTACCCTCTGAAAGTTCTACACTGCCTTAACCGGGTATTGAACGCACACACTTTGGGTCCTCTCACTGGATGTAACTAACGCCTTTATCCACTGTGCCATCTGTCGAGGACATCTGTGCATGAATTTCTGGATATTTTTAACCTAATGTCTTCAGCAACCATTTTTACCAGTGCTCATATTGCAATTTTTGCTGTTATCATTGAATGTTTTTACCAGAGCTCATATTACAACTTTGTTGTTATTATCGCTTTTCTCTGGCACCCCTTATAAAATCATTGGTTAGATAGAGGGTTACGTTAGGAGTCCATTTGTGTGTATAGGTGAACAATTAACCCGAGTCTTGAATAGGTTAAGATTGTAGTGATTGGGGAAACACCCTAGTATTAAGAGTCGATTTCACAGGGCAGTGGTTCACGGGAAAAAGCTGCTCGAGTGGAACTTACCTCTCACCGATGGAATACGAAGAGAATCTGGGAGGGGTGCGATTATGTACGTAGCATAGCGTTTTCTTGCCGTGAAGATTTGCCTTGAAGAGACCAGGAAATGCAGTTCGTCCGAGTACTTTCCATAAAAGTAGCGATAGAGCAGTGAGAAGCTTGCCACATCCCGCCTGTGGGAGAGAGGTTGAAGGGTGGAGAATAATTCTTCACCCACAGGGACTCGGAGACGCTTTTGAATATCAAGGCTGGAGAGTGGCGTCCTGGCAGCTCTCGCCCAGATATGACAACAATATTCCATTTTTGACCGGATCTGGCTCTTGTAAAGGTAGAGGATAGCATGAGAGGGCAGGTATTTACTGGATAGGTGCAGGGAGCCGGCCATTTTACCTGCATCCTTACCAGCGGTTTGTATATACGAGTTCCACTT
>OZ038499.1:17052184-17094684 GCA_964036315.1 Acanthosepion esculentum
TCTGCTCTCGCTCCAAATCTTCTGTAACCCCCTTGCCTTGATCGATCCACTATCTTTCTCCACATCCTCTCCTTTACCACTCCTATCTGCTCTTCCTCCAAACCTTCTGTAACCCCTTGCGTGCTAGTGGCTTCCAGCCTTGCTTGGGGTGAAAAGCTTAAAATATTTAAAAAAATACCATTAATGAGAGAGGGAATTAACTGAGCAAGAATTAAGAAGACAGAACGTAACGTTTGTCATTGCATTTAAATTTTTGAAGATCAGAATTGACTGGGATGCCAGAGGCCGGAAGAGAGTTAGCTTCACAAACGAGAAGTGCGATAGAAGAAACTGTTAGCATAGAACTTACGGTTACATCTAACCATTTCATCTGTAAAATGATGAGACCTGGCCGCCAATCTAGTACTGCGCTTAAATTTATAAAGTCTAGATATTAACCAGGACAGTTCACCAGAATAATTACCATTTTTTGTTTACTGGTTTACGTGTATTTCTTTTCATTTAATTTGTTATAAGGAAATTTTGTTTGAAGGAAAAGGCCCAAATAATTATCACTATCTATCATCTATGGCAATAACAACTGTCTATTTGGCTAAGACTAAAGCATAATATCGCCTCAGGGGTGCCCATCGGAATTACATGCCGCGGCACGTATCTATATGCGAAATGACACTACAGATACCACGATATTATGCGACTGTTGATTAGAGCAGCCTTGTATCACTCTGTAGTTGACTTCATTTGCTGTACAAAAATTTCATACCTGAATTTGAATTTGTCTGAACCTCATAGTTGTGTTGTCATATCCTGCTATGGCAACAGAAAACAACTTTCAGTGAAATTAACAGGAAGAATACTGAATTAAGAGGCCTTCAAAAAGAATGCGACGGAAAGGGAAGTAACATTAGTGAAGCAAATTGCTAAAGGTTAATATCTTTGTTGTAAATTCTCAATAACAAAAAATATTTATAAATTCATTTTCATCACATGTTTAAGTTTTATTACAATAATCGCTTTTTTTTTTAAACAATAAACATTGCCGAGGATTGAAGGTAGTTAAAATAATAACGGTGTCAAGGGAAAAACCGTTTTTTTTTTTT
This sequence comes from Acanthosepion esculentum, assembly GCA_964036315.1. NCBI lineage: Eukaryota > Metazoa > Mollusca > Cephalopoda > Sepiida > Sepiidae > Acanthosepion > Acanthosepion esculentum. Next base: position 17,053,285 of record OZ038499.1, read on the forward strand.
TTGGGTGGTGGGTGCATGCACAAAGGTTAAAGTTTGACATCTATTGGTTAGTATCGGAATTTTTAGCCCTTCAGTATGGGATCTGAAAAAAATTATGTTAATTTTTTTTTTAATTATTGAAAATTTGACATTGGAGGTGACTCTGATCCCTTGACAATAGTGTGTTTGAATTTCATAGTTGTGCTGTCATATCCTGCTATGGCAACAGAAAACAACTTTCAGTGAAATTAACAGTAAGAATACTGCAAGTGAGAGGCTTTGAAAAAGAATGCAGTGGAAAGGGAAGTAATATTAATGGTGCAAAGTGCTAAAGGTTAAACTTTTCAAAAATGAGAATGTATTATAAAAATAAAATTTATATACCAAGTAAAATCGATAGTTTTTATGAGAATTTGAAAATTCAAATAATTTTTAGCCCTTCAGCATGGACTTTGAAAAAAATTATGTTATTTCTTTTTTTTTTTTTTAATTATTGAAAATTTTGAAAAGCTCGTTCTGGAGACTAAACCTATATTAATTTAATTTTTTTATGAGAATTTGAAAAGAAAGCCCTTTAGCATGTGCTTTGAAAAAAATTATGTTAATTTTTTGTTTTTTTTAATTATTGAAATTTTTAAAAAGCTCGTTCTGGAGACTAAACCTATCTAACTTAATTTAATTTTTTTATGAGAATTTGAAAAGAAAGCCCTTTAGCATGGGCTTTGAAAAGAATTATGTTAATTTTTTTTTTTTAATTATTGAAAATTTTGAAAAGCTCGTTCTAGGGACTAAACCTATCTAACTTAATTTAATTTTTTTATGAGAATTTGAAAAGAAAGCCCTTTAGCATGGGCTTTGAAAAGAATTATGTTAATTTTTTTTTTTTTTTAATTATTGAAAATTTTCAAAAGCTCGTTCTGGAGACTAAACCTATCTAACGTAATTTAATTTTTTTTATGAGAATTTTGAAAATTCAAAGAAATTTTCAATGACAAAAGAATTATTCGCTTTAACATTTTATTACCGAATACATTCTCAAAAAATAATATTTGAAAGAGAACGGCGGAAACTTGATGTGATGTTACTGTCCCAAATACATTGACAAGAATTTTGCCCCCTGTAAGTAAAAGGATAAAATATGATTTATTCTGCCCGTGCGCAACTGGGTTTTGCTCAGAGGAGTCTCATTTAACAAGGATTCACTGAATTTATATATTTGAGTTTAAGTAATATTGTCCGAAAGTTCTCGAACTGTTCCTCGATGTGATGAATTATTTATTGTTTGAAGAGTGAGTTTTAAAAAATCGTCTTACATACAGCGTATGGGTTGCTCACGTGTGTCTCTGTGTGGGCGAACATGCGGAAGAGATCGAATGTAAATTCCGTAATATAAGTATATCTAAGTAAATAGATATCTTTCAAATAAACTTAGGTTGACAAAGTCTTTCAGAGACAAGCTGGCTGATAGTAAATATTAAAACGGTTGCATGATGTGTGCTTGTGTGTGTGTCTGTGTGTGCGTCTGTGTTATTATTATTATTATTATTATCATTATTATTATTATTATCATCATCATTATTATTATTATTATTATTATTATTATTATTATTATTATTATTATTATTATTATTTCCTTTGATATCTGCCGTTGACACATTTCTTTCCGGGTCCAGCCCAGGGACCTAAGGTTAGAAATGGTATCATGACACTTTCCACTGAAGGAAAAAAAATGTTTTACATAGATAAAGCCCTTCGTAAAGTGTGGGCTGTACTTGTCAGAATCATTTTTTGTATCTCTTTGAGGCATGGACTTCCAGGGTTCCCTTCAATTAGTCTACTGGAATCTTTTCCAACCAATCCGAGGGCTCCAACTACAACAGGGATTGTTGATGTTCCCATGTGCCATATTTTTGAGATTTCTATTTCAAGGTCCTTGTATTTTGACAGCTTTTCGAATATCTTCAAAGATGCATTGCAATCTGCAGTGTCTGCCATATCAATAAGGAGGCATTTTTTTTTGTTTGTGGTCTTTAATAACAATGTCTGGGCCGTTGGCTTTGATTGTTCTGTCAGGTCCTATCTCCGTAACCGTGTCTGGGTGGAGTTCGTACCAGTTTCTTTTAGTTTCCTTCCCGTAGAAGTTGCATATCTTCCAGTGCAGATATTGGCCCACTCTGTCATGCCGGGTTTTATACTCAGTGGGTGCCAATATCGTGCAACCTGATACAAGATGATCAATGGTTTCTGGATATTTATCACAGATTATTATTATTATTATTATTATTATTATTATTATTATTATTATTATTATTATTGCGAGAGAGAGCAGTACCCCAACAATTTGATATTGGTGGGCAAATATACGAAACCCAATATACCCCGAAATCAGCCATTTTTAGCAATTTAAAAAACACTCATTTCAATCAATTTAAATTGGTTTTGAAATAAAGCAGAATATTTTGCGCGGTGAAAATATTGAATTTAATCTATTAATACCAAAATGAAAACTCCAAGAAAGATTTTTTTTTCATTTTTTAAAATTTGTTTCAAACCTTATGATTTTATAACCATAAATTCATAGTTTTTCTAAGCAATGGTGCCCTCTGCTGGGATGGTCACAGTCGGAATGAGGGCTGAGGAGATTTCTGGAATAATTAAGAGGGTGGCTGAAAAGAGATTCTCCACAAAAGAATAATTGCCCCAGTCCATCGATTAGAAAGACAAAGATAGATAGATAGATAGATAGATAGATAGATAGATATGAAAAGACCGAGATAGATAGATAGATAGATAGATAGATAGATAGATAGATATGAAAGACCGAGATAGATAGATAGATAGATAGATAGATAGATATGAAAAGACAGAGATAGATAGATAGAGAGATAGATATGAAAAGACCGAGATAGATAGATAGATAGATAGATAGATATGAAAAGACCGAGATAGATAGATAGATAGATAGATAGATGGATAGATATGAAAGACCGAGATAGATAGATAGATAGATAGATAGATAGATAGATAGATAGATATGAAAGACCGATAGATAGATATGAAAGACCGATAGATAGATATGAAAGACACTTTTTTTTCATTCAAGTTTATTTTATTTATTTATATGTTTTTTGTTTTCCTTAAAAGACGCCTTTGCTGTCACGGTCAGTTGAAGCAGAACAACTTCCGCTGTCACCTGTCTTTTGGCTTTTAGCAGTCGACCAAGATGGCCTCGTGGCTGAAACTAAATTTGGACCAATCTATCAACCACATGTTGGTAAGTAGAACATATACGTTATACTTTTTATTTTTGTTTTTGTTTTTTAAAAGAAATGTGTTTGTAGTTATATACCTCAATAAGAATAAGCGTGCATATGCAGGTACATAAACACACACATATATATATATATATATATATATATAGAGAGAGAGAGAGAGAGAGAGAGAGAGAGAGAGATAGATAGAGAGATAGAGAGAGAGAGAGAGAGAGAGAGATAGATAGATAGATATGAAGAGCCTGGAATAGCTAGCTAGCTAGATAGATACGAAGAGTCTGAAAAAGATAGATAGATAGATAGATAGATAGATAGATAGATAGATAGATAGATAGATAGATAGATATGAAGAGTCTGGAATAGCTAGATAGATAGATATGAATAGTCTGAAAAAGATAGATAGATAGATAGATAGATAGATAGATAGATAGATAGATAGATAAGAAGAGTCTGGAATAGCTAGCTATATAGATGGATATGAAGAGTCTGAAAAAGATAGATAGATAGATAGATAGATGTGAAGTCAAATCCCTCAAACTAAAACGCATGTTGTTTTTTTAAGCATTTCACCCCAAGTAAGGCAAAAAAGCCACTAGGACACAGGGGGGTTACTGAATGTTAGAGAATATGAGAAAACTCCTCTTAAGGAGGGAGGACAATAAAAGACCAAGAATTAAGAAGACAGAAAGTCCTTAGGCAAAATACATTCCTTAGTTCCACCCGTTCTGAGATTCACGGCTAGGACCCGCCATGCTACGTCCATTTTAGCGAACCAAACTCATTCCCTTCCTCTTCCATTGGTGAGATATATGTTCCACCCAAGCAGATTCTTCCGGTGCACCGCTGCTCTGTGGAACCAATTCACAAATGGGATTTTTCCCAGTCACTACAATCTTAACCAATTCGAGTAACTTGTTATCTTCCTCCGCATATCCGCATAAACTGTACCTCTTACTCTGTAACCCTCTACCTCGAGTGGCTCTCGGGCCTTGTACAGTCTGAACATCACTTTAAAGAAAAAGGCCAGGCTCAAGTACCCATCAGCGATTTGACAACGAGAGCGAAAAGTCATTTGCTCACAAGTTGTCTCCTTTATGCATGGGCTGCATTTTCTGGGGTCAGATCTTCGATGCCATAATATTTGCTTTGCCAACACACGCATGAAGTCGGTACAAGCAGACACGCATCCAAATACGCTGCACACACAGATATACTCAAGCGTAAACAAATTAAAACAAATATATGAGACGGTCATTTCCCTCTGATACATGACCACGTGTTTGTGAGCGACTCCATACGCGTATTTTGAAAGCAATGAGTTATCTCAACATATGTTAGCGATTAGACGAATCGCTAATGGTTTTATCTGACGGTGTCAACGTCATTTTGGGAAAAACATAAGCCAATTCGCCCAGATTTGAAAGACACAAATTAAGATACTGGAATAGAGAGAGAGTGAAAGAGAGAGATGGAGAAAAGGACGAGGGCACGAAAAAGTTTAAGAGAGAGAGAGAGAGAGATTGACCGGGAGATTTTTTAAAAAAAGAGACAGATACTGATATAATGATGAGAAATAGAGGGAACGGGCTAGACGAAGATAGATTCATAAATATTTTTAAAAGGAAAGATATGAAGCTAAACAGACAGATAGATAGATAGATAGATAGATTTTCAATATATATATATATATATATATATATATATATATATATATATATATATATATATATATATATATATACAGGGCTGAATAGATACATAAATATAAAAGAATAAGAACAGACCGAAATAGATAGATAGAGAGATATGAGCAGAATCAGATAGATAGATAGATAGATAGATAGTGAGATAGATAGTGAGATAGATAGCTCTTCACTGACCTTAAAAACAAGGTGTAAGTGTGACCAGATAGGTAATTGGATAGATATTCATTGATCTTTAAAATAGGCAAGATATAGAACTGCATAGATATATAAGATAGATAGATCTTCTTTGACCTTGAAAAAACAAGATCATATATATATATATATATATATATATATATATATATATATATATATATATATCTGCGTGCTCGTAGGGAGAGAAAGAGATTCAAGCAGAATCTATCTATCTATCTATCCACCCTTATATCTTATTTTTTCAAGGTCAATGAAGATCTATCTATCTTATATATCTATGCAGCCTTATATCTTGTCTATTTTAAAGATCAATGAAGATCTATCTATCGATATATATATATATATATATATATATATATATATATATATATATATATATATATATATATATATATATATTCAGCCTCACACCTTGAACAGATATAGTAACAGAAAGATATGAATGTAAAACTGAATCAGATGAAAGTAATGTACAATATTTTAAATTGGTTTAATTTCAACTAATATATATATTTCTCCATCTATTCTGAATTTCTCTCTCTCTCAATATATATTTCGCTCATTTATACACACACGCGCGTGCGCGCGCACACACACACACACACACACACACACACACACACATATATATATATATATATATATATCAAAGTGTAGAAGAACGAACAGTAAGAACATTCATTTTAAATTAGTGCTCGGTACACAAAGTAGAGCCGTAAATACCTTTTTTAACTCCCCACCTGATTAGACGTTTTAAAAAAGGTTTTCCTTTTTTGACGTTGAAACAAAAATGTACAATTTTGTAGTGAATACGCGCATGTTTTAATGTAACACTGCATAAGATAAATAAATATCTATATCTATCAATCTATCTATCTATCTATCTATATATATATATATATATATATATATATATATATATATATATATATATATATGTGTGTGTGTGTGTGTGTGTGTGTATATATATATAGATATAGATATATATATATACATATATATATACACACACACACACACACACATATATTTATATATATATATATATATATAGTCAAACCTAATGAGTCAGACAAACCTACCAAGGTTTCACATAGGCAGATCGTCAGTCAGCTGACCGTGACGATCTGCCTAAGTGAAACCTTGGTAGGTTTGTCTGGCTCATTAGGTTTGTTTCTTTGGGCCTTGAACCTGTATCTGTGCGATTATTTTCGACAGACTTTCATATTCCTGGCTCTTTCTTTTTAAAAACCTTTTTTTTCCTTCGAGATTGATTTGGCTATTGTTAAATCAAGAATTCGAAGGTTTTTCGATACGAGAATAGTTACCTTCGAGAATAGTTACCTATATATATATATATATATATATATATATATATATATATATATATATATATATATATATGAGGCATATTCCTGAAAGTTCCACTACTTTCCTAATATAGCTATATAAATGTTGTTAGAAAATTGAAAGAAAATGGTTAAATTCATTACTTCATGTTATTTAAAATATATAACACATGAATTAATCTCATACAAAAATAATTTAAATACTAATTTGCATTGGAAAAATAAAGAAAGAAAATTACAAGAATACTCGTTACTCACTTTCGTTCATCTTACATTGAATTGGCTCGCTTAGCGTCCTCCATAGATTGCCTAGACCTTTTTGCTAACCTGCTGAATATTTATGAGCGCTCTTAAACTTAAAAAAAATTGAAGAGGCAAAAACTTTTTTTTCTTGTATATAAATACTTGCTGCAAAATAAAATCCTTAAATTTGCCTTGATAAATTTCCTCAGGGGACCAAACGCATCGGCTAAGATAAGTTTCCCTTTTGTCTTTATTTATATGAAGCAGTGTAACCGTATTACCATTTTCAAATATTATATTTACTACACGCAAAATATGTTATCGTTACTATCTAACGTTTTCATATTGGGATTTCTCCACCACCACACCAGCATCTACTTCCTACCCTCTTTTTTTTTATCTATCCATCTATATCAGTCTTTCCTGGCACGTACCGGGCGTCAGCCACACCTTGCTGATCTTTCTCAATGATCAGGTGCTTCCTTCATATAAAGGCGAATATTAAAACCAAATATCGTTCGGAAGATTTAAAGAATTAAAAAAAAAAAAAGCTTCTTCCGGTGTTTTGCCAAAATCTTAAAGCGAGATCCATCTTAAATAAACACACCCTGTCTGCACGCCCGTCTGTCGTCCGTCTGTCTGTGTGTCACGGAGACGAGTTGTTTGCCTGCCTGTGACGATCACGACTACTTCGAACGAAAAACCAAAGAAAAAACATTTCCACTCGTTCTTAACTTCCCATTTTCGCATCGATTTATTTACGTAATTCTTATTCTATGTGTCTCTTCAGGACGTGGGAGATCGTGGCTCTCCACAGCTACCTACCTTTCGTAGCTCTTATTAAGGTTTGTCTTTTTGCTATCTCCCTGTTCTGTTCATTTACACAAGATCGTTAGGAATGTTATTCGCTGCCTTGCTCTCTCCGTTTTGCCGTTGAAATGTGTTGTGAGTGTCTAGTTCCCCAAGCCCGTTTTCCTTCGTTTTGTGACCAAGAAAATTTAATTTCCCCTGTCTGGTTCTAAGTATAAGTGGCCTTCTTATTCCCATTTTCCCGAAAACTTCGCATGTTCAATTCATGGTATTCTCTGCATTCTTCTGTAGCGTCAAGTGGCTTCTTCATCTGTGAGGTGATTGTCCAACAATTACCCCTCGCAGGGTGATGATTTCTCGTAGCTTAGATGTAGTACAAGGGTGAAACTATGGGGCACTCAGTGAGGATCAAACTCACTATTCAGTCATAACTGATCTAGCGCGACAAGCTTGCTAAACATTACACTACCTCGAAGTGTATCATCGTTCCTTTAGGATGACTAATGTTTAATAGCAGTCCCGTACCCTTTCGTCAAACTGAACTTGAAACCGAAGTATGTTCTTTTTTCTTTCTTTTTTTTTTCTTTTACTCTGGTTATCCTTATTGTTATTCTCTTTATATCACTTAATTTATTGATATGTTATTTCTTTCAATAATTTATAATTCAATACGGTCTTCTTAAAGTCGTCGGAGAAAGTTTTTACGAATTACTGACGAGTAGGAGAAATTCATCTATAATGAGTTACTTACTATATTCAACGAGATTTTAAACGAGAAGTAACTGGCGATTGTTATTGTTATTATTATTATTATTATTATTATTATTATTATTATTATTATTATTATTTCTGCCTTGGATTTCTGTTGTATACATATTTCCATCCGGGTCCCAACCAGAGACCTCAAGGTCAGAAATGGCTTCATGACATTTACAACTAATCATTTTTATCATCACCATCATTATTATTATTAATGTTGTAATTATTGCTGAAGATCAAGTGGCAACAGTTTCCTCAAACGAAAGTTCTTATTCTTACCGATTTCAACAATGCTGTATTGTAAATCACCCCTGACTTTTCATTACTCTCTCTCTCTCTCTCTCTCTCTCTCCCTCCCTCGACACGTCCAACTTCGCAAAGGTCCCAGAAATTGCTCGTAGTGCAACAATGATTATGAATAGACCCCTCGACAAGATAATTCACCGTTTCTTCGGTTCTCAAGCAGGGTCTTGATATTTCATTATTTTTCCTTATACTCTTTCAAGTTCTAAATCCACCCGACATGACACTGCAGTAGACATATCTAACATTTCACAGTTTGGGTCCTAATAACAACACCTGTTTGTGCTTGTAACATTGGCTTGTATGGCTGATAGATCATTTTATTATCTTTATTCGTTTTTAAATAACCCTTTATTATTATCATAATGATAATTATTATTAGCAACAAGTCTCACAGCAGTAATATCTAGTAACTTTTGTTGGGGTCAAGTAATAGCAAGTCTTGCTAATATTCGAACAATTTCCTCAGAGTTCCTGTTGTCGGCTAGAATTTGATATTTCTTCCTCGGATTTTCTATTCTTTTCGTCTTTTTGCAAAGATTTCGGTTAATAAAGGACACTCGATAATTTACGCCAACAGTGACACCCACAATCTTACAGATTCTTTTTTTTTTATTCTGCTCTAATGACTTACATTAGGTGACACGTTCGAAATTACAAATTTTTATAGAATTTTTCTTTTCAGGAAAGTTTCTCTTTATTTATTTAATATTTACTTCTTGAGTGTTCATACAACTAGTAACTGATAACTTACAGTAGAGATTGAGTGGCAGCAATTATTTTTAATACCCCAGCGCCTTCCTCAGTATTCTGGCTATTTTCAGTAATATCGGCGTTTGGTGGTTCTGGCACATTCCATGATTTCCAGTTCGTACAGTCCTCCCCCCTATATCCTTCGGGGCCGTACCCACTATTCTGATAAAAATTGGCACAACTGTTACCTTCAACATTCTTACAGGTCTCTGGCTTGGTCGAAATATCTTTTCTTTCGGAGCTCGTCTGTGGTCCGCCGAAATCGCTGTCACCAATTTGCGCCGGTTTGCACACTAGACGACAAGTTCCTTGTTCCATTTGCTGTTTTTTTTCCGTGATTCTAGCTATCATTATTATTATTATTATTTTTATTCCTTTGATATCCGGCGTTTACACATTTCTATCCAGGTCCTGCCCAGGGACCTAAGGTTAGCAATGGCATCATGACACTTTCCATTGCAAAAAATAAAATAAAATAAAAAAATAATTACATAGATAAAGCCCATTGTAAAGTGTGGGCTGTACTTGTCAGAACAATTTTTTATATCTCTGTGAGGCATGGACTTCCAGGGATCCCTTCAATTAGTCTACTGGAATCTTTTCCAACCAGTCTAAGGGCTCCAACTACAACAGGGTTTGTTGATGTTCCCATGTGCCACATTTTTGAGATTTCTATTTCAAGGTCCTTGTATTTTGACAGTTTTTCGAATATCTTCAAAGATGCATTGCAGTCTGTAGGGACTGCCATATCAATAAGGAGGCACTTATTTTGTTTTTTGGTCTTTAATAACAATGTCTGGGCGGTTGGCTTTGATTGTTCTGTCAGTGTGTATTGTGTAGTCCCATAGAATTGTAACAGGTCCTATCTCCGTAACCGGGTCAGGGTGGTGTTCGTACCAGTGTCTTTCAGTTTCCTTCCCGTAGGAGTTGCAAATTTTCCAGTGCAGATATTCGCCCACTCTGTCATGCCGGGTTTTATATTCAGTGGCTGCTAACATCAGGCAACCTTATACAATTATTATTATTATTATGATTTCTTGTTATATTTTTATGTTGGCTTGTGCCGAACTAGAGTGATATTTACTCGCAGTTATGCCAGTAGTATACAGCACACTCTTATGTTCAAATACTTACATACATTTTATACACAAACATTGCTATACCCACATTAATTTTTTTAAGTGTTGACAAAAAAAAGGAATCAAAGATAAACGCGTTTGCACAGACAAATAAACACTTTAACAAAAATGCATTTATCAAAACTATCCATTGTTGCTGTGATCATTACGATTCTTTTTACAACCATCGAAAGGACGCAACCAGTTACTCCTGATCAGAATCACCGATTGTACAAGAGTCGTGGAGACGGCAAGCTGTTACGAAATAACCTACGCCTAACTGATCCTCGGTTGGCAGCAGGTATTAATTGCTATCCGTTTTGTACCACAGGCGAACTCCAGATTAGCCCAATCAAGAGGCAGTCGAACCAGAGAAAAGACGGTGAAGATGATCTCTTCGCTGGAGGAGGGGAGGAGCAAGGCGATGGCGGCGGAGGTGGAGGCGTTGGCGGCGGTCCGTTGGAGAATTTGGAAGACAGTTTAGACTTGGATTACGACATGACAGAGGTGAACCAATCTGTGGTCGTGACGTTGAAACTCCGGCGCACCAGTTCGAATGTCCGCGATCGTGTTGTATATTCGATAGACTGGTTTCTTGAGAGTTGCAGCATTTATCCAGACGTCGAGGTCTGCGAAGAACCGCCTCAGCATTTCGGACCAAAATGGGTGACCCTTGGCAATAAGCAGGTAAGCATTTAATTTCTCTCTCTCTCTCTCTCTCTCTCTCTCTCCGTATGTGTGTGTGTGTGTATATGTATGGATGTGTGTGTGTACACGCCTATATGTATGTATGTACGTGAAAATATAAATATGTTGTTGTGTATGTGTATACGTATGTGTTTTTGGACATAGAAATACAGGTCCTTGATGGATTAGATAATCGTTATTTTTGTATGTTTATATTAGATTTGTAACCTGTAGTCGATATTACCTTTGTCAAATTTTCTTGATTACACACCTGCCCTTTTATAAATGCCCTTCGGTTTTAGTTCCCCCACCCTATTTCCCCCACCTCTTTTTCTTTTCCTCTCCCTCTCTCATCTTCTGAGCTTTACGATTATATCGTCTATTGTGTGTGTATGTCACCACAAAATGTATACTCTTTTCCGGTGTATCTTTAATGTATTAGACATCCGAGAATATTCATATTTCTCTCACTTAAACTGTCTTTGACTCCTCTCTTTAAAACTTCTCTCTGTTAAATTTGAATCCCCCCTTCATCTTTAGACCTTCCTGTTCTTCTTTCGTCTGTTACCCCTCCCTGTAGCTTTCATTTACTCTAGCATTCGTCCCACACTCTCATACATACACTCTCACTAAATTTTATTTTTTATTCCCGGAGTTGTTTTTTCTGTTTTCTTTTTGAATTTGTAGGTCTGATGAATTGGATCGTAATTACGATTCCAATGGAATAAATTTTGACCATGGAATATTAGTGTTTAAGCCTTTTTATTATATATATATATATATATATATATATATATATATATATATATATATATATATATATATATATAGTGTATGAAGAAATATAGTCTTAAGATGTGCTATATTTATGGGATAAAGTGCTCAATATCAGAGATAGAGCGCGTGTAAAGATAAAAGTGAACATAGAAGTCAACACTTAGAGGCGACAGTCTGTTTCATGCTAGATGCAATCGGTGGCCTGATGATTGCATCTAGCATGAAACAGACTGTCGCCTCTAAGTGTTGACTTCTATGTTCACTTTTATATTTAGTGTATTTAGGCAGCAATTCTTCATTTATGCATGTTTCATTAAAAACGACAGACAAGGTACTACGGTTAAGCTTTTTAGTTAATTTTTCTTGTGTTCGCACAAGAGCTTTCTTTTTTGGACACAGAGTGTGTAGAAACTGTTCAAATATTCTATGGTTCCGAGCGCTTTCGGCTATACATTTAGCCATTATCAAGGATGATTTTATTTTTTCAATTTAATTGAGTGTGTGCGTTATGTGGATGCATTTAGTGGGTTATAGAAATGTTTTATTTTTCGAACAAGGTTAGCACATTGTGGCCTAGTTCGTAGTTAATATTGTTATGAAGAAAAAGCCAACTCATAACAATATTAACTACGAACTAGAAAAAGATTTTTACTGGATACACGTGCTTGAAAATGCGCGGCCTTGTGGGTGATTAATCCTTTTCTACACTACAACCCATTTTCCAACAGATAAAACGTCACAGGCTTCTCGCTACCCTATCACTATTTCCATGGCAAATGGTCAGAAGAGCTAAATTCCTTAGTTCCACCAGTTCAGACCTTTACAGCTAAGCCTCTTGCTACTCTATCGCTATTTCCATGGCAAATGGTCAGAAGAGCTAAATTCCTTAGTTCCACCAGTTCAGACCTTTACAGCTAAGCCTCTTGCTACTCTATCGCTATTTCCATGGCAAATGGTCAGAAGAGCTAAATTCCTTAGTTCCACCAGTTCAGACCTTTACAGCTAAGCCTCTTGCTACTCTATCGCTATTTCCATGGGAAATGTTCAGCCGAGCTACATTCCTTAGTTCCACCTGTTCAGACCTATACAGCTAAGCCTCTTGCTACTCTATCGCTATTTCCATGGGAAATGTTCAGCCGAGCTACATTCCTTAGTTCCAACAGTTCAGACCTTTACAGCTAAGCCTCTTGCTACTCTATCGCTATTTCCATGGCAAATGTTCAGATGAGCTACATTCCTTAGTTCCACCAGTTTAGACCTTTACAGCTAAGCCTCTTGCTACTCTATCGCTATTTCCATGGCAAATGTTCAGATGAGCTACATTCCTTAATTCCGCCAGTTCAGACCTTTACAGCTAAGCCTCTTGCTACTCTATCGCTATTTCCATGGCAAATGTTCAGAGGAGCTACATTCCTTAGTTCCGCCAGTTCAGACCTTTACAGCTAAGCCTCTTGCTACTCTATCGCTATTTCCATGGCAAATGTTCAGATGAGCTACATTCCTTAGTTCCGCCAGTTCAGACCTTTACAGCTAAGCCTCTTGCTACTCTATCGCTATTTCCATGGCAAATGTTCAGATGAGCTACATTCCTTAGTTCCACCAGTTTAGACCTTTACAGCTAAGCCTCTTGCTACTCTATCGCTATTTCCATGGCAAATGTTCAGAGGAGCTACATTCCTAAGTTCCACCAGTTCAGACCTTTACAGCTAAGCCTCTTGCTACTCTATCGCTATTTCCATGGCAAATATTCAGATGAGCTACATTCCTTAGTTCCGCCAGTTCAGACCTTTACAGCTAAGCCTCTTGCTACTCTATCGCTATTTCCATGGCAAATGTTCAGATGAGCTACATTCCTTAGTTCCGCCAGTTCAGACCTTTACAGCTAAGCCTCTTGCTACTCTATCGCTATTTCCATGGCAAATGTTCAGATGAGCTACATTCCTTAGTTCCGCCAGTTCAGACCTTTACAGCTAAGCCTCTTGCTACTCTATCGCTATTTCCATGGCAAATGTTCAGATGAGCTACATTCCTTAGTTCCGCCAGTTCAGACCTTTACAGCTAAGCCTCTTGCTACTCTATCGCTATTTCCATGGCAAATGTTCAGATGAGCTACATTCCTTAGTTCCGCCAGTTCAGACCTTTACAGCTAAGCCTCTTGCTACTCTATCGCTATTTCCATGGCAAATGTTCAGATGAGCTACATTCCTTAGTTCCGCCAGTTCAGACCTTTACAGCTAAGCCTCTTGCTACTCTATCGCTATTTCCATGGCAAATGTTCAGATGAGCTACATTCCTTAGTTCCGCCAGTTCAGACCTTTACAGCTAAGCCTCTTGCTACTCTATCGCTATTTCCATGGCAAATGTTCAGATGAGCTACATTCCTTAGTTCCGCCAGTTCAGACCTTTACAGCTAAGCCTCTTGCTACTCTATCGCTATTTCCATGGCAAATGTTCAGATGAGCTACATTCCTTAGTTCCGCCAGTTCAGACCTTTACAGCTAAGCCTCTTGCTACTCTATCGCTATTTCCATGGCAAATGTTCAGATGAGCTACATTCCTTAGTTCCGCCAGTTCAGACCTTTACAGCTAAGCCTCTTGCTACTCTATCGCTATTTCCATGGCAAATGTTCAGATGAGCTACATTCCTTAGTTCCGCCAGTTCAGACCTTTACAGCTAAGCCTCTTGCTACTCTATCGCTATTTCCATGGTAAATGTTCAGAGGAGCTACATTCCTTAGTTCCGCCAGTTCAGACCTTTACAGCTAAGCCTCTTGCTACTCTATCGCTATTTCCATGGCAAATGTTCAGAGGAGCTACATTCCTTAGTTCCGCCAGTTCAGACCTTTACAGCTAAGCCTCTTGCTACTCTATCGCTATTTCCATGGCAAATGTTCAGATGAGCTACATTCCTTAGTTCCGCCAGTTCAGACCTTTACAGCTAAGCCTCTTGCTACTCTATCGCTATTTCCATGGCAAATGTTCAGATGAGCTACATTCCTTAGTTCCACCAGTTCAGACCTTTACAGCTAAGCCTCTTGCTACTCTATCGCTATTTCCATGGCAAATGTTCAGAGGAGCTACATTCCTTAGTTCCGCCAGTTCAGACCTTTACAGCTAAGCCTCTTGCTCCTCTATCGCTATTTCCATGGCAAATGTTCAGATGAGCTACATTCCTTAGTTCCGCCAGTTCAGACCTTTACAGCTAAGCCTCTTGCTACTCTATCGCTATTTCCATGGCAAATGTTCAGAGGAGCTACATTCCTTAGTTCCACCTGTTCAGACCTTTACAGCTAAGCCTCTTGCTCCTCTATCGCTATTTCCATGGCAAATGTTCAGAGGAGCTACATTCCTTAGTTCCGCCAGTTCAGACCTTTACAGCTAAGCCTCTTGCTACTCTATCGCTATTTCCATGGCAAATGTTCAGATGAGCTACATTCCTTAGTTCCACCAGTTCAGACCTTTACAGCTAAGCCTCTTGCTACTCTATCGCTATTTCCATGGCAAATGTTCAGAGGAGCTACATTCCTTAGTTCCGCCAGTTCAGACCTTTACAGCTAAGCCTCTTGCTACTCTATCGCTATTTCCATGGCAAATGTTCAGAGGAGCTACATTCCTTAGTTCCACCTGTTCAGACCTTTACAGCTAAGCCTCTTGCTCCTCTATCGCTATTTCCATGGCAAATGTTCAGAGGAGCTACATTCCTTAGTTCCGCCAGTTCAGACCTTTACAGCTAAGCCTCTTGCTACTCTATCGCTATTTCCATGGAAAATGTTCAGAGGAGCTACATTCCTTAGTTCCACCAGTTCAGACCTTTACAGCTAAGCCTCTTGCTCCTCTATCGCTATTTCCATGGCAAATGTTCAGAGGAGCTACATTCCTTAGTTCCGCCAGTTCAGACCTTTACAGCTAAGCCTCTTGCTACTCTATCGCTATTTCCATGGCAAATGTTCAGATGAGCTACATTCCTTAGTGTCACCAGTTCAGACCTTTACAGCTAAGTCTCTTGCTACTCTATCGCTATTTCCATGGCAAATGTTCAGAGGAGCTACATTCCTTAGTTCCGCCAGTTCAGACCTTTACAGCTAAGCCTCTTGCTACTCTATCGCTATTTCCATGGCAAATGTTCAGAGGAGCTACATTCCTTAGTTCCACCAGTTCAGACCTTTACAGCTAAGCCTCTTGCTACTCTATCGCTATTTCCATGGCAAATGTTCAGAGGAGCTACATTCCTTAGTTCCGCCAGTTCAGACCTTTACAGCTAAGTCTCTTGCTACTCTATCGCTATTTCCATGGCAAATGTTCAGAGGAGCTACATTCCTTAGTTCCGCTAGTTCAGACCTTTACAGCTAAGCCTCTTGCTACTCTATCGCTATTTCCATGGCAAATGTTCAGATGAGCTACATTCCTTAGTGTCACCAGTTCAGACCTTTACAGCTAAGCCTCTTGCTACTCTATCGCTATTTCCATGGCAAATGTTCAGAGGAGCTACATTCCTTAGTTCCACCTGTTCAGACCTTTACAGCTAAGCCTCTTGCTCCTCTATCGCTATTTCCATGGCAAATGTTCAGAGGAGCTACATTCCTTAGTTCCGCCAGTTCAGACCTTTACAGCTAAGCCTCTTGCTACTCTATCGCTATTTCCATGGCAAATGTTCAGATGAGCTACATTCCTTAGTGTCACCAGTTCAGACCTTTACAGCTAAGCCTCTTGCTACTCTATCGCTATTTCCATGGCAAATGTTCAGAGGAGCTACATTCCTTAGTTCCACCTGTTCAGACCTTTACAGCTAAGCCTCTTGCTCCTCTATCGCTATTTCCATGGCAAATGTTCAGAGGAGCTACATTCCTTAGTTCCGCCAGTTCAGACCTTTACAGCTAAGCCTCTTGCTCCTCTATCGCTATTTCCATGGCAAATGTTCAGAGGAGCTACATTCCTTAGTTCCACCAGTTCAGACCTTTACAGCTAAGCCTCTTGCTCCTCTATCGCTATTTCCATGGCAAATGTTCAGAGGAGCTACATTCCTTAGTTCCGCCAGTTCAGACCTTTACAGCTAAGTCTCTTGCTACTCTATCGCTATTTCCATGGCAAATGTTCACATGAGCTACATTCCTTAGTTCCACCAGTTCAGACCTTTACAGCTAAGCCTCTTGCTATTCTATCGCTATTTCCATGGCAAATGTTCAGACTAGCTACATTCCTTAGTTCCACCAGTTCAGACCTTTACAGCTAAGCCTCTTGCTACACTATCGCTATTTCCATGGCAAATGTTCAGAGGAGCTACATTCCTTAGTTCCGCCAGTTCAGACCTTTACAGCTAAGCCTCTTGCTACTCTATCGCTATTTCCATGGAAAATGTTCAGAGGAGCTACATTCCTTAGTTCCACCAGTTCAGACCTTTACAGCTAAGCCTCTTGCTCCTCTATCGCTATTTCCATGGCAAATGTTCAGAGGAGCTACATTCCTTAGTTCCGCCAGTTCAGACCTTTACAGCTAAGCCTCTTGCTACTCTATCGCTATTTCCATGGCAAATTTTCAGATGAGCTACATTCCTTAGTTCCACCAGTTCAGACCTTTACAGCTAAGCCTCTTGCTACTCTATCGCTATTTCCATGGCAAATGTTCAGAGGAGCTACATTCCTTAGTTCCGCCAGTTCAGACCTTTACAGCTAAGCCTCTTGCTACTCTATCGCTATTTCCATGGCAAATTTTCAGATGAGCTACATTCCTTAGTTCCACCAGTTCAGACCTTTACAGCTAAGCCTCTTGCTCCTCTATCGCTATTTCCATGGCAAATGTTCAGAGGAGCTACATTCCTTAGTTCCGCCAGTTCAGACCTTTACAGCTAAGCCTCTTGCTACTCTATCGCTATTTCCATGGCAAATGTTCAGCCGAGCTACATTCCTTAGTTCCACCAGTTCAGACCTTTACAGCTAAGCCTCTTGCTACTCTATCGCTATTTCCATGGCAAATTTTCAGATGAGCTACATTCCTTAGTTCCACCAGTTCAGACCTTTACAGCTAAGCCTCTTGCTACTCTATCGCTATTTCCATGGCAAATGTTCAGCCGAGCTACATTCCTTAGTTCCACCAGTTCAGACCTTTACAGCTAAGCCTCTTGCCACTCTATCGCTATTTCCATGGCAAATGTACAGATGAGCTACATTCCTTAGTTCCACCAGTTCAGACCTTTACAGCTAAGCCTCTTGCTACTCTATCGCTATTTCCATGGCAAATGTTCAAACGAGCTACATTCCTTAGTTCCACCAGTTCAGACCTTTACAGCTAAGCCTCTTGCTCCTCTATCGCTATTTCCATGGCAAATGTTCAGAGGAGCTACATTCCTTAGTTCCACCAGTTCAGACCTTTACAGCTAAGCCTCTTGCTACTCTATCGCTATTTCCATGGCAAATGTTCAGAGGAGCTACATTCCTTAGTTCCGCCAGTTCAGACCTTTACAGCTAAGCCTCTTGCTACTCTATCGCTATTTCCATGGCAAATTTTCAGATGAGCTACATTCCTTAGTTCCACCAGTTCAGACCTTTACAGCTAAGCCTCTTGCTCCTCTATCGCTATTTCCATGGCAAATGTTCAGAGGAGCTACATTCCTTAGTTCCACCAGTTCAGACCTTTACAGCTAAGCCTCTTGCTACTCTATCGCTATTTCCATGGCAAATGTTCAGAGGAGCTACATTCCTTAGTTCCGCCAGTTCAGACCTTTACAGCTAAGCCTCTTGCTACTCTATCGCTATTTCCATGGCAAATTTTCAGATGAGCTACATTCCTTAGTTCCACCAGTTCAGACCTTTACAGCTAAGCCTCTTGCTCCTCTATCGCTATTTCCATGGCAAATGTTCAGAGGAGCTACATTCCTTAGTTCCGCCAGTTCAGACCTTTACAGCTAAGCCTCTTGCTACTCTATCGCTATTTCCATGGCAAATGTTCAGAGGAGCTACATTCCTTAGTTCCGCCAGTTCAGACCTTTACAGCTAAGCCTCTTGCTACTCTATCGCTATTTCCATGGCAAATTTTCAGATGAGCTACATTCCTTAGTTCCACCAGTTCAGACCTTTACAGCTAAGCCTCTTGCTCCTCTATCGCTATTTCCATGGCAAATGTTCAGAGGAGCTACATTCCTTAGTTCCGCCAGTTCAGACCTTTACAGCTAAGCCTCTTGCTACTCTATCGCTATTTCCATGGCAAATGTTCAGAGGAGCTACATTCCTTAGTTCCGCCAGTTCAGACCTTTACAGCTAAGCCTCTTGCTACTCTATCGCTATTTCCATGGCAAATGTTCAGAGGAGCTACATTCCTTAGTTCCGCCAGTTCAGACCTTTACAGCTAAGCCTCTTGCTACTCTATCGCTATTTCCATGGCAAATGTTCAGAGGAGCTACATTCCTTAGTTCCGCCAGTTCAGACCTTTACAGCTAAGCCTCTTGCTACTCTATCGCTATTTCCATGGCAAATGTTCAGATGAGCTACATTCCTTAGTTCCACCAGTTCAGACCTTTACAGCTAAGCCTCTTGCTCCTCTATCGCTATTTCCATGGCAAATGTTCAGAGGAGCTACATTCCTTAGTTCCGCCAGTTCAGACCTTTACAGCTAAGCCTCTTGCTACTCTATCGCTATTTCCATGGCAAATTTTCAGATGAGCTACATTCCTTAGTTCCACCAGTTCAGACCTTTACAGCTAAGCCTCTTGCTCCTCTATCGCTATTTCCATGGCAAATGTTCAGAGGAGCTACATTCCTTAGTTCCGCCAGTTCAGACCTTTACAGCTAAGCCTCTTGCTACTCTATCGCTATTTCCATGGCAAATGTTCAGATGAGCTACATTCCTTAGTTCCACCAGTTCAGACCTTTACAGCTAAGCCTCTTGCTACTCTATCGCTATTTCCATGGCAAATGTTCAGAGGAGCTACATTCCTTAGTTCCGCCAGTTCAGACCTTTACAGCTAAGCCTCTTGCTACTCTATCGCTATTTCCATGGCAAATGTTCAGAGGAGCTACATTCCTTAGTTCCGCCAGTTCAGACCTTTACAGCTAAGCCTCTTGCTACTCTATCGCTATTTCCATGGCAAATGTTCAGAGGAGCTACATTCCTTAGTTCCGCCAGTTCAGACCTTTACAGCTAAGCCTCTTGCTACTCTATCGCTATTTCCATGGCAAATGTTCAGATGAGCTACATTCCTTAGTTCCACCAGTTCAGACCTTTACAGCTAAGCCTCTTGCTCCTCTATCGCTATTTCCATGGCAAATGTTCAGAGGAGCTACATTCCTTAGTTCCGCCAGTTCAGACCTTTACAGCTAAGCCTCTTGCTACTCTATCGCTATTTCCATGGCAAATTTTCAGATGAGCTACATTCCTTAGTTCCGCCAGTTCAGACCTTTACAGCTAAGCCTCTTGCTACTCTATCGCTATTTCCATGGCAAATTTTCAGATGAGCTACATTCCTTAGTTCCACCAGTTCAGACCTTTACAGCTAAGCCTCTTGCTCCTCTATCGCTATTTCCATGGCAAATGTTCAGAGGAGCTACATTCCTTAGTTCCGCCAGTTCAGACCTTTACAGCTAAGCCTCTTGCTACTCTATCGCTATTTCCATGGCAAATGTTCAGATGAGCTACATTCCTTAGTTCCACCAGTTCAGACCTTTACAGCTAAGCCTCTTGCTACTCTATCGCTATTTCCATGGCAAATGTTCAGAGGAGCTACATTCCTTAGTTCCGCCAGTTCAGACCTTTACAGCTAAGCCTCTTGCTACTCTATCGCTATTTCCATGGCAAATGTTCAGAGGAGCTACATTCCTTAGTTCCGCCAGTTCAGACCTTTACAGCTAAGCCTCTTGCTACTCTATCGCTATTTCCATGGCAAATGTTCAGAGGAGCTACATTCCTTAGTTCCGCCAGTTCAGACCTTTACAGCTAAGCCTCTTGCTACTCTATCGCTATTTCCATGGCAAATGTTCAGATGAGCTACATTCCTTAGTTCCACCAGTTCAGACCTTTACAGCTAAGCCTCTTGCTCCTCTATCGCTATTTCCATGGCAAATGTTCAGAGGAGCTACATTCCTTAGTTCCGCCAGTTCAGACCTTTACAGCTAAGCCTCTTGCTACTCTATCGCTATTTCCATGGCAAATTTTCAGATGAGCTACATTCCTTAGTTCCGCCAGTTCAGACCTTTACAGCTAAGCCTCTTGCTACTCTATCGCTATTTCCATGGCAAATGTTCAGAGGAGCTACATTCCTTAGTTCCGCCAGTTCAGACCTTTACAGCTAAGCCTCTTGCTACTCTATCGCTATTTCCATGGCAAATGTTCAGAGGAGCTACATTCCTTAGTTCCGCCAGTTCAGACCTTTACAGCTAAGCCTCTTGCTACTCTATCGCTATTTCCATGGCAAATGTTCAGAGGAGCTACATTCCTTAGTTCCGCCAGTTCAGACCTTTACAGCTAAGCCTCTTGCTACTCTATCGCTATTTCCATGGCAAATGTTCAGATGAGCTACATTCCTTAGTTCCACCAGTTCAGACCTTTACAGCTAAGCCTCTTGCTCCTCTATCGCTATTTCCATGGCAAATGTTCAGAGGAGCTACATTCCTTAGTTCCGCCAGTTCAGACCTTTACAGCTAAGCCTCTTGCTACTCTATCGCTATTTCCATGGCAAATTTTCAGATGAGCTACATTCCTTAGTTCCACCAGTTCAGACCTTTACAGCTAAGCCTCTTGCTCCTCTATCGCTATTTCCATGGCAAATGTTCAGAGGAGCTACATTCCTTAGTTCCGCCAGTTCAGACCTTTACAGCTAAGCCTCTTGCTACTCTATCGCTATTTCCATGGCAAATGTTCAGATGAGCTACATTCCTTAGTTCCACCAGTTCAGACCTTTACAGCTAAGCCTCTTGCTACTCTATCGCTATTTCCATGGCAAATTTTCAGATGAGCTACATTCCTTAGTTCCACCAGTTCAGACCTTTACAGCTAAGCCTCTTGCTCCTCTATCGCTATTTCCATGGCAAATGTTCAGAGGAGCTACATTCCTTAGTTCCGCCAGTTCAGACCTTTACAGCTAAGCCTCTTGCTACTCTATCGCTATTTCCATGGCAAATGTTCAGAGGAGCTACATTCCTTAGTTCCGCCAGTTCAGACATTTACAGCTAAGCCTCTTGCTACTCTATCGCTATTTCCATGGCAAATTTTCAGATGAGCTACATTCCTTAGTTCCACCAGTTCAGACCTTTACAGCTAAGCCTCTTGCTCCTCTATCGCTATTTCCATGGCAAATGTTCAGAGGAGCTACATTCCTTAGTTCCGCCAGTTCAGACCTTTACAGCTAAGCCTCTTGCTACTCTATCGCTATTTCCATGGCAAATTTTCAGATGAGCTACATTCCTTAGTTCCACCAGTTCAGACCTTTACAGCTAAGCCTCTTGCTACTCTATCGCTATTTCCATGGCAAATGTTCAGAGGAGCTACATTCCTTAGTTCCGCCAGTTCAGACCTTTACAGCTAAGCCTCTTGCTACTCTATCGCTATTTCCATGGCAAATGTTCAGAGGAGCTACATTCCTTAGTTCCGCCAGTTCAGACCTTTACAGCTAAGCCTCTTGCTACTCTATCGCTATTTCCATGGCAAATGTTCAGAGGAGCTACATTCCTTAGTTCCGCCAGTTCAGACCTTTACAGCTAAGCCTCTTGCTACTCTATCGCTATTTCCATGGCAAATGTTCAGAGGAGCTACATTCCTTAGTTCCGCCAGTTCAGACCTTTACAGCTAAGCCTCTTGCTACTCTATCGCTATTTCCATGGAAAATGTTCAGATGAGCTACATTCCTTAGTTCCACCAGTTCAGACCTTTACAGCTAAGCCTCTTGCTCCTCTATCGCTATTTCCATGGCAAATGTTCAGAGGAGCTACATTCCTTAGTTCCGCCAGTTCAGACCTTTACAGCTAAGCCTCTTGCTACTCTATCGCTATTTCCATGGCAAATTTTCAGATGAGCTACATTCCTTAGTTCCACCAGTTCAGACCTTTACAGCTAAGCCTCTTGCTCCTCTATCGCTATTTCCATGGCAAATGTTCAGAGGAGCTACATTCCTTAGTTCCGCCAGTTCAGACCTTTACAGCTAAGCCTCTTGCTACTCTATCGCTATTTCCATGGCAAATGTTCAGAGGAGCTACATTCCTTAGTTCCGCCAGTTCAGACCTTTACAGCTAAGCCTCTTGCTACTCTATCGCTATTTCCATGGCAAATGTTCAGATGAGCTACATTCCTTAGTTCCACCTGTTCAGACCTTTACAGCTAAGCCTCTTTCTCCTCTATCGCTATTTCCATGGCAAATGTTCAGAGGAGCTACATTCCTTAGTTCCGCCAGTTCAGACCTTTACAGCTAAGCCTCTTGCTACTCTATCGCTATTTCCATGGAAAATGTTCAGAGGAGCTACATTCCTTAGTTCCACCAGTTCAGACCTTTACAGCTAAGCCTCTTGCTCCTCTATCGCTATTTCCATGGCAAATGTTCAGAGGAGCTACATTCCTTAGTTCCGCCAGTTCAGACCTTTACAGCTAAGCCTCTTGCTACTCTATCGCTATTTCCATGGCAAATGTTCAGATGAGCTACATTCCTTAGTTCCACCAGTTCAGACCTTTACAGCTAAGCCTCTTGCTACACTATCGCTATTTCCATGGCAAATGTTCAGAAGAGCTACATTCCTTAGTTCCACCGGTTCAGACCTTTACAGCTAAGCCTCTTGCTACACTATCGCTATTTCCATGGCAAATGTTCAGAAGAGCTACATTCCTTAGTTCCACCAGTTCAGACATTTACAGCTAAGCCTCTTGCTACTCTATCGCTATTTCCATGGCAAATGTACAGATGAGCTACATTCCTTAGTTCCACCAGTTCAGACCTTTACAGCTAAGTCTCTTGCTACTCTATCGCAATTTCCATGACAAATATTCAGACGAGCTACCAGTTCATGCCTTGGCAGAAAAAACCCGCCTTGAAATGTACACGAATCAAATCGTCCGCATTCCGTTCGGCAGATTCTTCTCAAGTACTGCCAATTTGTGAAACAGACTCCCAAGTGGATGCTTCCCTGATCACTACAAACTTAACCTCTTAAAGTCTAGGACCAATCATTATTCTTATCTCCTCATTACAACACTCTCATTCATTAACCCTCTACCTCTTGGGCCTTCTATTGGGGAAACAATAGTACCGAAAAGAAGAAAACGAAATTTTCCAGCGTTTATACTGTAAACAAAATATTCCGTGAATTTTGCTTACACCTCGTAACAAAGACACACGTGTGTGTGTGTCATGAAAGTCTAGAACAGCATTTTTCAACCTTTTTGCCCTTTGGGTAACCCCTAAAATTAATTACAAGCCTCAAGTTAACCCTGCGCCAAAACTAAATTATATATCATTGTAATGACAAAAGTACGCAGGTGTAGGCTTTAAGAAAGCTTTATTCAACTGAGAATACAAGGTTCGCGTATAGTGTCTTTTATAGTCCCAGTAAACAGAAATAGCTTTCTCAAAGAGGAGAGTAACAAAAGAAGGGGAGATCACTATTAATTATTCATAACCATATCTTTCTCATTTTATTTTCATGGTAGTTCACGTGATAAATATCATAGTATATATTTTTGAATAATTGGTTTAAGGAAAAATTAGTATTTCTTTGTCAACTTTTT
Organism: Acanthosepion esculentum; assembly: GCA_964036315.1. Lineage (NCBI taxonomy): Eukaryota > Metazoa > Mollusca > Cephalopoda > Sepiida > Sepiidae > Acanthosepion > Acanthosepion esculentum. The sequence continues at coordinate 17,077,932 of OZ038499.1, forward strand.
CGGCAATACTAAATAAAATTCATACTGTTCGCTTATAATACTTCATCAGGGAGTTTTTATTCTCAAAAAAAATTCTAAAAACTCAAAAGTAAAAAATAAACATAAGTTTCCAACATCATATACTTATAATATAAATGCAAACAATGAAAACAGATAATTGCTGCATCAGTTTTTTTTAGTTTTTTTATTCTTTACTGGCAATATTGAAAAGACATAAGGTAAATCAAGGCAAAAATGTACTGTGAACAAATAAATGGACTAAGAAAATGTTATTTTCAAAGCCATTTGATAAAGTGAAACATGTTTCTCTAATGTGAAGCCTGTGCCTGTCTTTTGCTACGACACAAATACTTAATTCGAGGTCGAACTTTAGATAAACACACACGGATTTCATTCTCAATTGAGAGGAGACGATTTCTGTCTTTGCTCTTGATACTTGTTTTAGCTTATCTCACTTGTTCTCGCGGAACCCTTGGGGTCCTTTTCCGGAACCTTAGGTCTCCGGGGAACCCGGGTTGAGAAACGCTGCTCTAGAAGAAGAAAAATGAACGACCCACTGAAATATTTAAAGAGAGATTTTTCGAACCATTCAGAATGAAATCATCTCAAAATTTCAATTGATTTGTTTTTACGACTTATCAACCTTTTGTGGGTTACTTTAAGCCGAAACTTATTTCGGATTTTAGATGGTTGCTTAAAGTACGTGGTGTTCCCAAGCGGCCCCTGACTGGGCTCGACGTTGCTAACTTTGGCGATCCAGTAAGAACCAATGCCTTGGGAATGATTTGACTGTAGGCTCTCAAAATTTCAATCACCAGTGATTTGAGACGTTTAATTAGACAAGTCACATAAACTCAGTCGACAGTTTGATATCGTTTACTTTTTAATTTGTGCTCCAAATAGATGACCTTGTGTTTGACATATGGAAATAATTATTAAGATATATAGAAAGATAGTGTCGTGTGGGCATTGCATTTGATAGCTCAATATAGATAAGCTTAAGCCATTCTTAGCCGATTTCACTTAAAATGATATTAAATTCAAGTGCGGTGGTTTGCGAGTTCGTGTTACTCGCCGCTGATACCAAGTTCGGATTTCAGGAAAAATTTGTAAGATGTTTTTAATTTTTTTGTATAACATAGATATTAACACAATAACCGTCAAAATGCAAGTGCTTTTGGCGCTGATACCAAGTTCGGAAGAAGCTCCGTGCCTTAAGAGAATAAATAATTAATCTACAAACCGCAAGAATTTTCCTCCTGGCCAAACAGATAGGCGTCCTGGGTAAGACGATAAACTATATCCGCGTCCTGGGTAAAAACTACATCCAACAGCAAGGCCTCTCATCAAGAGGTTTTGGATATTGCTGGTGTTCCCAGGTCCACCCTGACCCGGGATTGTAGCAGGTCCCAAATATAGGCAAATAGTTAACCCCCAAACTGGGGTTAAAACACTACGAAAGTGTAAAAATTGGTTTTAATACCAGCAATAAATTTTTTGAGGAAAAATTATTACCAGCAATACATTATTACCAGTAATACATCTTTGAAAAAAAAAATTATTACCAGCAATACATTATTACCAGTAATACATCTTTGAAAAAAAAATTATTACCAGTAATACATCTTTGAAAAAAAAATTATTACCAGCAATACATTATTACCAGTAATACATCTTTGAAAAAAAAAATTATTACCAGCAATACATTATTACCAGTAATACATCTTTGAAAAAAAAAATTATTACCAGCAATACATTATTACCAGTAATACATCTTTGAAAAAAAAATTATTACCAGCAATACATTATTACCAGTAATACATCTTTGAAAAAAAATTATTACCAGCAATACATTATTACCAGTAATACATCTTTGAAAAAAAAAATTATTACCAGCAATACATTATTACCAGTAATACATCTTTGAAAAAAAAAATTATTACCAGCAATACATTATTACCAGTAATACATCTTTGAAAAAAAAATTATTACCAGCAATACATTATTACCAGTAATACATCTTTGAAAAAAAAATTATTACCAGCATTACATTATTACCAGTAATACATCTTTGAAAAAAAAATTATTACCAGCAATACATTATTACCAGTAATACATCTTTGAAAAAAAAAATTATTACCAGCAATACATTATTACCAGTAATACATCTTTGAAAAAAAAAATTATTACCAGCAATACATTATTACCAGTAATACATCTTTGAAAAAAAAAATTATTACCAGCAATGCATTTTTGAAGAAAAGGATATTACCAGCAATACATTTTTGGTAAAAATATTACCAGCAATAAAAATCTTGTCGACATTAAATAACCCATTGAGGTGTTGATATGCCGTAATCCAAAACAAACCAAACCAACCAAACAGATTTGTTGTTGTCTATTGTAATACTGAAATCATTTATAATTCTACAACAGTAGGAATTGGAAAGAAAAACAAAGGAGACAACGAGTCTTCCGTGACTATAACATGTAGGAGAGTATGTGGGAGGGACAGCACCTCACCGATTAGGCTACGGGAACCTACCAGGCAGCGTACTTTAAATCTGGGTACATAGTTACGTTCATTCTTATCTAATTCACACCACGACAAATTGTCGTTTCCTTCTATCCTCATTAGTCGTTGAGAATAAATAAAAAAATCCACAAAATCGATTATGATATTGCTGCCATTGTTAAACGCCGGGTCAATATTGATTTTCAATAATGTTGAACTGGACCATATTTTTTTTTTTTTTATAATAAAATGAATTTACATTCATTGTACATTCGCATTCATTCTCTTCTGTTGCAGGCGACATGTGTCTTGCCAAATATAAGGTTCAACTCTAAGTACACGGTGTATGTAGAAGACGGGAAGGAGTGGAAGAAAGAACTGGCTATCATCACTCCAAAATGCCTGACGCCAGTTGCGTCGTTCACTCGATGCGAAGAGAACAAGAGCATATTGTCTACAGGTAGGTGCGCAACTCTCATTGTCTATTCCCCTGTATAGTAGAAGATTAAATCTTTCTCTGTTTTCGGTTTGGGTAAATTTTGGTGAGGCGGTCGGCTGGACTCAAAACCAATAGTTTATTCAGGGGAGGTAAAGATGTTTTACAGTCCTTCCTTCCTTCCTTCCTTCCTTCCTATCTATCTATCTATCTATCTATCTATCTATCTATCTATCTATCACAGCCTCTCAGTCTATCTATCTATTTACCTATGTGTCTGTCTAAATATCTATCTATCTGTTCTGTCTGTCTATCCATTTATGTATATCTGTCTGTCTGTCTGTCTGTCTGTCTATATATATATATATATATATATATATATATATATGTGTGTGTCTTTGTATCTATCTATCTATCTATCTATCACAGCCTCTCTTTTCGTCTATCTATTTACCTATGCGCCTGTCTATTTAACTATCTGTTCAGGCTGTCTATCCATTTATGTATTTATCTGTATATATATATATATATATATATATATATATATATATATATATATATATATATATATATATATATATTTGTCTATTTATGTATCTGTCTGCATGTCTATCTATCTATCTATCTATCTATCTATCTATCACAGCCTCTCTTTTCGTCTGTCTATGTACCTAAGTGCTTATTTATCTATCTATATGTTCTCCTGTGTGTCTATCCATTTATGTATCTGTCTATTTATATTATATTATATTATATATATATATATGTATCTGTCTGTATGTCTATCTGTCTATGTAGCTGTCAGTCTATCTATCTATTCTTCTGTCTATCTATTTATTTATATATCTGTCTACCTATTTATATATATACTTTTCTATTTATGTATCTGTCTGTCTATGTTTCTGTATGTCTATCTATCTATCTATCTATTTCTATGTCTTTCCGTCTGTCTGTCTATTCATCTATCTATCACAGCCTCTCTTTTCGTCTATCTATTTACCTATGTGTCTGTCTAAATATCTATCTATCTGTTCTTTCTGTCTATCCATTTATGTATATCTGTCTGTCTGTCTATATATATATATATATATATATATATATATATATATATATATATATATATATATATATATATATGTCTATGTATCTGTCTGCATGTCTATCTATCTTTCTATCTATCTGTTCTTCTGTCTATCTATTTATGTATCTATCTGTCTACCTATTTATATATATTTTTTTCTATTTATGTATCTATCTATCTATCTATCTATCTATCTATCTATCTATCAACTGCACTGTCGACGGACGTAGAATAGGTCCACTGCAACCACTACAGTAGCGTAATACTCCCACCCCCGCAAAAAATGGTCCCCCTCCCAAGTAAAAGACGCACACATTGAAATTTCACCAAAATATTAATTTAACAGTTACTTCAAGAGGCGTCCAACGTTGCCACGTCTAAACAAAAGATGTAAGGTCATAGCAGGACTAAAAAATATTTTTTTAAATAAATCAAGCAATGACAAAAGACGAAATCAAGTCGCAGTAGAAATTGTCAATTTTACCTATATTTTTCTCATAATCACGGACAGCTCTCTCCAAAATAAATTTAAAGGGTTGTCATAATTTTCATGATTCTTGAATGATACTGACATCGTTGATTAGGAATTTAAAATCAGACCTGAATTTATCCACCCCCACCCAACTTTTTTTATTTTTTATTTTTTTATTTGTAACGGTTCCATCGACGGTTGGCTTGTTGCATCTGTTCTGCCGTGAAATGGGGTAGAAATCTGAAACGAAGTTTAAATTCACTGATAAGGCATGCCACGCTGCATCATTTCGTTTTAAAGGATCAAATCCGGGTGTTGATTTCAGGTTTAAAAGTTGGCGGTTATGCACGTGCTCCAAACAGGTTAATATCATTACGAATTATATATTGGAGGAAGGGGTCTGTAAATTTAAAATTGAATTTTTTTTTCCGTTTTACTCTCTTTTATACACCACTTATAAACACACACGCGAATATATATATATATATATATATATACACACACACATATATATATATATGCGTGTGTGTGTGCGTGTGTGTGCGTGTATTAATCGTTATTTCATTATTACAGAGCAAATAATTAATAAACAATAAAATCTAAAATCACCTCATATGGGCAATAGCCTATTTCGGCAGACGAAGATATCGGTCGTCTGTCTTATCAACCCCGGTGTGGACTGAGTTGGTGTCAGAAATCGAAATTTAACTGTGAAAGCTGAAAAAAAAAAAAAACAGTCGAAAAACTAATACAGAATTTATTCATTTCAATGTTTCAATCAGACGGAAAGCACGAGAAATATATACATATATGTGTGTGTGAGTATATATACAGTGTAACCCGGATATAAGAGAGTTGTCGGGACCGGAGATGTCACTTATATCCGGGTTTCTCTTATATCCGGGTTTGGTCTATTATATATACATTAACACAGGGTCTAATTTGGGACCAGAGAAAATCTCTCTTATATCCGTGTTTCTCTTATATCCGGGTCTCTTATATCCGGGTTACACTATATATATATATATACATATATATATATATATATATATATATATATATATATATATATGAAGAAATATAGTCTTAAGATGTGCTATATTTATGGGATAAAGTGCTCAGTATCAGCAATAGAGCGTGTGTAAATATAAAAGTGAACATAGAAGTCAACATTTAGAGGCGACAGTCTGTTTCATGCTAGATGCAATCGTCAGATGCTATATTTCTTCACTTTAATATATATATATATATATATATATATATATATATATATTAATCGTTATTGCCAAATGCAAGACAGTGACCCACTAACGCACAAGGAGCTACAGGGCGTAGAAGATACACAGAAACATTAATAATGAGCGGGAAAAGGAAAAAGTAATCAGGAGGTCAGTAGATAGCGATTGGCATTGCATTTAAATTTTTGCAGATTAACGTTGTCTGGAAAGCATGGAGCCGGAAGGGAGTTTCACAAGCGAGAAAAAAACATAGAATTTACGATTATATCAAGCCAGCTCTACTGTAAATTGATGAGATCTCGATGCCAGTCTAGTACTGTGTTTAAATTCATAAAGTCTAGATACTACAGTGAAGAGTTCAGCCGATCAATTACCATGAAAGTATTTATGGAAAAGGCAAGCAATGGGAAAGTGATTGAATCCGAGCAGCCAGATCAGGACCAATAATATTGCTAATTCTTCTTTGGCTTTTATCAAGGAGCTCATGGTAAACAGCAGAAGCACCGGACCATATGCGGCAGTTATATTCAAAGCATGGACGAATGGTAGACTTCGAGTAAGATAGATTCTGGAGAGAAAAATTGTCTCACACGACACAGTGGACCAACTTTCTTAGCAGCTGACCTAGCAATGGATTCTATACAGTCTTTCTAATTCAAAAATATATACAGTCCCATCCAAAAGTATTGGAATGGCAAGGCCAATTACTTTTTTTTTGAGACTTGAAACACGTGCAGTAAAAATATGGAAAATAAAGTATGATATATATTTTTAAAAATCCACATTATAACCAAAAACGTTTGCGGCTTCTCTATTCTCTTTAATTGTATATATTAAGTGATTCATCCAGTCTGAAACCTCAACAGAATGCAGAAAGCACTGGACAGCCATTTCGTTCTATGTTTGGGACTCATCAGCAGTGCGCATCTACTACCAAGAATTGAAACAGTTAGGTTGTCAAGCAAACACCATACCAACTGCTCCAACGGGCCTCGGTGACGAAGAGGTAGCAAATCAGACTCAATATAGCGCCGCTCACTCACATATTCCGTGGTGGAACTCTACTGAGATTCTCTTTAACTATAGGACTGTGTCCCCTGGAGCCACGACTACTATCATCAAGCCGCTCACTCCAGAGCATTAGAAGCCGGTTCAAGCAATGATATACATTTGAAATTATTAGGAGAATTTGATTATTCGTAAAAAAACTTAATGCAATATTCTCTCCCCAAAAAAGAATAAAATATTCTCACGATCCAAAATATGTTTCGAATTTAAATAACTCACAAAGGGTTGATAAGCCGTAAAAAACACAAATTCATCTTCACGTGTATGTTGCATCGTGTTTTATTTAGTGTAATACTTATTTATCTTTTTAAAAAATATTTCAAGGCGATAAAGCCACTAAGATGCAAGGGGTTACTTAAAATGAAGGAAATTGAGAAAACATTACTGAGGAGAGAGGGCAATAAAATAAGGATTCAAAGATATGGAAGCTGACAGGAAAGCAGGAAGCCGGAAGTGAGTTCGACAGGCAAGAAGTACGAGAGGAGAATTGCTAGTTACATTTACCACATTAAACGATGAGACCTAACTGCCAATTCATTCTTGTAATTCGCAGAGAAGATACGTTACGGTGATGGGAATTTGACTGAAACCAAGATGCCAGATCAGGGCTGATAATATTGCAGAGAACTCCTCAATAAGAATGATAGCTTTGAACAACTTGATTGGGGTCAATATCTGTCTATATTTCTGAGATGAGGTATTATGTACATTATTTATATTATTCGGACTATTGTCCTCATCTTTGTCGCCATATTTATTACAACGTTTCGGCCTTTCAGTATCTGTCTATATTTCTGAGATGAGGTATTATGTACATTATTTATATTATTCGGACTATTGTCCTCATCTTTGTCGCCATATTTATTACAACGTTTCTGCCTTTCAGTATCTGTCTATATTTCTGAGATGAGGTATTATGTACACTATTTACATTATTTGGACTATTGTCCTTATCTTTGTCGCCATATTTATTACAACGTTTCTGCCTTTCAGTATCTGTCTATATTTCTGAGATGAGGTATTATGTACACTATTTACATTATTTGGACTATTGTCCTCATTTTTGTCACCATATTTATTACAACGTTTCGGCCTTTCAGTATCTGTCTATATTTCTGAGATGAGGTTTTATTTACACTATTTACATTATTCGGACTATTGTCCTCATCTTTGTTGTCATGTTTATCACAACGTTTCGGCCGTTGTACACTCCGGCCTTCTTCAGGTCGTTAATTGAGCTCATTGTCAAATTCTCCATTGCTTGAAATTTGGGGATAAAAACAAAAAGGATCAGGACATTCCATCGAAAATTAAGCAGAGTATAAATCAAATATTTTATCAGAATTTTGGTCAACGCCCTTCTCGCCGAATAAGTGCTAAAATATAAAATTGGCTGCTGGTTTGCAATCTTGGAAATGTTATTTTTTTGGATTGACTCACTGGCGAAGTTAAACTATTTTTATTCGTGTGGAATGCTTACCGCAACAAATAAAAGAATAACTAAGGTTAGACTAAGCCAAGTCCCAGCTTGCAGCATCTCGATGGGTAACTCTTAGATTCGCAGGGGAGGATAAGATGGGGCAAATATGTGCGATTATGGATATGAATGAGCACGCTAATTAATGCATACAAGTGTATATAGAAAGAATCAGAGGTGCCAAAATTCCACCAAATTTAATACAGGGTGCGATGGATAAATTGTCGTCTAAATGACACGAAAAGTGAAAATGGCGCTGATTATCTCGTTTTAACAGATATACAGGGTGCGATGGATAAATTGTCGTATAAATTATGATTCAGCCTATATCAGTTTTTTCGTATCTATCTATCTATCTATCTATCTATCGATCTATCTATCTATCTCAGTCTCTTCGCATGCATATATACCTTTATGTACAGGGTGCAATGGATAAATTGTCGTCTAAACGACACGAAATTAAAATGGCACTGATTATGTCATTTTAACAGATATACAGGGTGCGATGGATAAATTGTCGTATAAATTATGATTCAGCCTAATACTTCAGGGTTTTTTTTCGTATCTATCTGTCTATCTATCTGCCTGCCTACCTACCTACCTACCTACCTATCTCAGTCTCTTCGCATGTATATATGCATGTATGTACAGGGTGCGATGGATAAATTGTCGTCTAAATGACACAAAAGTGAAAATAACACCGACCTCATATATATATATATATATATATATATATATATATATATATATATATATATATATATATATATATATATACAGGGCGCGATGGATAAATTGTCGTCTAAATTATGATTCAGCCTAATATTTCAGTTTTTTCGTATCTATCTATCTATCTATCTATCTACCTGCCTACCTACCTACCTACCTACCTACCTACCTACTTATCTCAGTCTCTTCGCATCTATATATGCATGTATGTGTAAGGTGCGATGAATAAATTGTCGTCTACATGACGCAAACGTGAAAATAACACTGACATCTCATTTTAACAGATATACAGGCTGCGATGGATAAATTGTCATCTAAATTATGATTCAGCCTAATATTTTATTTTCTTCGTATCGGAATCTCCAGCAACTCTTCTGGACGGTCTCCTTGTTTAAGTTGGTGAAGTTGCCTTGTCGATCTCTCGCTCAACTACGCCCCACACATAGGGGTTTGCACTCTGGGAAGTTAGGTGGCCAGATGAAAAGGGTGATGTGCTCGCAGAAATTGTCTGACAGCCATGACTGCGTTCTCCTGTTTGTGTGGCATGTTGCAAAGTCCTGTTGTCTTCTGACAGCCACCCTCTTGAGCCAGGTCAGCACTCCCTCCTCAGGGCACTTGATGTAAGTCTTCGTCTTGAGTCTGAGGCCCTCACCAACAAATTCGGGAGTTCTTTTCTTATCAGAACAATCAGAGTGAGCATTTTCAGCTGCCTTACATTCGTAATCATCATTAGATTCATCCAACTCTTTCCGGATCTTCTGCACTGTTCTCATATTGACGCCCAAACAAAATTTTCATATTAGAGCTTCCGGCGCGAATGCCAAGCAGTACAGCATGCGTTTCCAAATTTCTGGCGGAGTGAATTGCGTCATGGTGCTCTTTTTTTCACAGACGGTGCCCAACTGATCCTAATATACTGTGCAGTAGACAAAATCAAAAACAAGCAATACGCATGCGTGAAATAAAAAATATAAAATGGCGACAATTCACCCATCGCACACTGGATATACAGTGCTGTTCGATAAAAATGACTAACCTGATTTTTTTACTAAATGTTTTCTTCTCCGATGAAACGAAAGTTGAGCTAAATTCAAAGGATAAGCGATCTAAAATCCGAACAAGAAGCTTTGAGGGCTCTTTGAATTTAGCAGTAAGTACCGTCAAGCATCCATTCAGTATAATGTTCTGGGATGCTTTTCTTTTCATGGAACTGGTTTCAGGAGCGAGCAGTACAAGAGAATTTTAGAGTTTTGTCTGCTCCCTTCTGCTGAAAGGGTGCAAATCGACCCCACCAAGCTCATTTTTATGCAGGATAATGCTCCCTGTCACAAATCAAAATTGATGAAGGAATACTTTGATGAGAAGTAGGTGAGTGTTATGACATGGCCGCCCCAATCTCCTGACTTCAACCCCATAGAAAAATTAGGGAGAATTATAAAGTACAGGCTCTTGAGAAAGCAGTTGAGCAACAAAGAGGATTTGATTGTGAAGTTCATATCCGAATGGAATTCAATGCTTGGAGATGAGATTTGCCAGAACCTAATCAAGTCAATGCCATTGGAGATACATGCAACAAAAACGGACTATCATTATTGTTACGTCCGTGTATTGTTTGATATATTGAAATGTAATTGTCATCTTTGATAATGGCTTATGTAAGCCGAAAGCTTAGATTGGATTTAAACATGTATCAATATGGTGATTTCCTTTCGTCTTTCAATGATAATGTTATTAAGCATATCAGACAATATGAAAGGAACTTACTTAAAATAAATAGACAAAACTTGTCTATATTATTTAATGAAACATGCATCAATGAAAAATTGCTGCCTAAATATACACAATATATATACATATATATATGTGTGTGTTTGTCTGTGTGTAAATTATTTTTTAGATAGAGTGTATCTGTAAAGGGAGAAAACAAATAAAAAACAACAGGAAAAACTATTCTTCACCGACGCTTTTTGTCCTTTGAGGAATTTTATCAAGTCAAATGTAATGATTTATTTTGTTGCGCGTGTCTATATGAAAGCGCAAGGTTGTCATTGGTTTATCAAAGCTTTTAAATTTGAGAATGTTCATGAATATTCATGAGGTGGTTTAAAGGGTAGTCAAAAATATGGATCTATGCCTAGGTTTGTTTCCAATCTTTTTTCTTAAAGAATTCCTTAAAGAATTACTTTATTCCCAAGACAACATACACGACCACAAATAAGTAGAAAAATCAAAACAAAAACGTTTATATCCGTTACCTCATATTTTTGAAGATCAACATCACATACATCAGTCCCGAACGATAACAATCTGATCACAATTTAGACAATATGCATTTATTAAAAAAACAAAAATTCATTTAATATTACTTGCTTACATTTGCTTTACCAAACACTGACTTATGACACGTTTTGACTGATATTTCAGGCATCTGATCGATATTCATCTCATATATAAAAGCATACCAAACGCTGTCGAACTGATTTGAGAGGTATAAAGCCGGAACCCGAGCTTCGGCATTCATGTCGAAAGCTTGATAGACAAAATCAATGATGACCGTTAACACGCCGGCGGTAGACCTGGCGAAACTGAAGCCATATTGTTAGTGATAAAAGTAGTCCGTGGGAAGTAAGATGTTTAACCAATTCGGCATTGATTAGAGCCTCAAGCACATTGCCAAAAAGAGGTAAGAAATTAATAGGGCGATAATTTGAGGGGTCAGAGGGTTCCCCAGAGTTCTTAAAAGCAGGAACTACACTGGAAAAATTCCAAGCTGGAATTCTCGGCCCAGCCAAGAAATTCTTGCTCGAAGAAAATTCTGTGACTATATTTTTTAAGTGTGTCGTACCGAGAACTCTTCTGTTCTCTCTCTCTCTCTCTCTCTCTCTCTATATATATATATATATATATATATATATATATATATATATATATATATATATATATATATATACTTATTTTCATTTGTATGCAAATATTTATGGATACCTAAGTGAGTTCTGCTTCAAGTCATGCAGATAGACTTTGCCAAAATAATTTATGATAGATGTCTACGAGACTTGAATATAAAATTTAGCAGTTGAAAGTTGTTACAAATTGGGACACGGTTATCAACACCTGACAACTAAGCCAAATTGGCATGCAATATATATATATATATATATATATATATATATATATATATATATATATTTATACACACACACACACGCTCTATCTTTGATATTGAGTAGTTTATCCCATAAATATAACACACTTTAAGACTATATTTCTTCATATATATATATATATATATATATATATATATATATATATATATATATATATATATATATATATCAATATATAACTTCCGTTAAGTTAACCGATTTAATGTGCCAATGTCTGGATTTACTCAAACAATTTAAATTTGAAAGAATAGAAATGTTACATCTAACTCAATCATGTCTCTACCCCCCTCACTTCCTCACTTCGTTAATTTACATATACTTATTACTGCCCGTCAAAAATGTGTAAATTTCTTTTCATTTTTCGTTTCAACCTTTGGAAATAAAATCTGATGATCCGCTGTCCTTTAAAAAGGCTGTGGTGAAATAATTTATTATATGGAACCTTAAAGTAATCTGTTTTTATTTAAATTATTAGCTCTGATTTATATTGAGTTCTCTGGATTTTATCCTCCTTGGGTCTACCCATACGGATTACCTAGTTTTTCTTAAAGTAAATATATATATATATATATATATATATGTGTGTGTGTGTGTGTGTGTGTGTGTGTGTGTGTGTGCGTGCGTGTGTTTGTCTGTGTGTGTATTAAAGGTGTAATCATATAATTACGCCTTTTTAGCCGGCCTCCTGGTTAAGATAGTTCCGAGTAATCAGTAAAATGTGTGAAATGCTGAAAATAATTAATCTCAGAGCTTCAGACAATTATAGAATTTTTGAAGAATGGTAAAAACTGAAATAATATGAAAGCAATCAACGAAATCATGAAAATTCTAGGGGGTGCTGAAAAGTTGGTGATGCGTAATCACTTCCTCTAATCTCATCAAGTAGCAGTTTTTCTTCAGTTTTTTTTTTTGTTTTTTTTTCTCTAATCGTTACAACCTGCTTTCACCTTTCATCATACGACCTCAGACAGCACGGGGAACACCTACAGATATGATGGAAGAAACAATAATAATAATAATAATAATAATAATAATAAATATTATTAGTCCTGACCTGGCACCTCGGCTTCAATCACTTTCCCGCCACCGTAACGTAAATTCCCTGTGCCTCTTCTATAATTACTTTCACGGTAATTGTTCTGATCAACTTTCCTCCTTGGTAGCCAGACTTCATGAATTTATGCTCAATACTAGATTGGAGGCAAGGTCCCACCATTTTGCATTTGAAATGGCAAGATGTAACCGTCAGTTCTAGGCTAACAATTTCTTCGCTTCGCACTTCTCGCTTGTGGAACTCTCTTCCAGCTTCTTGCCTCAGAGTCAACTTTGATCTTCAAATATTAAAATTATTTTGTCATTATTTCCTGTCTTTTTAATTGCTCTTCTTTTATTCAATCGCCTTTAATAATATTTTGTTTTTCTCACGTTCTTTCACACTCAGTAAGCACCCGGTGTTTTAGTTTTGTCTTGCTTAGGGTGAAATGATAAAAAATAATAACTCATTGATAGATAGATAGATAGATAGATAGATAGGTAAACAGGCTGAGATAGATAGATAGATAGATAGATAGATAGATAGATAGATAGATAGATAGGTAAACAGGCTGAGATAGATAGATAGATAGATAGATAGATAGGTAAACAGGCTGAGATAGATAGATAGATAGATAGATAGATAGATAGATAGATAGGTAAACAGGCTGAGATAGATAGATAGATAGATAGATAGATAGATAGATAGATAGATAGGTAAACAGGCTGAGATAGATAGATAGATAGATAGATAGATAGATAGATAGATAGATAAACAGGCTGAGATAGATAGATAGATAGATAGATAGATAGATAGATAGATAGATAAACAGGCTGAGATAGATAGATAGATAGATAGATAGATAGATAGGTAAACAGGCTGAGATAGATAGATAGATAGATAGATAGATAGATAGATAGATAGGTAAACAGGCTGAGATAGATAGATAGATAGATAGATAGATAGATAGGTAAACAGGCTGAGATAGATAGATAGATAGATAGATAGATAGATAGATAGATAGATAGATAGATAGATAGGTAAACAGGCTGAGATAGATAGATAGATAGATAGATAGATAGATAGATAGATAGATAGATAGATAGATAAACAGGCTGAGATAGATAGATAGATAGATAGATAGATAGATAGATAGATAGGTAAACAGGCTGAGATAGATAGATAGATAGATAGATAGATAGATAGATAGATAGATAGATAGATAGATAAACAGGCTGAGATAGATAGATAGATAGGCTGAGATAGATAGATAGATAGATAGATAGATAGATAGATAGATAGATAGGCTGAGATAGATAGATAGATAGATAGATAGATAGATAGATAGATAGATAGGCTGAGATAGATAGATAGATAGATAGATAGATAGATAGATAGATAGATCAACAGGTAGTAACTCATTGTGCTTTCTCTATCTTACGTTCTGGGACAAAGTGGAATGATTATACTGAATCAGTTTCGATGTCTGCTGCTAGAAGAGTTGGTCCACTTTGCCGTGCTAGACAAATGTTTCCCGCCAGAATCTATCTTGCACGTTTATAAATCTACCAGTCGTCCGTGAATCGTTATAAACGTTAATTTTAGTGGGTGGTAGCGATAAAGAGGCAAGGATGGAGTAATGGATAGCGGCTCGGATTAAAGACTTGAAGAGCAGAGTTCGGATTCTGGTCGAGTTCATTGCATTCACATCTAATTCCCTTGGGAACGTATGGATCCATTTCTGCTCCATTCATCTATGAGACAGACTGGACTATGGGGAAGAAAGACTCTACAGGCTATCTTCCCCAGGTAACACTGCGGTTTCAGTACGTGTGGTGACCCTACGACCCTAATGGGTCTCCTGATCGTGAAGTAATATGAAAGTCTGCTATATTCTCATCCGAAAAAATAACTTAAATGTTTTGATGTTGGTTTTTGCTATATTCTTAAGTATTTTGTTTTTTTTTGCATTCATTACAGCTGACGCTATCACGTGGTATTTGAACAATGTCAGCTTGACCTATAACTACACCAGCAGTAAAGTCATTGCCAATATCTCGTGGGTACCGCCGTTTAACAAGCCCAACGTTAGATACAGTATTTCTTGGCAGGGATCGGAAGATAGAAAATTCAATAAAATGATTTCCGCAGGCAAAAGAGTCACAACCCAAACTCATGCAGAATTGAAATTTGACATTGGATTTGTCTATAAAATACGGGTAAGGCATTTTTTTTTAAATTTCATAACTTGTTTTTTTTTTTTTGGAGTGGGGGTCGATATTTCTGAGGTATTATGTACACTATTTACTATATTCGGACTATTGTCCTCATCTTCGTCGCCATATTTATTACAACGTTTCGGCCGTTGTACGCTCTGGCCTTCTTCAGGTGGTTGGAATGTCGAACTGAACCCTTTATTTCGCTCACTGGGATAGACTGTTCTAGTTCCACGTGCAATGTCTAATGGATGCCAAGTTCTCCACTGCCTTAACCTGGTATTGAACTCACACTCTTTGGGTCTTGTCACTGGATCTAGCCAACACCTTTGTCCACTGTGCCATGTGTCCTCAAGAACATCTGCGTATGATGATCCTAATGCCTTCAGCGACCGTTTTTTACCAGTGATCATATTGCAATTTCTGCTGTTATCATTCCATGTTTTTACCAGAGCTCATATTGCAATTTCTGTTTTTATTATCGCTTTTCTCTGGCACTCCTTATTACTGGTTCCCATATTGTATTCATTTCTATGCTTGGTCGGCTCAGGAGATTTTTGTGGCCTAGCGAAATAAAGGATTCAGTTCGACATTCCAACCACCTGAAGAAGGCCGGAGCGTGCAACGGCCGAAACGTTGTAATAAATATGGCGACAAAGATGGGGACAATAGTCCGAATAATGTAAATAGTGTACATAATACCTCATTTCAGAAATATAGACAGATATTCCTTTTTACTTTGCATTTATTTAATGTCATAGGCCCTAAAATGAAAGCATTCTTTTCCAGTCGCTCAATAAATAAGATTTCTCGCATATCCAGACCGGTAAACGAAAATAAATGAATATAGTGTTTAATAAATAAACGGAGCGTCTACTCGAATATGAGTATCCACTAAAAAATAACGAAGTGATGAAAATATACTAATTTCAGAATTTGGCGAAAAATCTATCCTACCTAAGAGCCAAAAAGGACCGATAATAATAAAATCTGAGGTTATGTCAGTTGACCAGACCTTACTCACCAGCCTTGACAGAGTTCAAAAGCGTCTTCGAGCCTTTGTAGGTAGCGAATTATTCTCCACCCTTCAACCTTTCTCCTACAGGCGGAATGTGGCAGGCCTCTTTGTTCTCTCGCGACTTCCACCGAAAGTGCTCGCACAAACTACATTCCCTGCTCACGCCAAGTCAAACCTTTACGCCTAGGACCCGCCATGCTACTTACATTGTAGCAAACCACATATATTCCCTCCGTATTCCATTGGCGAGAAGTATGGTTCCACTCGAACAGCTTCTTCCCGCTAACTACTAGTATGTGGAAC
>OZ038499.1:17099684-17239684 GCA_964036315.1 Acanthosepion esculentum
TTCTTTTTTCTTTTTCCTTTTTCTTTTTCTTTTTCCTTTTTCTTTTTCTTTTTTCTTTTTTCTTTTTCTTTTTCTTTTTCTTTTTTCTTTTTCCTTTTTTCTTTTTCTTTTTCTTTTTTCTTTTTCCTTTTTCTTTTTCTTTTTTCTTTTTCCTTTTTTCTTTTTCTTTTTCCTTTTTCTTTTTTCTTTTTCCTTTTTGCTTTTCCTTTTTTCTTTTTCTTTTTCTTTTTCTTTTTTCTCTTTCTTTTTTCTTTTTCTTTTTTCTTTTTCTTTTCCTTTTTTCTTTTTCCTTTTCTCTTGTCCGCGGCGTCCAACGTGATGAGATATGTATAATTTCAACTCTGAGTAACAAAATCGTTGTTTTCCTTTCGCAGGTCACTGCTTTCTACAAAACCGAACAGGGTATCAACGAAACGTTGCAGAGTGAATTTTCATACTTGAATGTCACCAGAAATTCTTACGACGCCGACGCAGAGTTCAACTCGATTGAACCACCAGCCGACGTCAAACAGAGTAAGTGTTTCTTAATTATTTTCCCTAGTGTCCTGTACACACAAAATCAAAACCACCCTTTCGATTTTAAGAAAACTGAAAATATTTGAATTTATTCGTCATATATCACCCAGAATTATTTAATCGGCTATGATATCAAAATTCAGTTTGAATAATTAAAAAGGAGGTCCTGATTTAATTCATTTGTTTTTACGGCTTATCAACCCATTGCAGGTTATTTAAAACCAAAATTATTTTTTTTAAATTGTAAGATTTTTAGATAATAATGATTTAGTGATACAAGTTTTATTAATTAACCCATAGCTGGGGGGAAGAGAGAGAGAGAGAGATAGAGAAAGAGAGAGAGAGAGCGTGAGAAAGAGAAAAAGAGAGAAGTGTATTCATACCTTTCCCAAGGGTATTTGCATGTAAATGACTATAACGAATCCAACGGGAATTGAAACACGGGTCTCCTATTAACAATTCCTCTGAACACCACCCGCACATCCAAGCATACAGAACTTGCTATTCTAGGTACATCTTGGTGCTGACCAGCCACGACTTCGGTGACGTACGGGAACCGATGTCTCAACCTGATATACCCGTACCCTAAAAAAAACAAAAAACGTTGCTTTTTATAACATATTTTTTCTATTTAAGACAAATTTACAGAAAGTAATATTAACATCGCGCATCCCATGGCCTATCAAGATCGTAGGGGTACCACATGTATTGCAACCGCAGTAGAAGTGCTGTTTCTTGGGCAAGATAGCCTGGCGGAGCCCATCCCTCTCCAGAGTTAGCTTCTCTTAGAGCGGTTGCCATCCATATCTGGTGGGAAGATAAGAAAAGGATTCATAGTAAGTGAATATAATGGATGTGACTTAAATTCGAACTCGGCTCTCTGGTTCCTCAGTTCGAGCCATAGCTCCTATTAATTTAGTTACTGGTAAAAAAAAAAATATTTATAACGTAAATTTATCCGATAAATTTGACGAAACTTTAGTTTAAAAATCAATAAATCATAATATTTATTATGTCAATATGAAAATAATGTCGGATATCCAAAATGGCAATGCCAGAAGTGAGTAAGAAACGATACTGCGATTGAATCACTATCGACCGCTTTACCAGATAAGTAGTAGGCATTAACAGAGTGGAATGCATCAAGACGTGTCATATATTTATCAATATATATATATATATATATATATATATATATATATATATATATATGTGTGTGTGTGTGTGTGTGTGTTTATATATATGTGCAAATATGTAGAAAAATAGGAAAGAACACGTTAGGTAAATAATCCGGAGTTCTTTAGTATTTTTGTTTTTTATTGTTTTAAAACAGTGCTCCATACAGAAGTAGAGCTTGAATTGTAATTATTTTTTAAGTAATATGATTCCTTCGCTACATAAGAGTTCCCATGTTTCAAAAACAAGAGCCGAAAACCTCAATACAAATTATTAAAATTAAATTGAATTAAAGTACCAAGCCCTCATACTCATCAAAATGGTCGCTTCAGCCGTTTCCATAGTAATAACTTTTCCGAATGAACCTGCTAATAAAAATGCGTAAGATTGGTTATCCCTAAATTTTCGCTTGAGGATGAAACAGGGCTTGATACTTTAATTCAATTTAATTTCAATAATTATATTGAGATTTTTGGGTCTTGTTTTTGAAACATGAGAACTCTTATGTAGCGAAGGAATAATATTAAAAAAAAAACAATTATAATATATGTTTATATATATATATATACATACATACTTACATACATACATAAATATATATATATATGTGTGTGTGTGTGTGTGTGTCTATGTCTGTGTATTTAGGCAGCAAGTTCTCTTTTAGGCATTTCTGATTAAATAAAAGACAAACATTAAGTCTGCTTATTTTTAGCAGAATCCGTGAATATGAACGGATTATGCTAAAAATAAGCAGATATAATTTTTGTAATATATATATATATATATATATATATATATATATATATATATATATATATATATATATGTGTGTGTGTGTGTATATATGAAGAAATATATTCTTAAAATGTGCTATATTTATGAGATAAAGTGCTCAATATCAGAGATAGAGCGTGTGTAAATATAAAAGTGAACATAGAAGTCAACACTTAGAGGCGACAGTCTCATGTTTTATGCGAGACGCAGTCGTCAGGCCGCCTGACGATTGCATCTAGCATGAAACTGACTATCGCTTCTAATTGTTGACTTCTATGTTCACTTTTACATATATATATATATATATATATATATATATATATATATATATATATATATATATATATATATATATATATATAAGATATGTCATATATTTATTCAATGCTTTATTATTAACAAGTAATTTCCTCTACCAAAGTTTCAAGTATGTCTTATTTTTTAAAATTGAAAAGCAGATCTAAAGTTGAGATGCACATGGCCGTCGAAAGTGAACTGGATCCAAAACCAAGACCTACGAACCCCTCCCTGATTGACCATGTCTTCAGGGGAGTAGCCGTACTCATTATGCTTTGCCAATTGTAGGTTGGTGAGGCTAATTAAACCACACGTGGAGGTTTCGAATTCAGATTTGTCCTTAGACTGGTTGTACATGTACACATCCTATGTTTGTAAATTGGACAAATATCTTAAGATTGATAAGACAAAAAAGAGCGGGAAGAATACATTTAAGAAGGGTAGTGAGAAATGCAAGGTGGGGGTAAGAAAGAAAGAAAGGAAGAAAGAAAGAAAGATCAAAAGATAGAAAGAAAGAAAGAAAGAAAGAAAGAAAGATCAAAAGATAGAAAGAAAGAAAGAAAGATCAAAAGATAGAAAGAAAGAAAGATCAAAAGATAGAAAGAAAGAAAGAAAGAAAGATCAAAAGATAGAAAGAAAGAAAGAAAGAAAGATCAAAAGATAGAAAGAAAGAAAGAAAGAAAGAAAGAAAGATCAAAAGATAGAAAGAAAGAAAGAAAGAAAGAAAGAAAGAAAGAAAGAAAGAAAGAAAGAAAGAAAGAACCGGAAATATAAAGAAAAAAGCGAAAAGACAAAGAATATAAAAACAAAGAAGTGAACAAAGAAAAGTAATAAAAAGGAAAAAAACGGAAGAAGAAGAAGAAGAAGAAGAAGAAGAAGAAGAAGAAGAAGAAGAAGAAGAAGAAGAAGAAGAAGAAGAAGAATCAGCAGCAGCAGCGGTCGGTAGAAGGATTATCAACATTCCTCCGATAGATTAAATAGATGCTAGCATCTTGTATAAGCCGATTGCAAAGTGGGCCGCTGACATTCGATCATTTGCTGCAGAGATAACGAAATGCAGCGACGAGCCTTGGGGCCCAGGTGCTCGCTCCAGCTCTCATTCCGTCCACACAGGAATCAAGTGGCAAATATCTGGGTGGATATGGAAACGAGCGCGATCGCTGTGGATGGGACAGACTGACAGAAAGAAAAAAAAGCAACTCACTTCGTGTTCTGTTATGGTGCCTTTATCGATCTCTCGATATTTTCTTCGTAACTTTACATCTATGTATCGGTTAAAACCCGAACCTGTATATCTGTTTGACCACCACATCTCTCTCTCTCTCTCTCTCTCTCTCTCACCCCCTCTCTCTCTCTCTTGAAGTCGTTTGTGTCAACAAGCAAAATAATTTGACACAAATAAGCAAATAAACAAATAAACGACTTTCGGTAAAATATCTGCCAAAATAGACTACCCTCAATGCACCACTGACCCGTATATATAAATAGCCGAGAAAAATAACAGCACTCGTGGCCTGACGATTGCATCTAGCATGAAACAGACTGTCGCCTCTAAGTGTTGACTTCTATGTTTACTTTATATATATATATATATATATATATATATATATATATATATATATATAGGGTATTAAATTAAAATTTTGAATTAATGCTGTCAATGTTATAATTTATATTATTTTCGTTCTCATTACATTCTGGTATATATATATATATATATATATATATATATATATATATATATATATATATATATATATATATATATATATATATGAATATGTATGTAATTTTTTTTATAATTAACATTCAGTCGATAAATTTGAAATTAGTAGAAGATAATTATCCGAACATTTTCTTCGTTTTTTTCTTGCTTCAGATATCCGAGCCGGTGCCAAGCGTGTCCAAAGTGCCGCCATTGTGGCCGCAATAGCTACACTTGTGGTGGTCACTGGAATCCTTGTCCTGCTTATCTACAAAAAGCGTAAGAGCTTAAAAGAAGTGGTCATCATCAAGACAATGGCTGCCAAAAATAATACGTACAAGTCTAACGTCACCGGATGTGAGTTACCTCCCTTGTTTTGGTCATTTACTTGCAAAAATACTTTCCAAAAACAATTGTTTTTCTCACGTCTCACCAACATTATGTGATAAAAAGTACATTAAAAAAACAGATAGAGGCTTAAATGGAGATAACCGCTGATTTGAAACATGAACATTATCATTGATAACTCTCTCCTCCAATTTGCAGGCTATTTTCTTAATACTTGATATTATGCAAAAATATGACATTGAAAAAATTGTTCAGTAATTATAACTATTTATAATGGGATTCATGCAAGCAATTACAAGTAATCCATGATAATATATTACATTTTGAAATCGTATTTATTTTTGGCATATTCATTTTTTAAAAACGGTTTCTAAATCTTTTATTGTCTTTCAATATTTCTATAATGCGCGACTCACCGTTTGGGAAGCACTGGTCTAAATAAATATCAAAATATAGACTATTGCATTCAATTTTGTTTTTATTATCAAAATATCAACGCCCTTGCGTTATCCGGCATTCTTCAGATGTTGGTCGATGATGGTTGCCTTCTGGGTACTTCAAATTGAACATTTTATTTAATCTATAGCGGTAGATTATTTCCATTCCGTTGTCCATGTCGAGCGATGTCTTTCTCGAATTTTCTATAGCTTGATTATTATTTCTCGTTCCACTGAGTCTAAATCTGTACTACCCGATCCAGGGATTGAACTCACATATAATATATTGCTGAATTCACGAACCAATACTTTAATCAACCAGGTTCTAATCTCGTGAGATTCATATAGTTTTAAAAAAAGGGGTTTAATTTCGAAATTCCTGAAAGGTTACCCGGATTAACAAGCACCTGAAGAAGATTGAAGTCGATACCACCATTCGGGTCTCCATAAAGTTCTGATGTATGGTCATTTTGTCAGTAGGTTTTGAGAGGGAATTGAATTGGATTGAGATTTTTTTCAATGTCTAATGGACTATGTGTGTGTTTTTCTTTTAGATAGATAGATAGATAGATAGATAGATAGATAGATAGATAGATAGATAGATAGATAGATAGATAGATATAAAGAAAGAAAGAAATGAGATAGATAGATAGATAGATAGATAGATAGATATAAAAAAGAAAGAAAGAAATGAGATAGATAGATAGATAGATAGATAGATAGATAGATATGGAACGAATTACACGGATACACAAGTGTGAACAGATTAAAATAGATATAAAGAGACTGAGATAGACAGACAGACAGTCATATATATATATCTATATATATATATAGAGAGAGAGAGAGAGAGACATAGAGAGCTGACTAGATGGATATATAGATATGTACGGAAATAGATAGATAGATAGATAGATAGATCAACAGGATGTGATAGATAGATAGATAGATAGATAGATAGATAGATAGATAGATAGATAGATAGATAGATAGATAGATAGATAGATTCTAACATTAAGAATAACACTTGTCTGGTGCGACATTAAGAGCATCCATTTTTTTTTTGATAGGTAAAATGGATTACACTCCTGAACCCCCGGTTGTAACAGATGAGTGGGAACTGGATCCCGACAAGCTCAAGTTTAGCACCCCGCTCGGACAAGGTGCATTCGGAAAAGTGGTCACCGGATATTACGACCAAAGAAAAGTGGCCATCAAAGTCGTTAAAGGTTTGTCAACGAAATACTTGAACCATTTTCTTTTTTTAGATTTTATTTTTCAGGGTTTTTTTTTTCTTCACTTTCTTTCTTTTCATTACAGTAGAATCCCTCATATCCGGAATCCCTCATATCCGGAATCCCTCATATCCGGAATCCCTCATATGCGGAGTGCCTCATATCCGGAATCCCTCATATCCGGAATCCCGCATATCCGGAATCCCTCATATGCGGAGTGCCTCATATCCGGAATCCCTCATATGCGGAGTGCCTCATATCCGGAATCCCTCATATCCGGAATCCCTCATATCCGGAATCCCTCATATGCGGAGTGCCTCATATCCGGAATCCCTCATATCCGGAATCCCTCATATCCGGAATCCCTCATATCCGGAATCCCGCATATCCGGAATCCCGCATATCCGGAATCCCGCATATCCGGACATGATCTTGATGTGTATATTTGAACTATTTGGGTGATAAGTAACTGATTTGAAATTTCTGTTTTTCATGAAAATTTTGGATAGTTGCTTATGCTTATTTCACCCTAATGGCGTGTATTGGTGCAAAAGATTATGGGAATAAGAGGAAAAGAACCACTTTGGAGTTACCGCAAAAAGTGGAAATTTTAAACAGACTAGACGCTGGTGAAAGTTCATTTTAACTAATGTCTGACTTCAACATAGGAAAGTCAACATTGTATGATATAAAATCTTCCAAAGAAACTATTCTCCAGCGTTCACACTGTCACAATGAACAAGGAAATAAAAAAAACATGATTGTGATGAAACCTGGACTGAAATTGAAAAAGCTATTGAAAAGGTTGTCAGTTTTATGGAAAGAAAGCCAGAATTCAGCTATGACGATTGCAATAACGCACGTAGAGTTAAAGAGTGTCTTTCGTTTAAAAAATTTCAAGAACAAAAGCAAAACGAAATGCGGAAAAAGTTGAGAATGACATTAGAAGAGAAAGAATCATCATGCAACAGCGATTAAAAAATCATCGTTACATTATTTGTTTTAATGAATTTTCATTAACATAATTTATTTCTTTTTCCTTAAAATCAGTTCCGTTATATTTCACTCACCATTAGCTTATTTTGTTTACTATGAAACACTGAAAATAAATGTTAAACCTGGTTTCAGTTCTTTTATTTTAATCTAAATATAACCCCCCATATCCGGAATCCCTCATATCCGGAATCCCTCATATCCGGAATCCCTCATATCCGGACTTTGTAACCAATTCCTCGTATCCGGAAGGCAGGGATTCTAATGTATTTCTTTCTCTCCTTATTTCTTCTTTATCTTTCGTTTCTTCTCGTTTTCTTTCCTTGTTTCTTTCTGTCAAATGGTTTTGTTTTTCGTGTCTTTTATGAATATTAACCTTCAATAAATAATCTAATACCTCCCTTTTTGTCTTTCGCACAGACAGTGCTCCATTGTCGTACAAGGAAGATCTGCTTGCAGAATTGAATCTTATGAAACGAATAGGTTGTCACCCAAATATTGTTTCCATGGTCGGTGCCTGTACTCAAAGGGAGCCAATCGCATTGGTCATGGAATATGTGCCGTATGGAAACTTAAACAATTTTCTCAGGTACTTTTATCCCATACCAATCTCTTGATATTAGTGAGATACTTTTAAAACTATCCATAGATCTTGGGAAATGCTTTAGCGCAAAAAAAAATTGTTCCTCACATGAAAAAGTGAAGGCTTTATCTCTTTTCTTTTATGTGTATTTACGGTTTTATAGTAACAGTTACATTTTGCAACCGCTTGGTGTAAAACTATAAATTCAATTTTCTAATTAATATCCAGACGAGAAAAATATTTTACAGAACAATCTTCCCCAAATATATATATTCTCATTTAAATATTTCTTGTTCATTGAATTTTTTCAGTAACAAATGGAATGCATTATTTTGTATTTTCTATTCGGCTGCTAAATTATATATATATATATATATATATATATATATATATATATGTGTGTGTGTGTGTGTGTGTGTGTGTGTGTGTGTGTGTGTTATAATAAAAAGAAAGAACAGTAAGATATATAATCCGGTGTTTTTATTATTTTTATTTTTACAAAACAGTACACAATGTAAATTTACAGAGCATAAATATTATAAATTACCTGATTTAAAAATATGATTTCTTCGCTACACTGGAATTACCATGTTTCAAAAACCGAAGCTAAAAACTTCAGATTTAATTATATAATTAAATTAAAAGCATTAGTTCTGTTTCATCTTCAAGCGAATTTTGGAATAACTTATTTTTAAATTAAAAGCAACAAAAACAAAAAAATATGAATAGTTTGTGCGTTTAAAACTGAGTAAATTTAAATATAAGTTATTCCAAAATTCGCAAAGAAAGAACAGTAAGATATATAATCCGGGGTACTTATTGATAATTTTATTTTTACAAAGCAGTGCTGAATGTAAATTTACAGAGCATAAATATTATAAATTAACTGATTTAAAAATATGGTTTCATCGCTACACAGGAATTGCCATGTTTCAAAAACAGAAACAGAAAACTTCAAATTCAGTTATATAATTAAATCAAAGGCATTAGTTCTGTTTTCTTCTTCAAGCGAATTTTGGAATAACTTATTTTGAAATTTACTGGGTTTTAATAGCATATACATTCATAATTTTTGTTTCCAAGCCTACAGAGAAATCCAATCATTTAGACAGGGGCGGTAGCGTGTTCATTTTTATTAACTATTATTGTATCAATTATGAGTTACGTTCGAAAAGAGGTTAAGGGTAGAGGTGTCTTTTTTCAACGAATTTTGACATCCGTTCAACGCATGCCTTCTGTTTTTTTTTATCAACGGCAAAATGTTTTTCTCATTTTTTCCGATAATTCGTACTTGTATAGATACAGATTCTTTCTAAAATTGGTGTTTGGATTAGAGTACGTTGTATACAATTTTAAAATATTATTTTATTATTTACTTTTAATTACTAATAGATTATATTTCTTTTTAAATCAAATAAATGTAAAAGAATTATTTAAATTTTTAAAAATTATTATTACATATCAAAAATAAGTATGTATATTACCAGCTACGCTTATTTTTTTTTTTTAATATTATTTTAGGACAATTTTTGACAATGCCAGCAATGAATAGCTATTTCATGTCTATGATTCAGTAATTTTTTATTTTTTATAAACCTAGTAATATATAGTTTTTCATGTATGCACAAGGAAGATGGGTGATTTAATGACCTACATATTCTAGCTTTTCTTATTAATTTTCATTTTAACGTAGGTGTTTTATTAGTTTCTCATATATATATATATATATATATATATATATATGTTGGCCTGAATATTCGAGAAATCTTGTTGGAAAAATATGCGTAAGGATATTTTTCTAACAAGATTTCTCGAATATTCAGGCCAACATATATATATATATATATATATATATATATATATATATATATATATATATATATATATTTCTAACAAGATTTCTCGAATATTCAGGCCTGTTGATGTAAATAAATAAATAAACTGTTTAATAAATAAATAAATAAAAACAGAACATCTACCCGAATATGAGTACCCCTTTCAAAACTAAGGTTTAATCAAATACATTTTTAAAAATCTGTCAGATTTAAATCTATTTCGTAAAAATTGTTTTTGTATACGTTAGGATACTGTTGAAACCACGAAAGGGTTACTGTATGAGGAATAAGCAAAACGGAGGTTGCAAATGAAATGGTAATCTTTATAACATCAACAAAATAAAATACTCGCCAGCGGCGTGCAGTAGGTAAACCACTGCTAGTAATAGACTACTTAGACAGCATATTACGATATTTAGCTGCCTCCCCACGCGGTAGGATGTGGCACAAGGCCAAATTTAATGTCGGAATATCCGAGCCTGAGGGCTGGAGCAATAATTGCCTGTAGACCCCGCATACGCGAGATCGGTTATCTGTCTACCTCCCCGGACGAGACTCTGCCCTTCGGCATAGCCTCATCCGGGTTCCTCTCTGCCTGAAGGCAGAGAGTTCGACACGCCAAGAACGTCCCACGCTGGCAGCTCACGCTGACAGCTTAGGCAGCATATTACCCCAACTTACAATAATGTCTAACGTTTTTATGAGGGTTGAGACATACCTATTAGTGTTCATAGGACGGTATATAACAGATACAAACAGAGCAGGTATGTCTATTGTGAGAATCGGAAGGAAGATGTGTGTTTCAAAAGCGACGTGGCCGAGATGGTCTATGGCACCTCAGATCTAATGACACTTTCCCCTAGGGGACGTAGGTTCGTATCCTGCCGGAGGATGCATATTTTTCTTACGAAATTTCTCAGATAGATAGATAGATAGATAGATAGATATATAGAGAGATAGGAACTGTGATAGTTAGATAGATTGATACGAACAGAGATAGAGATATGGACTGCGATAGATAGCTCGATAGATATATAGATAGATACGAACTGTGATAGATATATGCGAACGGAGCTAGATACGAATGGAAATAGATAGATAGATGGATAGATGGATAGATTAGAATGGATATATAAATATATATATATAGAGAGAGAGAGAGAGAAAGAGAGAGAAAGAGAGAGATTGATAGATAGATAGATAGATAGATAGATAGATAGATAGATAGATATGAACAGTCTGTAATAGATAGATAGATAGATAGATAGATATGAACAGTCTGTAATAGATAGATAGATAGATAGCTCGATAGATATATAGATAGATACGAACTGTGATAGATAGATGCGAACGGAGCTAGATACGAATGGAAATAGATAGATAGATAGATAGATAGATTCGAATGGATATATAAATATATATATATATATATATATATATATATATATATATATATATATATAGAGAGAGAGAGAGAGAGAGAGATAGAGAGATAGATAGATAGATAGATAGATAGATAGATAGATAGATAGATATGAACAGTCTGTAATAGATAGATAGATAGATAGATAGATAGATAGATAGATAGATAGATAGATATACAAAGGAATATTATCTTCATTTTTGTTGGAATCACAACGTTTCGGTTGTTGAATTCTTCGTCATTCATCAAGTGATTTTCGAAATCAACAAGTACTTAATGAAAACTGGAAGTCACAACTGTCAAAATGTTACAACAAAGATTAGGCCAGTAGTTCGCGTGTAAATAATGACAAATCCTCATTCCACAAATTCAAACAAAATATATATATATATATATATATATATATATATATATATATATATATATATATATATATGAAAGAAATTGTAAGGAGGATTTGATAATTATAATTAAGTAATTCATTGAGTCTGAAAGAAACCTCAACAGAATGCAGAAAGCACTGGACGGCCGTTTATATATATATATATTTAAAGTATCAAGCTCTGTTTCATCCTCAAGCGAAATTTTCGCTTGAGGATGGAACAGGGCTTGATACTTTAATTCAATTTAATTTTAATAATTATATTGAGGTTTTTGGCCCTTGTTTTTGAAACATGAGAACTCTTATGTAGCGAAGGAATCATATTTTTTTAAGAAATAGTTATAATTTAAGCTCTACATGTGTATAGAGCACTTTTTTTAAAATAAAAACAAAAATGCTATATACATTATTCGGACTATTGTCTTCATCTTTGTCGTCATATTTATTACAACGTTTCGGCCGTTGTACGCTCCAGCCTTCTTCAGGTGGTTGGAATGTCTAACTGAACCTTTTATTTCGCTCACTGGGGTAATATGGCACGTGGAACTAGAACAATCTACCCCAGTGAGTATAAGTCCGAATAATGTAAATAGTGTACATAATACCTCATCTCAGAAATATTGACAGATAATAAAGGGCGGAAACGTTGTAATAAATATGGCGACAAAGATGAGGACAATAGTCCGAATAATGTAAATAGTCTACATAATACCTCATCTCAGAAATATAGACAGATACTGAAAGGCCGAAACGTTGTAATAAATATGGCGACAAAGACGAGGACGATAGTTCAAATAATGTAAATAATGTACATAATACCTCATCTCAGAAATATAGACAGATTCTGAAAGGCCGAAACTTTGTAATAAATATGGTGACAAAGATGAGGACATTAGTCCGAATAATGTAAATAGTGTACATAATACCTCATCTTAGAAATATAGACAGATACTGAAAGGCCGAAACGTTGTAATAAATATGGCGACAAAGACGAGGACAATAGTTCAAATAATGTAAATAATGTACATAATACCTCATCTCAGAAATATAGACAGATTCTGAAAGGCCGAAACTTTGTAATAAATATGGTGACAAAGATGAGGACATTAGTCCGAATAATGTAAATAGTGTACATAATACCTCATCTTAGAAATATAGACAGATACTGAAAGGCCGAAACTTTGTAATAAATATGGCGACAAAGATGAGGACATTAGTCCGAATAATGTAAATAGTGTACATAATACCTCATCTTAGAAATATAGACAGATTCTGAAAGGCCGAAACTTTGTAATAAATATGGTGACAAAGATGAGGACATTAGTCCGAATAATGTAAATAGTGTACATAATACCTCATCTCAGAAATATAGACAGATACTGAAAGGCCGAAACGTTGTAATAAATATGGCGACAAAGACGAGGACAATAGTTCAAATAATGTAAATAATGTACATAATACCTCATCTCAGAAATATAGACAGATTCTGAAAGGCCGAAACTTTGTAATAAATATGGTGACAAAGATGAGGACATTAGTCCGAATAATGTAAATAGTGTACATAATACCTCATCTTAGAAATATAGACAGATACTGAAAGGCCGAAACTTTGTAATAAATATGGCGACAAAGATGAGGACATTAGTCCGAATAATGTAAATAGTGTACATAATACCTCATCTTAGAAATATAGACAGATTCTGAAAGGCCGAAACTTTGTAATAAATATGGTGACAAAGATGAGGACATTAGTCCGAATAATGTAAATAGTGTACATAATACCTCATCTCAGAAATATAGACAGATACTGAAAGGCCGAAACGTTGTAATAAATATGGCGACAAAGACGAGGACAATAGTTCAAATAATGTAAATAATGTACATAATACCTCATCTCAGAAATATAGACAGATTCTGAAAGGCCGAAACTTTGTAATAAATATGGTGACAAAGATGAGGACATTAGTCCGAATAATGTAAATAGTGTACATAATACCTCATCTCAGAAATATAGACAGATACTTCTGGCCACCTATTTAATTTTTCTTATTTATATTTTCTTTTGCTATTTCACTATGTATATGCTTAGATGTTATCTGTTAATCAATTAACAGAATTCTTTCCTTTTTTTCTTAGAAAATGTCGTATGGAAGGTGAAGTACGAGCTAAGAATGGCGTCTCGGAGATCAACTACTCGATTATGGACAAAAATGGACAGATCGAGAACGGAATCATTACCGCCATTGATATACTGTCATTCGCCCGTCAAGTCTCGATAGCCATGGTAATATTATTTGTTTCCTGCTCTTTTTATTTCATTAAAGCTCATTATTAAGTCATTTCCTACATCACACAACGGCAATAATAACATTTTCCCCCATTTCATTCGTCTTCTTTCTTTCTTTTTCTCACTGAAACTAAACAGCGTCTCGGATATGTCTTTTACACCTTCCCTTGCGAACAATACGGAATAGTCCATTATTTATGAAGTAATGTTAAGGCGTAACGTACGTGCTAAATAATTAATGAACAAAGGAGCAAGCATAATAATAATAATAATAATAATAATAATAGTCTCTATTATAATTCTGGTTGTCCATCCCTCCCTCCCTCCCTTGGTTAATTAGTTCCTTAGTTCGCACAGCCGTTACGCTCCGCCAATACCTCATAAATTGTTATATACCGTACCTATGAACACTAATGGGTATGTCCCAATTCTCGTAAATACGTTGGGCATAATTGTAAATGGGTTTAATATGCTAAGCAGTCCACCACTAGCAGTGGTTTACCTACGTCACTCCGCTGGCGAGTATTGTATTTTGTTAATGTTATAATGCTTACCATTTCATTTTCAACGTCCGTTTTGGTTATTCCTCATTCAGTAACACTTTCTTGGTTACAACACAAATAATGGACTATTCCGTTTTGACCGCATGAAAACACGGAACTGACATACGCTACTTGGTTTCAGTGAGAAAAAGAAAGCAAGATGGGGGGAGGATAGAACTCTTTAACGTCTGTTTCAATGAAATAGAAAAATGTTGTTAATTTCAACTTTGCATTTGTGCACCGTTACTTATAAATAAATTTATTAATAAAATGTTTACAAGAATGTCTTCGGGTGGTAATAACTGAAACTGAAAAATTGTGTTAACCCCAAATGCAGATTCTGTGATCCAGAAACAATTGACCATCTTGTATTCGGTTGGACGGTAATGCCTTCGACCGAATCTAACCCTAACCCTAACCCTGCCGAGTCCGTGAAGGGATTCCTAGCAACCCATCCCTTAAAGAAATACAAAAAGAGAAAGACATTCCTTTCAAAACAATACAAACCGTAATCTTCTTCAAGGCAGGACCTCGATTGTGGCGCTCCATCCATGGTTGACTCAAAAATGCAAATGTCCTCGCTGCAGCCTCTTTCATATTCTCCAGTAACCTCAAAGCATTGATCCGTTAGCATTCCATAAGCCTTGACCATTTCATAGATTTCTAATAATCTCAGTAAAATTTGAATGGGCTAGATGGGACCGTAAGTTCTACGCTGTTTCTTTTCTCGCACTTCTCGCCGGTGGGACTCTCATCTGACTACTTGCTTTCAACTTTGATCTTCAAAAATGTAGATGTAATGACAATCGTTATTCACTGTCTTCTTGATGCCTCTTCTCGTATTGTCCGTTCCCCTCACTAAAGTCTTCTAATTTTCTTTCGCTCTTCTTGCTTTCCACTCTTATTGCTTTCTTGATGTCACTTCTTTCATTGTTCCTGCTCTTTAATGCTATTTTTCTTTTTCCTATTCTTCCATTCTCAGTATCCCCCCCCCCCATTCTGACTGAGTGGCTTTATTTCCTTGCTTGAGGTGAAATGCTTTTTTAAAACGCCCTTGAATAAAGAATAATTATGGGTTAAAATCTTTATATATTTTTAATATTTTCTGCCCCTTCTAACATTTATATCATGCATTTCATTTAGTAACTCACTACCATGAGTGGCTCTTGAGCCTTGTGCTGGTTAAATGACAGTCTATCTTCAAACAACGAAGACGAGAATAGTATAATTTTAATATTTTTTAAAGTTTCACACTGTACAATAAAGCAAGAAGCATCTGACCCTGAAATATCTCCTTTTATGAGCCGTGCCCATTCAGGATTTGGACGATCATGGCTCTACACAGCTTCCGATTTGTTATAGCTCTAAACAATGCTTGTCTCCTTACTGTCCCCCCACGTCTCTCTTTTGTCAATCATTTCTACAAGAAGGTCATTCCTTGTTTGTTTCTGCTCCTTTTGCTTCAAGCGTGTTTCGATTTCTCCAAGCCCTCTTTCTTCATTATGTTTTCTAACAATTTCAACTGTCTGTGCGATTAGCGCAATGGTTATCGATGCGGAAGTTAAAATCGGGGGTCCAAATTCAAGTTCCTTCGCCGTAGACTTACTTCGCATTAATAAAATGGTAAAAGACCCGTTTCCATACAGGAAACATTCGGCATCCAGTTACCGAAGACTTAGTTTTAGATTTAGTTGAAATTTATTAAAAAAAAAAATCTTTTAACTGTTATAGATCTTTCTAATGCTTATGGAGGCTTACGGCCACACCACGCTTTGTCATATGTTCCTGTACGTTCATCGAAATTAAGCAACGTCGAGCCTGGTCAGTACCTAGTGGGTGGCTGCTTGGGAATACAAGGTGCTGTAAGCTTGGAGGTTCGGGTGGTGTAATTGATAACCGCTCGGAATTGGAAATAGAAGAGCCAAGTTCTAATAACAGTTGGGTTCGTTATATACACTTGTGCGCAAATACCTTGGGAAAGGTATAAATCCATCTCTTCTCTCCCGAACAATGGGTTAATTAGTAATACTTATATCACTAAACCATTATTATCTCTTATCAACCTAAAAATATTTCCTGACTTTAAATAACCTACCCGTTCTGGGTAAGACGTTAAACTACATCCGCGTCCTGGGTAAGACGATAAACTACGTCCAGCCTCTGATCAGGATGTTTTGAGGAGCGTGGAACCACCTCTTAATTGCTGGTGTCCCCAGGTCCACCCTGACGCGGGGTGGTAGCACCTGTTAGGGTCCCATCTATGGGCAAATAGTTAACAATTACCAGCAATACCTGTTTGGAAAAATTATTACCAGCAATATAATTTTGAAAGAAAAATATTAACAGAAACAGATTTTTGACAAAACAAAATATTACCAACAATAAAGAAATTTGTCGGCATTGAGTAGTCCATTGGGGTTGGTGTACCATGGGACGAAATAAACCAAACCAATCTAAACCAAAGAATACATATTCTATTCATACGAATCTATCCTAAAAATGTTGTCGGCATTAAATAACCCATTGAGGTTGATATGCCGTAAAACAAAATAAACCAAACCAATCTAACCAAAGAATATGTATTCTATTCATGCGAATCTATCCTAAAAATGTTGTCGGCATTAAATAACCCATTGAGGTTGATATGCCGTAAAGCAAAATAAACCAACCCAATCTAAACCAAAGAATACATATTCTATTCATACGAATCTATCCTAAAAATGCTGTCGGCATTAAATAACCCATTGAGGTTGATGTGCCGTAAAACAAAATAAACCAAACTAAATAACCTACAAAAGGTTGATAAGCCGTAAAAGCGAATCAATCGATCAACTGTTTGAGCTGGAGGTGAGGTTAACATAATGGTTATCGGAATTAGAATCTGAGAGTCAAATTCATTTCCTTCCCAGTTTCTTTATGCTTATTCGTAGTAATGGTAATGGAAAAATAACCGTTTCCATACATGAAACTTTAGGCATTCCTTGACAGTCAGTTTAAAACTGTGGAGAATTAACAGGAAACCATTCCATTGTCTTTTCCCAAGATAGCAGACAACAAAAAAAGAGAAAGACATAAGAACGATAATAGAGATATTAGTCGTTTCCTTATAAGGAAACATTCGATATTCATTGACCGAACAACCTGTACTACTGTTGGTTAACACTTATAAAATATTTTATATTAAAACAATGTTTCAAGAAAATAGCGTTCTCAAGTCCAGTAACTGTTATAAATCTTTCCATTATTGATGGAGAATTTCCTTCATAACCATTTGTTTGAAGTAGCCTGGAATGTCAAAATCTTGATTATGTTATCATCATCTCTTCGAGTTACATGTGCTATTCATTTTAGTTGGTGCTGCTGTTGTAGATAGTGTTTAAGTGATGTGGTTTCCGTTATTTGGTACAGTTCTTTCTGATTCTGTAGCGCCAGTCCACGAAGTTCGAATAAAGATAGTCCTCTTAAACACCTACATGGAATTAAATTAAATTAAAAAAAAAAACATACGAAGACAAGCAAGCCAGCCCTCAGCAGTTGGAAACTTGTGCACTACAATCTTTCTAATTCCTTTGTGACACACCCAAATCTAATGATATAGGCGTTTTCTAAGCATTGAATATTTCGCTGGGTAACACAACCGAATGATCACCAGCGAGGGTAAAAATCACTACGAACGATATGCGAGATCAGTTTGTTAAAAATTCAGAATATTTCTGAATGTCAGAACCTTAATTCGGTTCGAAGGAAGGAATGTCCGTTTTAGGGAACCAATTCTCTGAGACAACCGCGACTTCCCCCCCTTTTCGGTATGGTCATAAATTGTAAATTAAAACGCGAACTACATTACCGAACAGTAGAAAGGAAAACGGAAGTGTAACGTATTGAGTCCGTCTCTTTTCGGACATGTGATCCATTTATTGGGCTTGATACGCTATGAAACCAGCGAAATGTGTTTATGTGTTGTTTGTAGGACGAAGAGAGATTTGCGGGGAAGAAAAATAAAGAAAAGCAAGAAGAAATCATGGCATCAATAATAATAATAATAATAATAATAATGATAATGATAATGATGATGAGAAGAAGAAGAAGAAGAAGAAGAAGAAGAAGAAGAAGAAGAAGAAGAAGAAGAAGAAGAAGAAGATTGAAGAGAATGTATTCAAGAGAAAAATTGAATTGAAAGAAAGGCAAATGAATTCAAAAAAGATAAAAATACACGTGAAGAAAGAATGAAAGAAAGAAAGAAAATAAGAGAAACGAAGAAAGAAAAGATTAAGTAATGGAACCAAAAAGAGATAAAATGCGTAGAAATAAAGGAAGAAAGGTTAAATAAATTAAGCAAAACTAATAAATCAAATATAAAGAAAGAAGTAAAGAAAGAAAGAAAAAGGAAAGGAAGAACTAAAAAAAGAAAGAACTAAAGAAAGAAAGAACTATAGAAGACAGAAAGAACTAAAATAAAAAATAAAAAATAAAGAAAGATCTAAAAAAAGAAAGAAAGAACTAAAAAGAAAGAAAGAACTAAAAAGAAAGAAAGAACTAAAAACGAAAGAACTAAAAAAAGAACTAAAGAAAGAATGAAAAACTAAAGAAAGAAAGAATAAATAAACGAACCAAAAAAAACAAAACACTTGTAAAAAAAAAAAGAAAAGAAATTGACTTACAATGAATGAAAAATTAATGAAAATCAACGAAAGGAAAATGAAAAGAAGATTAAAGGACAAAACATTTAACAAGTTTAAAAGGAAGACAGAACGATAGAATGACAGAACGATAGAATGACAGAACGATAGAACGATAGAATGACAGAACGATAGAACGATAGAACGATAGAAAGACAGAACGATAGAATGATAGAACGATAGAATGACAGAACGATAGAATGACAGAACGATAGAACGATAGAATGATAGAATGACAGAACGATAGAATGACAGAACGATAGAACGATAGAATGACAGAACGATAGAACGATAGAAAGACAGAACGATAGAATGATAGAACGATAGAATGACAGAACGATAGAATGATTGAACGATAGAACGATAGAATGATAGAACGATAGAACGATAGAACGATAGAAAGACAGAATGATAGAACGATAGAATGACAGAACGATAGAATGACAGAACGATAGAACGATAGAATGACAGAAAGACAGAACGATAGAACGATAGAAGACTAAATGTACAGAAAAGATAAAGAAGTGAAGGAGAAAAACGTAAAAGAAGAAAACAAAGTTAGCTGAAGAAACAAAGAAGAAAAAAATTCGCAAGAAAAGAAGGAAGAAAGGAACGAATGGACGAATCTGTTAAAGGAAGGCAAACATGAGGTATTGGCGGTATTAGCGAAATTCCTGAAATATAGATGCCCTTTTGGGTTAGTCACGTGAACAAGGGTCATTATAAAAAGGCTTCTGTCATGTTTTTTGTTTTTTTTTAACGGGTGGGATTTCTCTTGCGTTTTGGAGCATCTATCATTTTATTTTCTTCTTTCTTTGGTTCCCATCTCAACCTGCCTATATCTGTTTTCCTTTGAGATTTCCGACCTCCTGCAATATTTCTTTTCCACTATGAAACCACGCACTTTATTGTGACACTTGTTTCACTTTCACACTCATTCTGTCTATCACCCCCACACATCACCTCGTCTTACTTCTCTTCTCCCCTCTCCCTCCCTCTCTATCTCAATATACAGAGTGTTTCAAAAGTCTATGTCACATTCTACGAACTCAATCACAGTACTAGATTGGCACTTCGGTCTCATTGTTGAAATCACTAGTTGCTAATACTTTCTTCTCCTACACTTCTCGCTCGTGAAACTCTTCTTACTTTCTTGTTAACTAAGATCATAAAAACATTAATTGCAATATCAATCATTGTCATCTGTCTCCTTGAACTCTGTTCTTTTATTGTCCTCTGTTTCTTTCACTCTCAGTAACCCCTTGCATCTATTGGCTTTTATTGCCTTGTTTGGGGTGAAATGAAAATAAAAGAACTGAAGATATTGGCTGGTCCAAAGGAAACATCGGAAACTACAGAGAGTGTCGTAATGTGACACAGACTTTTGAAACAAACTGTATATAAAGTTCTAAAGAATTCTAAATATATATATCTGTATATATATATATACAGGGGTTGGGCAAAATAATTGGAACAGGTACAAATTCCACTCCTATATTTCAAAGACCTATTATATTAAGAACTTTAACTAAAACTTTGTAATTGCAGGTTATATCTAATGTAGATACGTTTATTTGTCTAATTTACTGTCTTTGTGTTATTTATTTTTAGAATTTAGTAAAATTTAAGCTAAATGCGTGACCTCTCCAAGTTTAAAAAAAGGCAAATAATTGAAGTATGGCAGGAGCCTCAATCACTAAGGTTGATTTTCAAGAGCTACCGTATCAAGAACTCTGACGAAATACGAGAAACAGGGCAAAACCTCTAGCAACCGTAGGAATTCGGGCCGGACTTGCACACTTACTGACAGGGGCCGACGTGCATTGAAACGTAATGTGGCAAAAAATCATCAGACTACTGCTGCCAAAGTGACTGTTGAGTTGAATAACCATCTGAATAGTCCAGTTTCTACTAAAACTGCTCATCGTGAGCTCCATAAAGCTGCATATCATGAAAGAGCTGCTGTAAGGAAACCTCTTCTTTCCACTCGCAACATTCAGAAGAGGTTGAAGTGGTGCAGAGATCACAATGCCTGGTCTGCAGACCAATGGAAGCAAGTCATATTCTCAGACGAGTCCAGTTTTTCTCTTTTCCCAACTTCAGGGCGAGTTTATGTGTGGAGGCAGCCCAAAGAAGCTTACAACCCTGACTGCCTTCTTCCAACATTGAAGCATGGAGGTGGATTAGAGATAGTTTGGGCCGCCATATCATAGAAATGTCTCGGTCCAATAGTTGCGCTGCATGGTAGAATCAACAGCAAAGATTAACTGTACATTTTGGGTGATCATGTTCATCCAATGGCCTAGACTTTATTCCCTGATAGTGACTGTATCTTCGAAGACAATAATGTCCCAATACATACCGCTTGAGTGGTTAAGAATTGGTATGAAGAGTATGAAAGTGAGCTAGAACATATGGAGTGGCC
Source organism: Acanthosepion esculentum (assembly GCA_964036315.1). NCBI lineage: Eukaryota > Metazoa > Mollusca > Cephalopoda > Sepiida > Sepiidae > Acanthosepion > Acanthosepion esculentum. The sequence goes on from OZ038499.1 coordinate 17,121,322, forward strand.
TCCCCAATCTCCAGATACCAATATTATTAAACATTTGTGGTGCATTTTGGAGCGACAAGTTAGGAGTCGCTATCCTCTACCGTCATATCTTAAAGAGCTGGAGCAGATGTTAATGGAAGAACGGCTGAAAATTCCTCTGGATGAAGTCAGGAAGCTGTATGATTCCATTCCTAGACGTATTAAAACTGTATGTGAGGCTAAAGGAGGACCAACTCCATATTAAATAAGTTTTCTTTGAATTTAACAAGTGTTTCAATTATTTTGTCCAACCCCTGTATATATATATATATTAATGTATCTCTCTCTGTGTCTCTCTGTCTCTGTCTCTGTCTCTGTCTCTGTCTCTGTCTCTCTCTCTCTCTGTGTAAATATATATATATATATATATATATATATATATATATATATATATATTATAGTAAAAAGAAAGAACAGTAAGATATATAATCCGGTGTTCTTATTGATATTTTTATTTTTACAAAACAGTGCTCAATGTAATTTTACAGAGCATAAATATCATAAATTAACTGATTTAAAGATATGGTTCCTCACTGCAAAGGAATTACCATGTTTCAAAAACCGAGGCTAAAAACTTCAAATTTAATTATATAATTAAATTAAAAGCATTAGTTCTGTTTCACCTTCAAGCGAATTTTGAAACAGAACTAATGCTTTTAATTTAGTTATATAATTAAATTTGAAGTTTTAGCTTCTGTTTTGGAAACATGGTAATTCCGGTGTAGCGAAGGAACCATATTTTAAATCAGTTAATTCATAATATATATATATATATATATATATATATATATATATATATATATATATATATGTATGTATTAAATCAAATATGTGGTGCAGTTTAATTTATATTACAATGAATCATTCATACAAAGAGTAATTTAGTAAAGTTAATGATATAAAATGGCGAAATCCCTTCGCTAACTAAATTTTAAAGATGCATTAACCCACTAATCACTCGATGAATGTTATGATCCTAAGTACTTTCGACGGGTCCTCCGGTCATCCTCAGGCTTGGAAACTATTTTGTTTTTGGTAAAATTCAACCGTAGCGTTGTGACTGCACGCTCCATAAGTTTGTATCTGTTATCAATAACACATTAAAAATAAAACATATTTCGATTTGCATTATATTTTTTCGTCTCGGATGCTACCTGGATTTTTACCAAAAACAAAATGGTATTGGAACCTTTTCCAATCAATCTACTGTCTTTCTTGATTGCTCTTCTATTGTTCTCGGTTCTTTATAATGTTTCTCTTTTTTCTTATCCTTTCCCATTTGTGTCTGAGTGGCTTTATTGTCTTGCATGGAGTGAAATGATTAAAAAAAAGAACATAGTAGTTCAGCACAATTTCTTATGTTTTCAAGGAATTGTTTTCCCGTTTGTTTCTGCATGGTGCCATTACTGTATAAAGATATAATAGTAAAGTAAATCTGAATGTATTTCTTTTAATCAAAGCGTCGTAAAAAACGCGCCACAAAAATGAACGTTTTCCTTTTTCTACTTGAAATAAAAAGTTTGTCAGACGTTTTTACAGAGTTAAAAGAGACGTCTCTTCAGCGGAAGTTAGCCTGTCCCAATGGACCCCCCCACCACCACCACTACATTAAAAAAAAACAACATCTCATGTTTTCCATTTCAAAGACGAGTCAACCATCGGTCCAGTGCCCCTGTATACCAACAAAATGCTAATTGCAAGTCTATTATCGTGTCAGCCATATTAAGAATCGTTTTAACGCTTATTCTTTTCTTTTCTTTTCTTTTCCACACTTCTAGACAATCGGTTTTCAAACTTTTGTTAATAATCTGGGTTTGGGTGAAAATGAGGTTCTAAAGAGAGTAATGAAGGCATTTTAGCTTTTTTAAAAATCATTTCCTACCAATGTCTTGAGACAATTTATATTAAATCTTATGAGAGTGGAACGAAAACCGGTCAGCTCTTTCCAGTATTCTTGTTCATATTTTATTCATTATGTCTGTATTTTCTATTGTCCAATTTTCTCCTCTTTATATATATATATATATATATATATATATATATATATATATATATATATATATATATATATATACTAGCAGCCATACCCAGCTGGTCGATCAGAAAAATCGTTCAATTAGAATGGAGCAAAAACAGCATCATGTTTAGATGTAACAGAATCTATATTCAATTACTTTAACGTACTTTCATTAAAAGCATTTTGAATTAATGCAGTTACTGATATAACAGAAGTAGTCTGTATTTATTCAATCGAAGTTAGCTGAGGATATGAAGGGTTAAAACAGGCAACATGAAAACCCACTTCAGACCACAATTATTTTGGAGTTTTTCAAATTCAATTTGTCAGTGTGCTACCAGGGATGTAAAATAGGATACATTTATAAAGCAATTCTTAAGTTTGATGAAAATTGATCGAAAGATCAACAAAAATAAGAAAGAAACCAGTAAAATTCGCCATTTTTCGCTATTTACGCGAGTTTCAACTTGGGTGAACTCAATTATCAAGTTAAAAGACTGTTAATCAATCAACTTATTCTTGGCTACAATTGAGTGAAGGTTGTATTACTTTGCTTGAAAATTGGGGGAGTTTTTAGTTTAAAATTTGTGTTAAAATGGATTTTTCGTTTTTCGCTAAGCGCATTGACGTAGAAATAAAGTAGTCATCATTGAGCTCATCATAATATGAGTAAACTACATACCGAGTTTGAACGAAATTGAAGAAAAAAGTTGAATTCATCGACTTTTGATCGGCTTCTGTCGATTATTGATTTTTTGAAAACTATCAGTTTTGTACGCTGGAAACCTATCTCTTACATTGTACAATGTTTGAACCAAGTTTGGTCAAAATCGGCTGGATGAATCTCGAGTGAAAAGGTAACACACAGACAGACAGACACATATAAATCCTCTGTTTTATAGATAGCTAGATAGATAGATAGATAGATAGATAGATAGATAGATAGATAAATGTGTGTGTGTGTGTGTGTGTGTGTGTGTGTGTGTGTGTGTGTGTGTGTGTGTGTGTGTGTATTAAAGGTGTAATGATTAAATTTTGGTCCACCTAATAAGCATTTTAAAACGCATGTATATTGTTTTTCATTATTCAACACTTTTATAGATTTGTCTCCCTTGTTTCAGGAATACATGGCCGAAAACAAGTACGTCCATCGAGATCTTGCCGCCCGGAATGTTTTACTTGACTGCGGAAAAGTGGTCAAAGTTTGTGACTTCGGCCTCTCCCGAGATATCTATAAGGACAACCAATACCAAAAGCTGACCAACGGGAAACTGCCCATCAAATGGATGGCTATTGAATCTCTAAGAGATCGGTTATTTACAACGCACAGCGATGTGTGGTCATTTGGTATCCTGCTCTGGGAAATTGTCACTATGGGTATGCAATTTAAGTTATTCATAAAGCTTCTTACTAATTTTTTTAAGATTAAAAAAAAATCTGTGATTGTCTTAACTCATCAGTGTACTTAGTTTTGAATGAAATCGTGAGTATAATAAGCGATATGCTGTTTTATATATACCAAGGTGGTTACATATAATTTTTTTTTAATCATTTCCCCCAAGCAAGACGAGAGTGCCATTAGCAAAGGTGGGTGGGGGTACAGAGAATGAAAATGAAAGAAAAGACTGCTTATAGGGGGGGAGTAGGAAAGGATAAATGATGAATGAGTTTTTTAGTCAATAGAACATAGCGATGGATGTTGCATTTAACTTTTTGAAAATTGTAGTTATCAAGGAAGGAAGGAAGGAAGGAAGAGGAAGGGAGTTCCACAGTCAAGAAGTGCGAGAAAAGAAACTGTTGGTGTAGAAGTGGCGGTTGCATTTAATTATTTCAACAGAAAAGGGGTGGGTCCTTGATGTCACTCTAGTAGCACGCTTAAATTCATATAGTCGGGGCACCAGGGAAAAAAAAGCAATTGCCATGAAAATATTTGTAGAAAAGACAAAGGGAAGCCACATCACGTCTCTGAGAAAGTGACTGAAGCCGAGATGCTAGGTCAGGATCGATTACATTGCAGATCCTTCTTCGGCAACTGTAGAGAAAACAACAAAAGTCATGGTGATGAACAGATAATAATAAAAAAAAAAGAAATATGGCCTTCATGGTGCTAAACATGTCTTGGTTGGATTGAAAAGAACCCCCAGATATGGATTAAATAGAAAGGTGGACGGGGCTCTTCATCCTTGGTTGGCAGCTAGCCTAAGCGAAGGACAACTCTAAATTCAGAACTGTGGAGAAAACAAAATAAATCACTTATTATCTCTCGTAAGAAGTCACAATCATTTAAAGATAATTAAGAAAAGGGATATGTGGAGAGCCATGATTGCCTACGTCCTGAAAGAACATGACACTAAAAATGTCTTGGTTGGATTGCAATTAAATTCTACTGTTAGAACTGGGCTAGAAAATCAGTCTCTTCTCCCATCTATGGATTAAATAATAGCGTAGACAGAGCTCTTCAGTCGTGATTGGCAGCTAGTTTAAGTGAAAGACAACTCTGAATTCAATACTGTGATGCAAACAGCGGAAAAATCACGCCACTATCTCTCGCAAGAAGTCGTGATGATTTTAAGATAATTAAGAAAAGGTATCTTTGGAGAGCCATACGTCGAGAAGGGAAATTACATTAAAAATTATGATATCGAATAATCAGTATCATCTGATAACGTCGCCTTTTATTACTGGGTGTTGATGTTAGAATTTTTTATAATAATTATCTAGAAGAGCTTTTGGTTAATTTTATGGATAATTAGGACGCTGTCAAGAATCTTGAATGCACTGTTAAAATTTATACATTTGAATGACATTTTATTCTCATTATTGCTTTCCTTTGCAGGGTCTTCTCCTTATCCATCAATAGCCTTGGCAGATCTTTATCATGTCCTTTGTAGCGGCTATCGTATGGAGAAAACAAGCAATTGTTCAGACGAACTGTAAGTAATAACAATTTTTTTTATTTACAGTAAGATTCGCCCTTTACAAGGCCCGAGGAGAACTCGATGTAGACAGTTACGTTAAGGCAATGTTTTTAAACGGCACACCAAAGAGCAAATGAAAATATCACGGCACACTTAGAAAATATTTTAAAGGGTATACATTTAAATGTTATGAATTTAGTTTGGTTTGGTTTGGTATGGTTTGGTATGGTTTGTTTTACGGCATATCAATCTCAGTGGGTTATTTAATGCCGACAACATTATTAGGATAGATTCATATGAATAGAATATGTAATCTTTGGTTTAGATTGGTTTGGTTTATTTTGTTTTACGGCATATCAACCTCAGTGGGTTATTTAATGCCGACAATATTATTAGGATAGATTCATATGAATAGAATATGTAATCTTTGGTTTAGATTGGTTTGGTTTATTTTGTTTTACGGCATATAAATCTCAGTGGGTTATTTAATGCCGACAATATTATTAGGATAGATTCATATGAATAGAATATGTAATCTTTGGTTTAGATTGGTTTGGTTTATTTTGTTTTACGGCATATCAACCTCAGTGGGTTATTTAATGCCGACAATATTATTAGGATAGATTCATATGAATAGAATATGTAATCTTTGGTTTAGATTGGTTTGGTTTATTTTGTTTTACGGCATATAAATCTCAGTGGGTTATTTAATGCCGACAGTATTATTAGGATAGATTCATATGAATAGAATATGTAATCTTTGGTTTAGATTGGTTTGGTTTATTTTGTTTTACGGCATATCAACCTCAGTGGGTTATTTAATGCCGACAATATTATTAGGATAGATTCATATGAATAGAATATGTAATCTTTGGTTTAGATTGGTTTGGTTTATTTTGTTTTACGGCATATCAACCTCAGTGGGTTATTTAATGCCGGCAAAATTTTTATTGCTGGTAATATTTTGTTTTGTCAAAAATCTATTTCTGATAATAATTTTTTCCTTCAAAAATATATTGCTGGTAATGATTTTTTTCAAAAAACTATTGCTGGTAATATTTTTTTTTTACCTAAAAAAATACAGTTAAATCTTAATAAGTTATGGATCAATTTGATACTGTATTTCTATTACGAACAGGACCCCCACTTCCAAAGTGATAAAAATTTATATTTTTCTATTCTGCCAATTGTCGTTAATAATTAAAGGATTAATGAATGCTGATCAATAATAATGACTCCCACCACCACCACAAAAAAAATGATTCTTCCCCATATAGCTGGTAATATTTTTTTTCCAAAAATGTATTGCTGGTAATTTTTTTTTTTTACACTTATTGTTGGTAATAGTTTTTTTCTTTAAAAATTTATTGCTGATAATAAATTTTTACAAAGTATTTCTGGTATTAAAACCTATTTTTACACTTTCATAGTGTTTTTGGGTTAACTATTTGCCCATATCTGGGGCCCTAACACGTGCTACCACCCTGGTTCAGGGTAGACCCGGGAACACCAGCAATTAAGAAGTTAGTTCCACGCTCCTCAAAACGTCCTGATCAGAGGCCTTGCTGTTGGACGTAGTTTATCGTCATACCCAGGACGGTTAAATATTATGAAATAAAACCATAGATTTGAAAGAAATACACACACAAAAAATGAATTTACTTTATTTCACTGTTTCTATTCAACTATATGTTTTGGGCTATATAGTCTAGACAATTTCATTTAGTATATGTTTTTATCACTTTTCTTATTAAATATCCCACTTTGGGATAATAGACGATCTACCAAGAAAGGTGAAATGTAAGAGCCTGTGGGTGATCTAATACAGTGTTTCTCAAACTTTTTAAGCAACAGCACACCTAGGAGTAAATGAAAATATCACGGAACACTTAGCAAAATTTTTAAAGTGTATACATTTAAATGTTATGAAATAAAATATTGGATTAATAAAATACGCACACAAACATGAACTTATTTTATTTCAATGTTTCTATTCAACTATTTGTGCAGCTTATTTAGTATGAAACCTGTGCCTGGTGTTTTTTCTTCAATATTTTGTCAAATGTACAGTAAGCAGACCATCTTTTCTTCTTCAGTTGAGCGTCGTCTTTCTCGTTTCTTATTTTTGGTGTTATTTAGGGATGAGAAGATTAATTCACATAAATAAATAGAACACTGCAATAAACTGATAAAGCTATAAAGCCGTTTTAGCTAATGTGGGATATTCATTTTCTATTCAAATCCAAAATGGCTACCGTCGAATGTTTTATTTTCAGCCCTCGGTCACTAGCAATGGTGGCCAATTCTTCTTATTCACATAACTGAAGTCCAATATTAAAAGAAACATTTATGAAGGGATTTTGAATCCAATCATACCATTCTGTGACCAATAACGGAAAATAATAGTCGATGTCTTCGTCAAGCGCTTTCAGATGGGTAGCCATAATAGGAATCATTTCTCTAAATGCAGGTAGTACGCATCGAAGAATAAGGAAGAGAATTATTTGAAAAAAGTTTAATATTTATTCCTTTATTCAAATACTAACGCTGTGTCATTACTACTTACACACACACACACACACACACACACACACACATATATATATACATATATATATATATATGCATATATATATATATATATATATATATATATATATATATATATATATATATGTGTGTATTTACATATACAGTGTAACCCGGATATAAGAGAGTTGTCGGGACCAGGGAATAAGTCTCTTATATCTGGATTTCTCTTATATCCGGGTTTGGTCTATTATATATATATTAACACAGGCTCAATTTGGGACCAGAGTAAATCTCTCTTATATCTGGGTTTCTCTTATATCCGGGTCTCTTATATCCCGGTTACACTGTATATATATATGTGTGTGTGTGTCTATGTGTGTGCATGCCGTGACAATATTTCGCTGTACACTTAAGAGGATCCCGCGGCACACTAGTGTATCGCCGCACGGGGGTTGCGAATCACTGCATTAAGGTGAAGTTTATACGGAAATGAGGGGAAGATAACGGTTAACCTAAGCCTTGAACAGGTTAAGATTGTAGAGATCGGCGAAGTATCCTTTAGGGCAGGGGTGGGCAAACGTTTTAGTACAAGGGCCGCATTCTAAAAATTTATAGTTTTCCTGGGCCGCATAGTATATATAAACCAAAATAATTGATATTTAAAATTGGCAAAATAAAGGGCTTTTAAAGGAGAAATATAGTTTTAATAAATAACCTTTTAAAGCACCATGTAAGTAGAAAAACTTATTTATTTGAAAGATAAAATAACTGTTTGAAGAAATAAGAAAGAATTTTTATTACTATTATAAAATAGAAACTATCAAAGAAGCCTAATTATTTATTTTATAACATCACAACTGACCATCAGATGAATAAAAAATACTCATGGGAAGGATACACTATTATTTGTATTTTGTATTTTATCTCATTCTTCAATATAAATTTACTGGGTTTTTTGTCATTTTACTATCAATTTTAAGTTGGTATTTTTGGCGGCGTGGGCATGTTAGTATTGAATAAAATATCTGTTTGTGCTTGGCGGGCGCACGAAATCGTTTGGCGGGCCGCATGTGGCCCGCGGGCCGTAGTTTGCCCACCACTGCTTTAGGGAGTCTGTTCCACAGAGACGTGGCTCTCGGGAAGAAGCTGTTTGAGTGGAACTTACTTCTCGCTGATGGACTACGGAGGGAATTTGGGTAGTTTGCTGCAAAGTAAGTGGCATGGCGAGTCGTAGCCTTGAAGGTTAGGACTGGTGAAACCAAGGCATGTAGTTCGTCCGAGCACCTTTCATGGTAGTAGCGATAGAGCAGTGAGAGGCTCGCCGGACCCCGCCTCTCAGAGAGAGGTTGAGTTAGCAGCCAACGCTTCTCTGTTTCGTCAAATTTCGTTAACTGTATTAATAAAAACGAACGGATCGTTTTGCTTACCTTATTGACAGTTTTTTTTTTCACTATATTTCCTAATCTTTATTTTTTTACACTATTTACATTATTCGGACTATTGTCCTCATCTTTGTCGCCATATTTATTACAACGTTTCGGCCGTTGTACGCTCCGGCCCTCTTCAGGTGGTTGGAATGTCGAACTGAACCCATTATTCTGCTCACTTGGTAGACTGTTCTAGTTCCACGTGCCATGTTCAATGGATGTCAGTTGTCAGTTATCGCCTGTTAATTCTCCTCTCCAATTTCTCCACTGCCTTAACCGGGTATTGAACTCACACTCTTTGGGTCCTGTTACTGGATCTAACTAACGCATTTATCCACTGTGCCATTTGTCATTGAAGAAGGCCGGAGCGTACAACGGCCGAAACACTGTAATAAATATGGCGACAAAGATGAGGACAATAGTCCGTATAATGTAAATAGTGTACATAATACCTCATCTCAAAAATATAAACATTTTTGTTTTCCTTTTTTTCTTTTTTTTTTTCTTTTTCTTCATTTCTTTACCTTTGTTCATCTTTTCTTCAGGTATCAAATAATGTTACTCTGTTGGGCGGAAGAGCCCAAAATGCGACCGTCGTTCACTCAGCTTCGTCACATGCTGGAGGAGCTGTTGTCCCGAGATCGGAACTATCTAGACCTTGATAATATCAACGTGCCTTTGGTCAACTCAGAGAACAGCAGTCCGCCGCAATCCTTCGACTCATTCGCCGATTTTGCGCCACCACTGCCCAAACATCGACTGACTGAGATGACTGCCGAAGCATCGTCGGAGGAAGTATCAACAGAATGCTTAATTCGGCAGGCGTAGCGTAGAAACGTAGTGGGCATAACTGGCAGGGCCAGATAGGGTGGTGATGGCGAGAGGAAACGATGCTTATGGCGGGGAAATGTAAAAAGAAAAAAATAATAATTGTATGTAGTGAGGAATGAAAAGGAAAGAAAGGAGAGGACATTTTTCTTTTCTTTTTTTTTTTTTTAAGAAAAACGAAAACAAACCGAAACATTTTCATACATTGATTCTTTTGAACAAGACATCTTGCCATGGTTTTTTCTTTTTTTTTTTCCTAAATATTTTTGGGGTTTACAAATATTTCTGAGATTTTGCATATCCAGTATTATTAGGGCCACAAACGGTTGTCATCATTGGTATTAATCTGGAAAGAATCAATGTATAATAGTAAAATTAAGTCACTCTCGTAATTTCAGAAAAAAAAATGAAATTTAAATTTTTCAAAAATTATTTAAATATGAGGAACAACAGAAACAAAATACGGAAAGAATAATGGTTGATATATATATATATATATATATATATATATATATATATATATATATATATATATGGAAGTGGTGTTGTAAAGTTCTCAGCCGACCAAGACACGCTTCCAAAGAAAAATACCATGCTTATTCATCTGGATCGATTTTGGAAAGTGGAACAGACCAAGGACTTTTTTTTAGCACCCACTGCATACAGAGGAGGAGATACGCAGATATCGGTTATTTTAATATGAAAAATATTCTTTCTTACTGGAAGGTCTATTTTCAACCGTTTCCTTCGAAGTATTTTCTTGCTTCTTGTTTTCAACACACTGGCTTATAAATGATAACGGCAACAGATCGGTAGCTGCATTGAGTTCGCGCACGCTGTTCAAAATTCCTCTAAACTTATGGGTGACATACTATACATATATATATATATATATATATATATATATATATATATATATATATATATATGAATCATAGATATTGGAGACATAGTCGATCTCATATGAAATATCATATCGATCTGATTTTTCAAGAATATCAAACACTGGATTCTTCCTGCGGTCTTCGTTAATTTTAGAAAGAATAACAGATCATGTCGAAGGATTATTCTCTATTTTAATTAGAGAAAAAAGATTTTCTTTCTGAATATAAAACAAAAAAGAAGGGATATAATGTTCACGCTGAGAGACACTGTGCCTCAAATTAACTAGGATAAAACAAAAATGCGTGTTTTAATTTAAAACTTTCAAGGGGTCATTTTTGCAATCATCTAATCCAAAGTGAAAGTAAAAAATTATGACAATATCATTGATAAAATCCACTTTTACGCGTATATATATATATATATATATATATGTAGTGTAACCCGGATATAAGAGACCCGGATATAAGAGAAACACGGATATAAGAGAGATTTTCTCTCGTCCCAAATTAGACCCTGTGTTAATAATGTATATATAATAGACCAAACCCGGATATAAGAGAAATCCGGATATAAGAGACATCTTCTCCGGTCCCGACAACTCTCTTATATCCGGGTTACACTGTATATATACTCACATATATATGAATTAGCAAACCATTATGACCAAAATATTAGTTAGACTTTAAAAATCAAACCAAAAATCGGACGAAAAGTTAGCTATAACAGTAATATAACATATAAAAGAAAAAAAATACTACGTTACTTAAAAATCGAAAAGAGAAAATATACAGTATAACAAATAAATAATAACAAGTCAAATAAATTGATCTAAATTCATCCAAATAAATAATTAAACTAACAAACAATATATATATATTGAGCACTAATATATATATATATGTGTGTGTGCGTGTGTGTGTCTATATATATATGCACATATATATATATATATATATATATATATATATATATATATATATATAGATGGCAAATGTTATTAAAGACAACAATCATTTTACGTCGATTGGCGTGGGTGTTGTCTGTATGGCAACAGACAACACATTAATCACCAGTATAAGGATCATCGTAACATTAGACAACTAGTAACCAACAATACAAACATACTAACAACATCAAATAGTAAAAAAGGATCCTTGATGCCATACTCATAAAACAAAACCACCATCTATAAATAAAAACAATTATGATTAAATAACTCACAAGCGCTAGTGTATATTTAAAAAATAACACACACGTCACACCTTGCCTGCGTCACAGCACCCTTTACCTACCTCACTACACTCACGAGTTCTACAAAATTTACCATTTGTCACTATCTAAACTGATAATAATTTGAGAATGTCGAAAGCTTCAACCATATTTCTCGTTCTTTTTCGAAATAAATTTGGACAATTTCTAACGGAATTTACTCCTGGTTTGAGAAAGATTTTTCATAAATTGGAAAACTCCATCGATAAAATTAATCGACACAAGATGTCTGTTGTCTTTCATAACATTTGCCTTAAAGAAAATTTCACGCCTAAATACACAGAGTACACACATACATAGGTTAGAATTCCCCTATATATATACCTACGAGTCTGCCTTACGTTTGAGAGTCATAATGAAGGGCAAAAAGTTTCCCACCAAAAAATACAAAAAACAAAAAGAAAAGAAAACACATGGACAAGAGATGGCGAATGTATCACAATCAAATATGGCGTACAGCCGATGAAGAAAGAACGCCATCTTCCTTATATAGTGCCGCGTGACGACGTATTATATTATGGGAGATGGCGCCGTAGCAACGAAACTCTGTACGTCGTGTCCGACGTAACCCGAGGACCTTATATATATATATATATATATATATTTAAATAAATAATTATATATATATATATATATATATATATATATATATATATATATATATATATATATATATATATATATATATATATATATAATTATTTATTTAAATATATATATATATATTACAAACATTACAAAAAATATATATATAGATATATAGCCAAGCCTATTTGCGGGATATTATATACGTGTACGTGTACGGGTGTGTGTCTGGGTGTGTATGTCTGGGCGTGGGTGTCCACAACTTATACATCCTGTTAATAGCTGAGGCGTCGAATAAAAGAAAATGTGCATTTTCCTAGCAACTGAAGCGAAAGTTTCGATAAGCATTGATATCTGTTGAAACTTGAATTTTATCGCTATGTCTCTTCTCTTCCAAACCCTTGTGCAAATTAATTGAAACAACCGCTTTAGTTTCCTTTATTTCACCATATGGTCAGTTTTTAAACCCACTGGAGTGAAAGGGTGTAATCGGTTTCTATTTTTACCTCAGATTAGGTCATTTGCAATGGTGTGCAGTAATATGAATTTATTTTTGCGGTGTATGACGAAATTTGTTTGGCCTTGAAAAATATTGCGTCATTTGTGACTGCATCAGATTTTTACCACGCCCAGACCTTATTGTCTCGACTGTTGATTAGTTGTCCTATGGCCATTGTTTGCGATGGACGTTACTCCAAGGGAGCATACGAAAACTGTAACACTGCACAAACACACTAGCAAACATTACCAGTGAGCAAATCAAAGTACTATAGACTGGCCCGGAAACTATCCTGGTTTCAATCCAGTCGAGAATCTGTGATCAGTCTGTCAGGGACGTCTTCGTGGAATGGACATACGAAGTAATAGCATTTGCACTGGGTCATGTTTCATTGAAAAAATACGAAAAATAGTAAAAAATAACGGAATTATTTGTTTTGTTTCAATTAATTTGTACAAGGGTGTAGTTAGTTGTTTTATCCAAATTGGATATAGTCTGGAAACTCTTTTGCTATGTTGCCCAGTCAGCAACTTACGATATCCACTGGTGATATTCGATAATACAGAAAGTAAAAGTTTTCTTCCGGGAGCCACTGTAACCGTTTCGTGGTGGTCCTTTGTTCAAATGACCTGTGGTCAATTCACAGATTTGTGAATCTTTTAATACATGGCAAACTTTTATTCTGGAATTTGCCTCATGAGATTTTTACAATAGTGAAAGCTTCAGTTTTAGCAATTAAGTCTACAATTGTGTCCTTAATTCACAGTTAACTGAAGAATATTTTTTCATTGTTTTATCTTTTGTTTTCAGTGTTTTATCTGTTGTTTTAATTGTTTTATCTGTTGTTTTAATTGTTTTATCTTTTGTTTGTGATGACGAGATGATTCGGCCATTAAACATCAATATTATATTTGTCATATAAAGTCAACGTCACCTTATCGTTCAAATAACAGTTAAAGCAAAACCAGCATCTGGATCCCGAAGACAAAAAAAAAAAAAAATTTTATCATTATCTTCGCTAATTTGGACCAATAAACTGACAAAAAATGAAACCCTCTATAAGATCATTTTTAAAAAGAGAGTAACTACAGTTCGTATTTTTTATCAACCGATACGCATCGCCATGTGTGATGCGGTAAGTAATACGAGTTAAATAAAAATCGCGCGTCAGCAAATATGAAATAAAATTTTATTTGCAAGTCGCTTTGAAAGGACAGAAGTGCCATCTACCGATGATCGATACCACGACATAAACAAGTACGATACTGATGAACCTCAGTTCACGAATTTGATTCGTTCCTGAACGCCGTTCGTAACCCGAAATGTTCGTAAACCGAAACTATTTTTCCAAAAGGAATCAATGTAGAGAAAAAAAAATCACAGTAAAAAGAGAAAGAGAAAAAAGAGAAAAGCACAACACAACACAGGAATGTATGCAACACGGCGGTCGACTCAGAAACGATTCCGTTCGGGTTAACTCGGTAATGTTCGGCTCGGTTCGGCAATGTTGTTCGAGAACCGAAATTTTGTTCGATAACCGAGGCATTTTCATTGCGAATTTTCTGTTCGAAAGCCGATTTGTTCGACATGTGAGACGCTCGATAACCGAGGTTGTATTGTGTTAAGTATCGTCGACAAGTCGCTCCGAACGAATCGAAACGCTACCTACCAATTAATGACAATATATAAAAAATATAGCGACGAAAAAATTATACACACACACACACACACACACATATATATATATATATATATATATATATATATATATATATATATATATATATATATATATATATATATGTATATATATAATCCAGGTGGATCGTAGTAATATCAAATATTAAAACTGATCGACAAAAAGCACAATGTATTTATTATAACATACCATATAAATTACACAACAAATATATATATATATCTGTATATATATATATATATATATATATATATATATATATATATATATATATATATATATATGAAATGGATTAAATCCGACATATTGTTATTTTTAATTTATTTTGTTTAATCGTTATTTTTTATGGATACTCATATCTGAGTAGAAGCACTGTTTTTTTTTAATTAAACAGTATTTTTTTTTATCAATCTACATCTACCGTCCAGAATATTGGAGAAATCTTATTAGAAAGGACGTATAATTTTCTGAGAAGATTTCTCGAATATTGAGGCTGGGAGATATCGTTGTATAAAATAAAATACTGTTTAATTAAAAAAAAACACACAATCTACTTGAATATGAGTATCCATCAAAAATAACATTGAAAAAAAATAAATTATATACCTACATATATATATATATATATATATATATATATATATATATATATATATATATATGATGTACAAAATCGACTTTAAAAAAAATTGCACCCGTCCGGCATTGTCTGTGATGAGACCTTATTGATATTCTCGGCAGCCTCCGAGGAAGCTACCTCGATTTGATTCATTCATCTCCCCTTTACGTTGTCATATATATATATATATATATATATATAAAGAGAGAGAGAGTGAGAGAGAGAATTAATACAAGTAAAATATTTGTCACTTTGTGTTACCTTCAGCATCCCGACTCCAGAGTTTCGCACACGGACCCGTCCGTCCACTCATCAGTTGTCGATACCCATTGACGAGTGGACGGACGGGTCCGTCTTAGATATTCTGGAGTCAGTATGCTGAAGGTAATATCAATGAGCTAAGTGACAAGTCTTTTACTTTTATGAATTCTATTGATGCTCTATCTTTGATATCGAGCACGTTATGGCAAAGACTGCTCGCCTTAAATGTCTTTTCTCTCAGTATCCCACTGATTGACCCGTTGTCGTTTTTGCCTTCACACTATATTGACATCGTTATAAGTACATCGTTAGAATGAAAGTTGTCCTATGTTCTCAGGCAATGATCCGAAAACTTCTTTAATGTCAAGTTTAGAATCAAAATCGATAATCCTCCCTCAACCACAGAATTTAGAAGTAAAAATGAAAAGAAAAAATCTTTTATCCGTTTAAGGATTATCTGATTATTTTCTTTCCCTGTTTTTCTAATAATTTTTTCTTTATGTTTTGTACTTGTTCTTTATTTATTTCTTCTTTTTTTTTTCCCCCTCCTTTTTTTATTTTTTTATTCCACATTTACAATCTGGTCTTTTCGTTTTCTCTAAACCATTCATTTTTTGTATGTTTCTTAAGATTTTTAATTGATTAAAATTTAATTTAATTTTGGATTTCTTTCGCGGGCAGCATGCAATTAATGACAACGATCAATTAAAAGAAAGATTACAAATATCTCCCTACAAAAGCAGTGATCGAAAAAAAAAAATTATTTAAGACATTTTTTTATGTTTATACGTTCTTTTTATAGAAACAAATATTTAAGTAAATGCTCTGTTTTATAATAAACAGTATTAACGACATTTACCGGCCTGAATGTCCGAGAAATTTTCATAGAAAATGTGCGTCCTCCGACAGGAATCAAACGTTCGGTTAGCAATGTCGATTTTACTGTTCTTAAACACAAATCGACCTTGCTAACCGAACGCTCCTCTGTGGCCCAATTGGTTAAGACACGTCAGGCTATATGACGGTTCCGTTATAGAATACAGGTTCGATTCCTGTTGGAGGACGAATATACTTAATATACTCGTAACTTAAAGTAAACAAATGATATATTATGAAAAGGACAAAGTCCGACAATTGTTTTAATATGTTTTCTGCTTATATGTTATTTTTATAGATACAAATATTTAAGTAAATGCTCTGTTTATAATAAACCATACGCTTCTCTCTTTCTCTCTCCTTCTCCCTCTCACGTTTTTTCTCTGTGTCTCTCTTCTTTGTCTCTTTCCCACACTTTTTCTCGCTCCTCTTTCTCTTTCCAGTATTGATTGCGGTTTCCTTCCTACCCTTTTGTTTGAAGTCATGAGGAAGATCGACATCTTATGTTATCATTTGCTCTTCGAATTACTTTTGCTATCCATTTTAGTTGTTGCTGCAGCTGGAAGTCATCAAGTGATGTGGCTTCTCATATTTGGTGCCGTTCTTTCTGATTCTGTAGCGCCAAATCAGGAAATTAATGTTAATCCCCGCTAAGCTCTACAGGCTTCATTCACGAGAGGCCATAGTAGCTTTTTTTGTTGTGAAGACGTTCCGAGTGGTGAGGAGAGAACAGAAACCAGTTTGTCTCTTGATATCGTAGAAAAAGAAAAGAAGGTTCGAGAACTTAAAAATCATAGAAAGTTTTTGAGTGCGCGAGAGACTTGATCCACTAAATTTATCTTGTGTATCTCGAATGGAGAACATCTGACCTATATAGTCAAGCATAAATCATTTGCGCAGTTCTCAGTATGTAAAAATTCCTACCCTCTCGTTCCTGCTTTTATAGTCTTTTGGAATCAGCTTTCTGTTGTCACTTATCCGTTTCTCCGTCTAAACAACACCGTTTTCTGACTTTACCTTGACATCATTGGTTGTGAATTATTATCATTATTATTACTATCATTATTATTATTATTATTATTATTATTATTATTATTGCTATCATTATTATTATTATTATTATTATTATTATTATTATTCGCGCGTCAGAAAAATTTAAGTTTTCGTGATGGAAATAAGTGCCTGTGTCAAGTACTTCAAGTGGCTAAAAAAACCGTTAATTTTCTTTGCTACCTGCACTTATCTCCCTCACACGAACACACTTATACACAAGTGCGCAAATACATTTATTCGCGAATTTATATATATATATATATATATATATATATATGTGTGTGTGTGTGTGTGTATGTGTGTGTGTGTGTATTGCCTCTATGTATATATATATATATATATATATATATATATATATATATATATATATATAATTTGCTAGAGTTAGTGAAAATATATTTCTAAACTTTAAATATATTTGCTGATTGCGTGGGTGGGTGTGTTTTGGTAAAAAGAAATAGTATAAACGATTACAAACCAAAAATGTAAAGAAAGAAAGAAGGAAAGAAAGAAAGAAGGAAAGAAAAAAGGAAAGAAAGAAGGAAAGAAAGAAAGAAAGAAAGAAAGAAAGAAAGAAAGAAAGAAAGAACATCTGACTGCCTTGGTAGCCCAGTAGGTTAATATACCGTACATGAAAGACAAGTTCTCGGTGTATAGAGTTGGAAGTCGAGTCTGGTCCAAAGCGACTTTTTTTGTAATTCTAAATTGTCGGTTAACTTTAATAAGTGAAAGTATCGGCTAAAAGCATAAGACAAATATACAAAAATTCACAGCAGCTTTTTTGTAAGATCGGACATATAGTCTGTTATAAAGAAATGTTGGTGGTGAAAGAAAGACTGTATAATAAAGACTGTATAATAAAGACTGTATAATAAATAGATAGAAGAGGGCGAGAAGTGGGAATGAGTGACAGAAGAAAGTAACAATTCGCAAAATGGAAATGAACGAAAGAAAGTGAAAAATGAAAAGGGACGAACATTGAATAAGTTGGTAAATAAAGGAAGACTTATTTTTCGAAAAGAAGAAAAAAAGAGAGAAATTAGTAATTGATTGAAGGAAGGAAGGAAGGAAGGAAGGAAGGAAGGAAGGAAAAGAATTGGCTGGAAAAGTCTACACGGTTATACGGAGAAAGAACGATGGACAAATGAATAAGTTCCGAAAAGAAAGAAAGAAAATGGGTTCTAAAAAAGAAAGAAAGAAAGGCTAAATAGAGTGTATGGGAAAAGAAAACGAATGAAAGAAATTAATAATTTGGCAAAGGAAGGAACTAAGTAAGGAGGAGAATGGATTGGAAAAGAAAAGAAAAAAGGCGAAACAATATATGGTAAAAGAAAGAAAGAAAGAAAGAAAGAAAGAAAGAAAGAAAATGAGTTTTAAAAAAGAAAGAAAGAAAGAAAGAACGAACGAACATTTTTTTCGGAAGATACGCGCAAATAAGATGAAGAATATTATTATTAATTATTTGATAATAAATATTAAACATGAATTTAAGCGGGAATCTTGTGAAATTCTATCTTCTCGCTTTGAGATTGAGTTTTAGCTTGGCTGTCAGCCATTTGGGTGAAGGTGCAAAGAAATTCACATGGATTTTCAGATGAAGGAAGATTTGTAAAGATAAACTTAAAAAATGTAATAACTTACACTTTTCTTTTATCGCTGAGATTACTTTGAAGTAAGTAAATATATGTTAGACACCATGGAATAATGGCGGACGGAACTGTAAGAAAGGGTACACACACACACACACACACATACACACACACACACACACACACACACACACACACACATATATATATATATATATATATATATATATATATATATATATATTTAGTTTACGAAAAACTAGGTAATCCGTATGGGCAGACCCAAGGAGGATAAAATCCAGAGAGCTCAATGTAAATCAGAGCTAATAATTTAAATAAAAATAAAAACAGACCACTTTAAGGTGTTTTTATTTTTATTTAAAATATATATATATATATATATATATATCTATATATATATATATATATATATATATATATATATATATATATATATATATATACAAATGCTTTAAACAATAAAAAATGTTTTTAAAAATTAAAATTTTCAGGACACATTGAGTTGTATATTAATATTTTTTGTTTCATTATTTCATTTAGTTTCGGCCAGCATGGTCATCATCAGAAGAAAAATATCCCTGCTTGTTAGTAGCAGTGAACTACAGGAGTGAATGACTGTTTCTGAAGAAAGTGAACTTTATGTGTAGTTTTCATTTGTTTTTATCGTTAATTTTGGTCAGTCCTTGTGTTGGTCAAACGGCCTCTTTGAAGTTGTTTTTATAAGATAGTGGATGGCAGATTCCTGACTAAGAATTCCATCCTTGGTCATTTGAACAGTTTTATTCTTTGCTGGCAATGGGATGTGTGTGTTGAGTGTATGTTATCTTTTAGTTCTTTGAGCGTATGTCTGATGTGTATATGTTTGTGTGAGGGTGTGTATCAGTGTGAAACCTTATATATATATATATATATAATATATTATAATAATATTTAAGCTCTACTTCTGTATGGAGCACTGTCCTTTTGAAAATAAAGCTAAATATTAAGGAACACCGGATTATCTACCTAACGTGTTCTTTCCTATTTCAATGCACACCTGCATACATATATACATATATATATATATATATATATATATATATATATATATATATATATATATATATATATATATATATATATATATATATTACTTCAAACATTACGATACTAATAGATACTTTGTAATAGTGGATATACATATTTGAAATAGACGCCTAATTTTGACTTATTATAAAATATTGTGTTTTATATATATTGTTTTAAAATAATATAAATAAAAATGGGGCATCTATTTAAAATACGAATATCCACTTCTAACAATGTTTGAAGTAATCAAAATGTCGGGTAAAAAATAAATCCATTAATTCTTTCACAATTACTTGGTTTACGTTTCGGACTGAGTAGATATGGCCTTTTCGAGAAAAATATCTGTATGAAGAAATATGTTTTCCTTACAAGGGAGAAGAGAGCCTGTTGTAGTGTGATATTCTCTGTAGGCAACACAGGTTCGCTCCTTACCAGAGGGCACATTTTTCTTTATTTAGAAATCTCGAATGCGTTGACTAATAGACGTAATATACACTGCTTTGGATCAGACTTGTCTTCCTACACTATACATCGAGAACTTGTCTTTCATGTACGGCACATTAACCAACTGGGCCACCAAGGCTGACAGATGTTCTTTCTTGCTTTCTTTATACTTCTGTCAAATAAGTCTGTTTTTTGTTCGTTTGCTTTCTTTTCGTGTTTTTTTTTTTGTTATTAGGTTGGTGCAAAAATAATGTCGTTTTTTGACGTTCAACTTCATGTGAGAAAACGACATTATTTTTGCACCAACCTAATAAATGTATGTTTTTTGTGTGTTTGTTTGTTTGTTTGTTTATTTATTTATTTATTCATAGGCATTTTATAACTTCTTTAGATTTTTTTACTTAATCTTTTCTTTTTTCCTTTTTTCTTTCTTTACCTGCATTTTTCTTTCTTTCCTTCTTTCTTCATATATATATATATATATATATATATGTGTGTGTGTGTGTGTGTGTGTGTGTGTGTGTGTGTGTGTGTGTGTGTTTTATTTGTTTGTTTCAACCTTTCTGAAATTTTAATTATTTTTTTTATTTTTGGTATGTAATCGTTTACCAAAACACACCCACCCACGCAATCAGCAAAATATTTCAAGTTTACAAATATATTTTCACTAACTTTTGAAAATTACACACACACACATACACACATACACACACACACACACACACACACACACACACACAGATAGATAGATAGATAGATAGATAGATAGATAGATAGATAGATAGATAATATTAGTCGTAAATATACACATACATATGAAATCATATATCTAAAATATATATATATATATATATATATATATATATATATATAATCTAATGATATATATTGACTCAGGAGGTTGATTCGGTGCAGAGTTTATAATCTTGATGTTAGAGAAAAAAGTTAAATTCAAAAAAATCTTTGAAATCAAATCTGGTTTACATATTTGCAAAATAGAGATATATCTGCATCAAACCAATTTGGAAGATTGTCGGCGTATCTTGCTGGTTGCTTCATGACATTTCTCGAGGCCATGGGAGCTAACTTGATAGCGCCCATCGTCTCATCAAATAACAATATACCGTATGTGACGGCGTACAAGGCGACCTTTTAAGCTTAACCGCTACCACCCATAGGGGAACGTCTTACACTCCAGGTATAAAATGTGAACCTAAAATCCTGTAGCTTATGGCAAGTTATTAGCGTGGGAGATTTTTTTTACGGTAGGCTAACCCCTTACCGCCTTCTTTTTTCGATTATGTTGAACAAAAACACAACTGGAGATTGTATCTCAACAAGCCGTTTAAAGATCGCTTTCGGGATCAGTGGAACCAGTGGATGGTTAGCGGGGAAATGTCATTCAGTCTACCCTAACAGCCGACCGAAAAACACAGCACACACTAGATTGTAGGAGTTAACTGACAATATCCCCATATATTTATAGAATTTGGGTGAAAAGAAAGTATATGTTTACCGAATTTAATTAATAATTTCAATACATTTTAAAATACGATGTTTTAGCGGGGAGGGTTTGTCTTATATGGCAAATATCGCCCGAAACATAGATTTTAACTTGAAAATTTCGGGGTCGTCTTAAACGTCTTGTACGCGAGCATATACGTTATATATTCTTTGAAGACCGGCCATTGCGTTAAAATTTTAATCAAGGCAGGGGATTGTTTTCAGATATTTCTGGATAATTTTCCTAATCTAGAAGTGTCTGTAATTTTTTTTTTCCGGTATCGGATTTCCGTTTCTGGGTTATTGAGGTCTGTGTGATCTTTTGAGGACTTTATGACCTTTTGGGGTTTTTATGACCTTTTTGAAGTCTGTATGACCTTTCAACTTAAGGTTCGTTTCTTCTAGTGTTTTTTATTATTATTATTAATATTATTATTATTATTATTGGCATAGTTTGCTCGGGTGTTTCTGTTATATTTTTATTTATTTATTTATTCATTGATTATGGAAAAATGCCCATAGATACGTGCTGTCCTTATATTGCTTCTTACAGAAGCTCACTTCATGATTGTCGTACCTCGTACAGCTTTTCCCACTCATGTCCAATTGCTTCAAATCAATCATTAATTTCGTCTTTATCTAGTATTTTGGCTTCATACACTATATTCTTTATCAAAGAATTCCCATCAAATGGGCAGTCGGATTCGTAGAAGGGTAATTTATTTCATAATTTGTTGATATACATGAACTCTGTATTTTGGTATTGAGAAATTGTGCCTTGGTAAGTGTTTGTACATTTTAGCTTATTACATCGTACATATATTGTCGAGAAAATCTCCACCCGAAACGATCTAATGACGGCTCAGGCCGAAGAAAAGGAGCAAAGCACTTACCTTCTTAAGTTGCAAAAGAATATTCTTTTCCGCGACGTAACGTGACCGTGTAATAACTTGAGATTACCAAAATAGCTAGAAATTTTATTCACTTCAGGGAAATCATGAAACAGCAACAATATCATTCGATTTTGCAAAAACAAAGATGTTTATAACATTTTGCTTAAACAGAACACGAAAGAATTCACCTTTCAACAAGACAATGGTCCAAAATACTTCTAAATTATGTCCAAATTAGCTCGACTCAAAAAAATAGAAACAGAATTTGGTAAATTTGGACTTGTCCGCCTTGATCTCCTAACCTTGGATAGGAGAATCCGAAGAGAAAGCACAAAGAGTGAGAATTTGTAAAGCACTGATTAAGGCAGGTGGTGGTTTTATTGACGGGAATAAAATATGAGGCTGTTGTATGATTTTTTATTTTTTTTATTAAGTGATTATTTTGTCAAAATAAAAGCAAATATACTGTAGTTACTGAAATTTTATCTCCTACTCCGAAAATTGTTGAGGCGTTTTACAATTTTATTTTTATTTGTTTGTCCAGTTTCTTCGTACGAAAATAGTTTTTGTGTGATAGGAAATAGACTAGATGCAGAAAGATCTTTTAATGCCTTCGACTCGGACTGTTAAATCCTGCTATTACTCGGACTATCACTCTCACTCTCAACGGCTACGTGTTACGTTGTTTGTTTTTTTTTTCATTTATACCTGAAGCGCTGACGTCATAGTCGACAAAAATGCGCGCGAATATTTCACAGAAAATACTCGGCTTAAAGTTTTAAAGTGAAGCGTATAGACTTTTTAATAACTACGCATAAGTACAATGTGAAACTCTGCAGTTTTATAGCTTGATATTTATTTTAAATCCTGTGTAACTTTCTCCGTAAATTATAGGTTACTTAAATCTTATCTCAGTCGGGATATCGTATTTTATTAATAATTTTCAATAAAAAGTGTTTTTTTTATTTTTTCTGAAATAGTTTAACAGAATAGGTTTTAATAATACGCCCGCTATAAACTGATTCTGTCGAATTTGTTCATTTTTACTAAATCATCATACAGATATCTTTCTTCACGAAAACTACCGATAAAGAACTTTTCTTTTCCGGTAGAGGGCGGTTGGTAATACTAGTAGTTCCTGTAAGGACGCATCTTTTTAGAAATTTTTTTTTTTGTGTGTGTGATTTTATCAAGAATTATATTTCTGTGAAAATTGTTTTACACTTCTTTGTTTATATAGGTTATTTTAATTGGCTCAAATATCTCCAGCACGATCTTTTTCACCTGCAAGAAAATTATTTTATGAAGAAATTTCTAGAAATTAAATGAAAGAAATAGATGTGATGATTTTTTACTTTTTTTTTTTTTTTTTTTTGTTAACCTTTCCAATTTGACCAACTAAACCTAGAGAGGTTAATGTGCCTAAAAAAGAACTTCTCTATTTCTCTATTTCTCCGACCATGATTTTCGATCAAACAAGACCAGATTGTAAATTTATTTTTATTTTTTTAAATACTATACTACGATACTTTTTCTATGGCTTTTTGATAATTTCTGGCCGCATTATTAATCACGGATACTATTGGACATATTCGTGGACCTGATTTGTGTATACGGAATAGGACATGAAGCTTGGGTATAGTGGGGTGGCATTTTGTCAGTTTTTTTTTTCCCCCAAGATTTCTCTTCATTGCTAACATTTTCAGGGATTTATAACAGCTGACAAAAGGGGAGGTGTCTTTATACTGGACGCTAACACTTATAGTAGAACTCTTCTTCACTGACCCCAATTAAGGTTGCCAACTCTTTCAAAATTGAAATGCGGGACGGGGAGAGAGGGAATCTGTTGGGGTGACCGCAGAAATTTGGATAGATTCCTAATCTGTTGTTTAGGGACCTACAAAGCCAAATTAAATCAGCTTGGTATTTTTGAGCAATAAGAATCCATATGTAAAAGATAATTATTCAAGAATTTTGTACGGTCAGTGAAATTAGATTGTTTGCGTGAAAAAAAAATTGTATTTTAAGAAAAGCATTATAAAAAATGTTATGTAGCTTTTTTTTTTTCGATCTTCGATGTCTTCGATGAATCTTTAATTGAAAGAATTCATTAAAGAATGATAATTCTATATATTCTTTGGAATACCCCAACCCCAACAAAAAAACAAACAATCAAACGAAATTGGCACAGCAATTAAAAAAAATGTATTTTTTTTTAAATTAGCAAAATTTATGCGAAATTTTAAAAAGAAATCATCGATTCTCAAAATTCAGGACAGATACGTATCCCACATTACCTTATACGGGGGCACGTCTTTCAACATGAAAATGTAGGAAAATCTCACATTTTGTGGATCGGTTGGCAACCCTAAACCAAATACCGTATTTTCCAGCTAATGAGACGCACTTTTTTCCCCTGAAAAATACGTGCGCGCCTTCCAAGACGAATGTAAGGCAACGCCCAGGCTCAAGTAAGCTGGGACGGTCACCTAATTAACTTGACTGATAGGAACGTGGATTTTTATGGTGAGTCATTAACTATAATATTAGCTATCTAATTCAGCCTTATATATGATGTAACCTCAGTAATTAGCTGTTACAAGTACTTCCAAGACTATAAACCTTCCTGGAGCCGAGCTACAATTACAAGTATTTTCAAGACTATAAACCTTCCTGGAGCCGAGCTACAATTACAAGTATTTTCAAGACTATAAACCTTCCTGGAGCCGAGCCAAATCTTAAACATGCATTGTATACTAGCAGCGGCGGGAGCCTTTCTGCTCTTGACTAGTATGTCATTGCCATACAAACAAAATCGGACGAGTGATTAATGTAAACAATACGTGGCGCCAGTATGTGAGGGACGCATGATGAATGTGTTGTATGAGAATGACTTTTTTTTTCTTAGAATTTTTTTCCAATATTAGGGTGCGTCTTCCAAGCCGCAGCGTCTTGTAAGCCGGGAAATACGGTACTTCATTCAAAAATGCAAAATAATCACGAAGACACAAAAAGTTAATAAATCCATTAGAAAGCAATGTTATTGGTCCTGATCTGGCATCTCGGCTTCAGTCACTTTCCTATCGCCATAAGGATTGCCTCCCTGTGCCTTTTCTATAAATACTTTCACGGTAAGTGTTCGGAAGAACTCTTCGATAACGTAGCAAGACTTTTTGAATTTAAGGATAGTACTAGACTGAAGTCGAGATCTCATCAATTTACAAACTTCTATGCTAACAATTTCTTTTCTCGAATTACTCGCTTGTGGAACCCCCACCCTTTCCAGTTCCATGTTTTCCAGCCAACTTTAACCTTTAAAAATTTAAATGTAATGTCAACCGCTGTCCTCCTGATTACTTTTCTGTTTTTCTCACTCCTTAATAATATTTCTGTTTCTAACTCTTCCACACCCCTTGTGTCTTAGTGGCCTTTTACTTTCCAATCAACTTTAATCTTCAAAAATTTAAATACAATGTCAATCGCTATCTACTGTTCTCCTGTTTAATCTTTTTTGTTCTCGCTCATTAGTAATGTTTCTGTTTCCTATTCTTCCACGCCCAGTAACCCCTTTTGTCTTAGTGGCTTTAGTGCCTTGAATAGGGTGAACTCGATTAAAAAGAAAACTTAGTAATGAAGAGAAATCATTGGCAAAACTGAAAGAATACTCCACACTATACCCTCGTCCGAGTTTTACGGTCCACAGTCACACAAACCAGACACCCAAATGCGCCACATAATATCTGGGATTAACAGTGCATCTTCTGCATGCTATCAAAAGATGATAAATCATCCTCTCTGACAATGTATATATATCTGCAGCCTGCCGTTAGATAAAAAGGGATTTATTTGAAGTTGTTTATTTTTTTATTATTATTATTATTATTATTATTATTATTATTATTATTACACGTCATCTGACTGACATTATTCTAAATTTAATCTTTGTGAAAAAGTGTTAAAAAAAAAAGAAAAAAAAAGCCGTCCCAACATCAGAACCTTTAGAAAAATTAATGGGAAAACAAAGGAAAAACAAACGTCGCCTCTTCCATCACCACCAGTAAAAAATATTAAAAAAAAAAAATAGAAACTTAGTTCGACATCTGCTTTATCAACTATACCGTCCAAGCCAGCCAATATATTTAAATAAAAAAGACCAAATAAAAACTTTGTTCATTGTAAAAAAACGGAACTGAAAAATCAGTTTGGCAAACAACTGATTTGGCGAAAAAAAATGTCGTCCATGAAAAAAAAAAAAAAAATTCATCGCCAATATGCAAATGTTGTACAGAAAAAGGAAAAAAATGCGATATAAATTATAAATTTAAAAAAATCCGAGAACTAAAAATAAAAAATGGACCATATTAGTGCATCGGAGACAATGACTCATTTTTATTTTTATCTTTTTTTTATTTCGTTTCTCACATTTCTTGTTTTCATTGTGAACGACACATTATCATGAGCGTTAGAAGAGAGACTCAATATTGGGAAGAAAAAAAAAACTGTATCGGAAAACCAAAATGCTTTGATGAAACGAAACAAATAAACTCTCAAGTGCTGATAGAGTTTTGAAACTTTTACTGAAAATTTATTTAAAGCAGTTAAAATTGTAAAATAAACCATTGTTGTTATTTCAACCACTATTATTACTATTACTACAACTACTTGTATTTCACAGACAGCTACTAACCCACCATGTATATTTATGTGAATGTATCATGTATATATGTACGTATTGCGAGATTTACTTTGGCGTTTGTTATTCTTTTTTCTGTCTAGATATTCGTTTTTTTGGACGAGGATAATTTTTTACAAAGTAAAGACAATTATTTTAAGTGAATCTTTAAACAATTACTGATTAAATTTTGTGTTATTTTTCTATTTTGCCAGTTTGTTTCTCTGACGACTCTTCTTAACCCTTTGATCCCTGCGATCCTGAACTATTTCAACCTTTCCACATGAGCTCCTCAGACAAAATTCGCAAATAATTGGTATATAATGTTTCACGGTAGCTATAAAAATACTTACAAGTGTTTACCCACAGATCAACTGGTAACTGCCCATTAAGCCATTTTTCTCTAACACCGGTAAAGCGGTGGTCAAGACTCAAAGGGTTAAGAGATAATTTTCTTTTTAGCGCCTAGTTGCCTTTTCCCTTCAGCTGTGGATTAAATATTAAAGCAAGCTTGAACAATTGTAACCTTTCCACCTGAACTCCTGAGACAAAATTCGCAAATAATTGGTATATTATGTTTCACGGTAACTATAATAATAGTTACAAGTGTTTACCCACCGATCAATCGGTAGCTGGGCATTAAGTCATTTTTCTCCACGACCAGTAAAGCTGTGGTCAAGGCTCAAAGGTTAATAGATAATTTTCTTTTTAGCACCTAATTGCCTTTTCCCTTTAGCTATTGGTTAAATTTTAAAGCAGGCCAGGCTTTTCAGCCTTGGCTGGCAACCATTTTAGAAGAAGGACAACTCAGAATTTAAAGTCGATTGGAGAAGTGTCTAGCAACTTCATTCCGTAAAAACTTACTTTTTACGGAAACAACATAGCAACGCTTGAGGTGTTGAGACTGTAGTCCAATACTCGACGTAAGTCTATGGAATTTGAGTGAATGTGTTTCCAAATCGACATCCATGAAAAGTTTCGTATGTTTGTATGCAACAAAAATATGGGTACAAATCCTTCTGTTACTTTAAGAATATTAGGTTTATCCTGTAAGGGGTGAGAGTTAAGCGAAACTCTGAAGTCACCATCACAGTCACAGATATTGCAGAGGATTTGGCGCTTGTTTTCAAGGCTTGTGAATAAGCACAACGAGTTCCTTTCAAATTAAAATCTACTAACACTTGAAATTAAAACAGAATTCATGTCTGTTAATGAAGCAGAAGATCTTATACCATTCAAAGTTTACAGACTGAAGTAAAATTGGTTCTCTGTATCGTGTCAGTAGTTTTTTTTCTCGTCTGAGTCCATCTTTCAAATCTACAAATCAACCATTCGCCCTTGCATTGAATACTGTTGTCATATATACTCTACTGCCCCAACTGCTCATCTCAAGGTCCTCGATAAATCCAGAGACGGATATGCAATTTGATGGGTCCTGGTCTGGTATCTCGTTTCTCACAGACATGCTGTGGCTTCTCTCTGTCTTTTCTACAAATATTTTCATGGCAACTTCTCTGACCAGCTACATCCACTGGTACTGAAACTGCATGAATTTAAGCGTGCTACTAGGTTGGCATCTCGGTCCCACCCTTTCACAGTCTAAACAGTTAAATGTAACCGCCTCTTCTACGCCAACAGCTTCTTATCTCGCACTCCCCGACAGTGGAACTTCTTTCCTTTAACTTGCTTCCCTGATAGCTATAATCTTCAAATATTCAAATATAATGTCAATCGGCATCTTCTGAAGCCTTGATCAAAATCCCCGCCCTTCTCTTTATCCTTTCCTCAAACACGCCTCTTTACTCTTGCTCTCACTCTCTGTAACAACTTGTGTGCTAGTGGCACTCCCGCCTTGCTTGGGGTGAAATGCTTAAAAAAAATATGGTGATGAAATAACTGACCTCTTCCAAGTATCCGATGTCTGTGAGGCTGTGATGAAAATTTCTTTTATGGCACCCGTCAAAAAATTGGAGAAGTTGGCTACAGATCACGTGACGTAGAACAACGTAATATAACAATTTAGCGTCTCCGATACGATGATTAAGTTTCTTGGATGTAGAAGAATTCCGGTGTTTTTGCAGCCCAGGGTAGTTCTAAAGTATTGAAAGACAACCAGACAAGAGGGGGAGAAAATGAAATAAGCTAAACTCTTTCTAGCTTCGGCAGGTTGTGAGGCTATAATGAAAATTTCTGTTATGGCGTACCCCAAACAATTGGAAAAGTTAACTACAGATCCCGTGTCGCAGAAAAACCAAAAGGCAAAAAATCACTTCTTTTTTTTATATCAGTGATCAAATTCATGATATGCTGTGTAAATTCCAGCTGTCAATTTCTTATTTTTTTCCAAGCGTAGCTAAGATGTGGCACAAGGCCGAAAGTAGGAGGCACACAGTGAGGATCGAACTCACTACTCAGTCGTAATTGATCTAGCGAGACAAGCTTGCTAACCATTACACCGCCTCAAGGTGCCCTTGTAATATTCAAAGCGTAGCTTAGATGTGGCACAAGGCCGAAAGTAGGGGGCACCTAGTTAGGATCGAACTCACTACTTAGTCGTAATTCTTCTAGCGAGACAAGCTTGCTAACCATTACACGGCCTCGAGGTGCCCTTGTAATTTTCCAAGCGTAGCTTAGATGTGGCACAAGGCCGAAAGTAGGAGGCACCCAATTAGGATCGAACTCACTACTCAGTCGTAATTGTTCTACCGAGACAAGCTTGCTAACCATTACACCGCCTCGAGGTGCCCTTGTAATATTTCAAGCGTAGCTTAGCTGTGGCACAAGGCCGAAAGTAGGGGGAACCCAGTGTGAATTGAACTCACTACTCAATATCAGAGATCAGGATGAAGTGCTCAATATCAGAGATAGAGCGTGGGTAAATATAAAAGTGAACATAGAAGTCAACACTTAGAGGCGACAGTCTGTTTCATGCTGGATGCAATCGTCAGGTGGCCTGACGATTGCATCTAGCATGAAACAGACTGTCGCCTCTAAGTGTTGACTTCTATGTTCACTTTTATAATATATATATATATATATATATATATATATATATATATATATATATATATATATTGTATGTGCATGATGAGATCATGGTGGAACTCGTCACAAAAAAATCAGATGTTAGAATTGCAATGGTAGACAACAAACAAAAATCAGTATACCATACGCGAATAAAAAATGTTTGAAAATTCAACTCTTTCGGTCAACAGCAAAAAAAAGTCCTTGTATTTGTGTCAAAGACACTGACATATTTTTTATTCATCACTTCATTTGAATAAAGCATGACATTTGTAACTAATGCTGAGCAACGCATTATCTTAAAAGAATTATCCTAAAAGAAGTAGTCATTACCCTGAAATCACCATCACAGGCACAGATTTGGCAGAGGATCTCGCTCTTGTATCCATCAAGACTCTGGAACAAACACAACTATTTCTTCTCAGATCAAAATCCCCTCAGTACAATTTGTACTCCATATAAATGAAATTAAAACAGAATCCATATCTTACAATCGAGTAGATCTTATACCACTCAAATGTGACAGTCTAAATAAAGTAGATGATTTTTTTTGTCTGGTATCATGGTTGAACTGCTCAAAAAAGATAGATGTTAGAATTTCAATAGCACAGGCAGCACTAAAAAAATCAATCCATTCCCAGGATCTTTGAAAGGGCAACACTTTCGCTCAACAGTAGATATAGTCCTCTTATACCGTTTAAAGCGTTTAGAAGTCGCCTGTGACTTAGCATGAAAAAAAAAATCGATTGTTCTGAGTTGCTGAAATCGTAAGCGATATTAAGCTTGTTTTTACCATTCCGGCATTTGCCATGTTATAAAATACCTTTTAAAATTGTATTTCATTAATTATCACTTCGAAAAAGTCACTAGTTAAAGGGGTTCTTAGAAAAAGAAAACTCTCCAAGGCCCATATTAGGCATTAGTATATCCGTGATATTATATGGAGTAGAATAACCCAGAGAAACGAATTCAAAAAATGAAAACATTTTATATACAGTAATGGTATATTTCAATATATCATATAACGTTAGCCACAAATACTACGTTTTGTTCCATACTGAGAATTTATATCAGAAATGAAAAATAAAATAACAAGCAGTAAATGAAAGGATGAATATAAAGGTCTTACTCGTAGTTCTTCTTGGAGGAACACGGTCAGATCAGGTGATATTTTTATGCTACTTACTTAGGACGCATTACTAACCGAATCTGTTTCTTTCAGTTCAACATCTGACTATCGTCTCCTACAGGCTATTATGTGACTTTCAGGACCCTTAAGAGCGTTAGTAAATTATTCCTTTAAAAAGGGAGATAACTGCCTTCTGCATAGATACAGGGCCAAGAAGATGGACTAAGAAATCAGGGGCAAAAAATATTTTGTTCACTCGATTATTGACAACATCTGTAGAAGCAACATATGGCCGATTGTGAATCCTATGGGAGCCTACCAAATATTACAGAGATAATATGTGAAAGGCGAGTGCTGTAAATAAGTAAATAAGAAGTTGTACATCAGCTTATACTGCGGGAAACAAATTATGGAGAAAGATCGGGCGGTAGACTATTAATAAACTTCATTGATCAAGCCATATATTGGTAATATTAGCCGTTTCCTTTCAAGGAAACATTTATCATTCATTGACCGGGCAACCAGTAATGTTTTCTGTTGAAATTTATAAAATCTTTCTCTTAAAACACTTTTCTTTAGGAAAACTGGTTTCTCAAGTCCGGTAGCTGTTATAGCTCTTTTCAGTACGGATAGTGATTTCCTTCCGAACGTTTTATTTGAAGTCATGTGGAATTTTGACACCTTGATTATGTCATTATTTTATTCTTTTTTAGTTACATGTGCTATCCGTATTAGTTCTTGCTGCTGTTGGTAGTCCTCAAGCGATGTGGATTCTGTTATTTGGTACAGTTCTTTTGTTTGTGAAACTGCAGCGCCAGTCCACAATGTTTCAAAGAAAGATTATCTTTCCCAAAGCTCTCAGGTTTTAATCGCTCAAAGCCAATGATCTTAGGAAGCATGTTGTATGCAGCTGACATTTTAGGTATTTCTGAATGGGTTTGGCGCCATGTATGACATCCATATGTAAGTCTCGATCTCGAGAGTATTTAAGAAAATGATTCGTGTTTTCAGGTTGGTGTTTTCGTTTCGCAGCAATGTGCGGCATTGAGCGAAACTACCTCTGGCACAGCCGATTCTATTTTCAATGTCTTTTTTTTTTTCTATAGTTTTAATGACAGCGGAATCAAAAAAGGGATAATTGGAAGGACAAAAATGATTGGAGAGGTTCCGTCAGGTTTCGTAGAAAGAAGAGCCATGACTGGGCATTTTTGTTGAGACAACTACTACATCGTATAAAACTAGAAAAACTAATTCAGATTCTTGCCGCATTTTCTGTACAGGTGAGGCCTATATAAAGGTGAGAGGTGTACGACAAATCTACAAATGGAAAAAAAACAGAGACCCGAACAGCCATAAAGTATCTGCAAAAGAAAAGGTATGAAACCCAAGGAAATCCATGAGGACATGGCCAGGCACTTGATGCGGACTCTCTTTTCTATGCAACTGTGAAGAAGTGGGCTGCAGAATTCAAGCAGGGCAGGGACATCGCAGAAGATGACCCACTGTCAGGTCGTCCAAAACCTCAGACACTGATGATCAAGTTGATGCCATTCGCCGTATAGTTTGGGATTACAGACGTCTTACTGTCCATCAGATAGTTAAGTCTATAGGCATTAATTCTGGTTCCTCCCATGCTGTTTTAACAGGCATCTTGGGAATGGGTAGCATGAATGCTGGCACTAGAGCAGAAGCTGGAAAGGGGGTTGACATTTTAAGCACAATTCTGACTCGCTTCCAGGCTGACCCTCTGAATTTCCACCGCAGATTAGGAACTCAACATGAGAACTGGTTTCAGCACTTCGAACCTGAATTAAACTCTGGTTCTTCATCTCCGAAGAAACTCAAGCACGCAGCGTCAGTTGGCAAGGTGATGGATTCTGCTTTTTGGAATTCTGGAGGCGTAATCATGATAGAATAACTTGAAAAGGGAAACATTATTAATGAACAGTACTAAGCACCAGAATGAAGACAACTGATGAAAGCAATCAAGTCGAAACGCAGAGAGAAGTTGAGGACAGGTAAGCTCTTGCTCTGGGATAATGCGCCTGTTTACACTGATCAGGTTGCAGTAGCTGAAGAAGCCAACTTTGACTTTGAATTGCTACCCACGTCCACCTTACTCACCAGAATTAGCTCTATCTGACCTAAACACAAACACACCATTTTGTCCACCAGATAGCTACGTCCATAGGCATTAATTCTCGTTCAGTCCATACTGTTTTAAGTGAGCAAGCTGTCTATAAGATGGAGCTCAAGAATTTTGACATCAGAAGAAATGGGTTGCAGAATTCAAGCGGGGCAAGGACAACATGATGCCATTCACCGTATTATTTGGGATTACAAACGTCTTATTGTCCACCAGATACCTACGTCCATAGGCATTAATTCTCGTTCGGTCCATACTGTTTTAACTGAGCAAGCTGTCTATAAGATGGAGCTCAAGAATTTTGACACCAGAAGAAATGGGTTGCAGAATTCAAGCGGGGCAAGGACAACATGATGCCATTCACCGTATTATTTGGGATTACAAACGTCTTATTGTCCACCAGATACCTACGTCCATAGGCATTAATTCTCGTTCGGTCCATACTGTTTTAACTGAGCAAGCTGTCTATAAGATGGAGCTCAAGAATTTTGACACCAGAAGAAATGGCTTGCAGAATTCAAGCGGGGCAAGGACAACATGATGCCATTCACCGTATTATTTGGGATTACAAACGTCTTATTGTCCACCAGATACCTACGTCCATAGGCATTAATTCTCGTTCGGTCCATACTGTTTTAACTGAGCAAGATGTCTATAAGATGGAGCTCAAGAATTTTGACACCAGAAGAAATGGCTTGCAGAATTCAAGCGGGGCAAGGACAACATGATGCCATTCACCGTATTATTTGGGATTACAAACGTCTTATTGTCCACCAGATACCTACGTCCATAGGCATTAATTCTCGTTCGGTCCATACTGTTTTAACTGAGCAAGCTGTCTATAAGATGGAGCTCAAGAATTTTGACACCAGAAGAAATGGCTTGCAGAATTCAAGCGGGGCAAGGACAACATGATGCCATTCACCGTATTATTTGGCATTACAAACGTCTTATTGTCCACCAGATAGCTACGTCCATAGGCATTAATTCTCGTTCGGTCCATACTGTTTTAACTGAGCAAGCTGTCTATAAGATGGAGCTCAAGAATTTTGACACCAGAAGAAATGGCTTGCAGAATTCAAGCGGGGCAAGGACAACATGATGCCATTCACCGTATTATTTGGGATTACAAACGTCTTATTGTCCACCAGATACCTACGTCCATAGGCATTAATTCTCGTTCGGTCCATACTGTTTTAACTGAGCAAGCTGTCTATAAGATGGAGCTCAAGAATTTTGACACCAGAAGAAATGGGTTGCAGAATTCAAGCGGTGCAAGGACAACATGATGCCATTCACCGTATTATTTGGGATTACAAACGTCTTATTGTCCACCAGATACCTACGTCCATAGGCATTAATTCTCGTTCGGTCCATACTGTTTTAACTGAGCAAGCTGTCTATAAGATGGAGCTCAAGAATTTTGACACCAGAAGAAATGGGTTGCAGAATTCAAGCGGGGCAAGGACAACATGATGCCATTCACCGTATTATTTGGGATTACAAACGTCTTATTGTCCACCAGATACCTACGTCCATAGGCATTAATTCTCGTTCGGTCCATACTGTTTTAACTGAGCAAGCTGTCTATAAGATGGAGCTCAAGAATTTTGACACCAGAAGAAATGGGTTGCAGAATTCAAGCGGGGCAAGGACAACATGATGCCATTCACCGTATTATTTGGGATTACAAACGTCTTATTGTCCACCAGATACCTACGTCCATAGGCATTAATTCTCGTTCGGTCCATACTGTTTTAACTGAGCAAGCTGTCTATAAGATGGAGCTCAAGAATTTTGACACCAGAAGAAATGGGTTGCAGAATTCAAGCGGGGCAAGGACAACATGATGCCATTCACCGTATTATTTGGGATTACAAACGTCTTATTGTCCACCAGATAGCTACGTCCATAGGCATTAATTCTCGTTCGGTCCATACTGTTTTAACTGAGCAAGCTGTCTATAAGATGGAGCTCAAGAATTTTGACACCAGAAGAAATGGGTTGCAGAATTCAAGCGGGGCAAGGACAACATGATGCCATTCACCGTATTATTTGGGATTACAAACGTCTTATTGTCCACCAGATACCTACGTCCATAGGCATTAATTCTCGTTCGGTCCATACTGTTTTAACTGAGCAAGCTGTCTATAAGATGGAGCTCAAGAATTTTGACACCAGAAGAAATGGGTTGCAGAATTCAAGCGGGGCAAGGACAACATGATGCCATTCACCGTATTATTTGGGATTACAAACGTCTTATTGTCCACCAGATACCTACGTCCATAGGCATTAATTCTCGTTCGGTCCATACTGTTTTAACTGAGCAAGCTGTCTATAAGATGGAGCTCAAGAATTTTGACACCAGAAGAAATGGGTTGCAGAATTCAAGCGGGGCAAGGACAACATGATGCCATTCACCGTATTATTTGGGATTACAAACGTCTTATTGTCCACCAGATACCTACGTCCATAGGCATTAATTCTCGTTCGGTCCATACTGTTTTAACTGAGCAAGCTGTCTATAAGATGGAGCTCAAGAATTTTGACACCAGAAGAAATGGGTTGCAGAATTCAAGCGGGGCAAGGACAACATGATGCCATTCACCGTATTATTTGGGATTACAAACGTCTTATTGTCCACCAGATAGCTACGTCCATAGGCATTAATTCTCGTTCGGTCCATACTGTTTTAACTGAGCAAGCTGTCTATAAGATGGAGCTCAAGAATTTTGACACCAGAAGAAATGGGTTGCAGAATTCAAGCGGGGCAAGGACAACATGATGCCATTCACCGTATTATTTGGGATTACAAACGTCTTATTGTCCACCAGATACCTACGTCCATAGGCATTAATTCTCGTTCGGTCCATACTGTTTTAACTGAGCAAGCTGTCTATAAGATGGAGCTCAAGAATTTTGACACCAGAAGAAATGGCTTGCAGAATTCAAGCGGGGCAAGGACAACATGATGCCATTCACCGTATTATTTGGGATTACAAACGTCTTATTGTCCACCAGATACCTACGTCCATAGGCATTAATTCTCGTTCGGTCCATACTGTTTTAACTGAGCAAGCTGTCTATAAGATGGAGCTCAAGAATTTTGACACCAGAAGAAATGGGTTGCAGAATTCAAGCGGGGCAAGGACAACATGATGCCATTCACCGTATTATTTGGGATTACAAACGTCTTATTGTCCACCAGATAGCTACGTGCATAGGCATTAATTCTCGTTTGGTCCATACTGTTTTAACTGAGCAAGCTGTCTATAAGATGGAGCTCAAGAATTTTGACACCAGAAGAAATGGGTTGCAGAATTCAAGCGGGGCAAGGACAACATGATGCCATTCACCGTATTATTTGGGATTACAAACGTCTTATTGTCCACCAGATACCTACGTCCATAGGCATTAATTCTCGTTCGGTCCATACTGTTTTAACTGAGCAAGCTGTCTATAAGATGGAGCTCAAGAATTTTGACACCAGAAGAAATGGGTTGCAGAATTCAAGCGGGGCAAGGACAACATGATGCCATTCACCGTATTATTTGGGATTACAAACGTCTTATTGTCCACCAGATACCTACGTCCATAGGCATTAATTCTCGTTCGGTCCATACTGTTTTAACTGAGCAAGATGTCTATAAGATGGAGCTCAAGAATTTTGACACCAGAAGAAATGGGTTGCAGAATTCAAGCGGGGCAAGGACAACATGATGCCATTCACCGTATTATTTGGGATTACAAACGTCTTATTGTCCACCAGATACCTACGTCCATAGGCATTAATTCTCGTTCGGTCCATACTGTTTTAACTGAGCAAGATGTCTATAAGATGGAGCTCAAGAATTTTGACACCAGAAGAAATGGCTTGCAGAATTCAAGCGGGGCAAGGACAACATGATGCCATTCACCGTATTATTTGGGATTACAAACGTCTTATTGTCCACCAGATAGCTACGTGCATAGGCATTAATTCTCGTTCGGTCCATACTGTTTTAACTGAGCA
This sequence comes from Acanthosepion esculentum, assembly GCA_964036315.1. NCBI lineage: Eukaryota > Metazoa > Mollusca > Cephalopoda > Sepiida > Sepiidae > Acanthosepion > Acanthosepion esculentum. Next base: position 17,159,309 of record OZ038499.1, read on the forward strand.
AGCTGTCTATAAGATGGAGCTCAAGAATTTTGACACCAGAAGAAATGGGTTGCAGAATTCAAGCGGAGCAAGGACAACATGATGCCATTCACCGTATTATTTGGGATTACAAACGTCTTATTGTCCACCAGATACCTACGTCCATAGGCATTAATTCTCGTTCGGTCCATACTGTTTTAACTGAGCAAGCTGTCTATAAGATGGAGCTCAAGAATTTTGACACCAGAAGAAATGGGTTGCAGAATTCAAGCGGGGCAAGGACAACATGATGCCATTCACCGTATTATTTGGGATTACAAACGTCTTATTGTCCACCAGATACCTACGTCCATAGGCATTAATTCTCGTTCGGTCCATACTGTTTTAACTGAGCAAGCTGTCTATAAGATGGAGCTCAAGAATTTTGACACCAGAAGAAATGGGTTGCAGAATTCAAGCGGGGCAAGGACAACATGATGCCATTCACCGTATTATTTGGGATTACAAACGTCTTATTGTCCACCAGATACCTACGTCCATAGGCATTAATTCTCGTTCGGTCCATACTGTTTTAACTGAGCAAGCTGTCTATAAGATGGAGCTCAAGAATTTTGACACCAGAAGAAATGGGTTGCAGAATTCAAGCGGGGCAAGGACAACATGATGCCATTCACCGTATTATTTGGGATTACAAACGTCTTATTGTCCACCAGATAGCTACGTCCATAGGCATTAATTCTCGTTCGGTCCATACTGTTTTAACTGAGCAAGCTGTCTATAAGATGGAGCTCAAGAATTTTGACACCAGAAGAAATGGGTTGCAGAATTCAAGCGGGGCAAGGACAACATGATGCCATTCACCGTATTATTTGGGATTACAAACGTCTTATTGTCCACCAGATACCTACGTCCATAGGCATTAATTCTCGTTCGGTCCATACTGTTTTAACTGAGCAAGCTGTCTATAAGATGGAGCTCAAGAATTTTGACACCAGAAGAAATGGCTTGCAGAATTCAAGCGGGGCAAGGACAACATGATGCCATTCACCGTATTATTTGGGATTACAAACGTCTTATTGTCCACCAGATACCTACGTCCATAGGCATTAATTCTCGTTCGGTCCATACTGTTTTAACTGAGCAAGCTGTCTATAAGATGGAGCTCAAGAATTTTGACACCAGAAGAAATGGGTTGCAGAATTCAAGCGGGGCAAGGACAACATGATGCCATTCACCGTATTATTTGGGATTACAAACGTCTTATTGTCCACCAGATAGCTACGTGCATAGGCATTAATTCTCGTTTGGTCCATACTGTTTTAACTGAGCAAGCTGTCTATAAGATGGAGCTCAAGAATTTTGACACCAGAAGAAATGGGTTGCAGAATTCAAGCGGGGCAAGGACAACATGATGCCATTCACCGTATTATTTGGGATTACAAACGTCTTATTGTCCACCAGATACCTACGTCCATAGGCATTAATTCTCGTTCGGTCCATACTGTTTTAACTGAGCAAGCTGTCTATAAGATGGAGCTCAAGAATTTTGACACCAGAAGAAATGGGTTGCAGAATTCAAGCGGGGCAAGGACAACATGATGCCATTCACCGTATTATTTGGGATTACAAACGTCTTATTGTCCACCAGATAGCTACGTGCATAGGCATTAATTCTCGTTCGGTCCATACTGTTTTAACTGAGCAAGCTGTCTATAAGATGGAGCTCAAGAATTTTGACACCAGAAGAAATGGGTTGCAGAATTCAAGCGGGGCAAGGACAACATGATGCCATTCACCGTATTATTTGGGATTACAAACGTCTTATTGTCCACCAGATACCTACGTCCATAGGCATTAATTCTCGTTCGGTCCATACTGTTTTAACTGAGCAAGCTGTCTATAAGATGGAGCTCAAGAATTTTGACACCAGAAGAAATGGGTTGCAGAATTCAAGCGGGGCAAGGACAACATGATGCCATTCACCGTATTATTTGGGATTACAAACGTCTTATTGTCCACCAGATACCTACGTCCATAGGCATTAATTCTCGTTCGGTCCATACTGTTTTAACTGAGCAAGCTGTCTATAAGATGGAGCTCAAGAATTTTGACACCAGAAGAAATGGGTTGCAGAATTCAAGCGGGGCAAGGACAACATGATGCCATTCACCGTATTATTTGGGATTACAAACGTCTTATTGTCCACCAGATAGCTACGTGCATAGGCATTAATTCTCGTTCGGTCCATACTGTTTTAACTGAGCAAGCTGTCTATAAGATGGAGCTCAAGAATTTTGACACCAGAAGAAATGGGTTGCAGAATTCAAGCGGGGCAAGGACAACATGATGCCATTCACCGTATTATTTGGGATTACAAACGTCTTATTGTCCACCAGATACCTACGTCCATAGGCATTAATTCTCGTTCGGTCCATACTGTTTTAACTGAGCAAGCTGTCTATAAGATGGAGCTCAAGAATTTTGACACCAGAAGAAATGGGTTGCAGAATTCAAGCGGGGCAAGGACAACATGATGCCATTCACCGTATTATTTGGGATTACAAACGTCTTATTGTCCACCAGATACCTACGTCCATAGGCATTAATTCTCGTTCGGTCCATACTGTTTTAACTGAGCAAGCTGTCTATAAGATGGAGCTCAAGAATTTTGACACCAGAAGAAATGGGTTGCAGAATTCAAGCGGGGCAAGGACAACATGATGCCATTCACCGTATTATTTGGGATTACAAACGTCTTATTGTCCACCAGATAGCTACGTCCATAGGCATTAATTCTCGTTCGGTCCATACTGTTTTAACTGAGCAAGCTGTCTATAAGATGGAGCTCAAGAATTTTGACACCAGAAGAAATGGGTTGCAGAATTCAAGCGGGGCAAGGACAACATGATGCCATTCACCGTATTATTTGGGATTACAAACGTCTTATTGTCCACCAGATACCTACGTCCATAGGCATTAATTCTCGTTCGGTCCATACTGTTTTAACTGAGCAAGCTGTCTATAAGATGGAGCTCAAGAATTTTGACACCAGAAGAAATGGGTTGCAGAATTCAAGCGGGGCAAGGACAACATGATGCCATTCACCGTATTATTTGGGATTACAAACGTCTTATTGTCCACCAGATACCTACGTCCATAGGCATTAATTCTCGTTCGGTCCATACTGTTTTAACTGAGCAAGCTGTCTATAAGATGGAGCTCAAGAATTTTGACACCAGAAGAAATGGGTTGCAGAATTCAAGCGGGGCAAGGACAACATGATGCCATTCACCGTATTATTTGGGATTACAAACGTCTTATTGTCCACCAGATACCTACGTCCATAGGCATTAATTCTCGTTCGGTCCATACTGTTTTAACTGAGCAAGCTGTCTATAAGATGGAGCTCAAGAATTTTGACACCAGAAGAAATGGGTTGCAGAATTCAAGCGGGGCAAGGACAACATGATGCCATTCACCGTATTATTTGGGATTACAAACGTCTTATTGTCCACCAGATACCTACGTCCATAGGCATTAATTCTCGTTCGGTCCATACTGTTTTAACTGAGCAAGCTGTCTATAAGATGGAGCTCAAGAATTTTGACACCAGAAGAAATGGGTTGCAGAATTCAAGCGGGGCAAGGACAACATGATGCCATTCACCGTATTATTTGGGATTACAAACGTCTTATTGTCCACCAGATAGCTACGTGCATAGGCATTAATTCTCGTTCGGTCCATACTGTTTTAACTGAGCAAGCTGTCTATAAGATGGAGCTCAAGAATTTTGACACCAGAAGAAATGGGTTGCAGAATTCAAGCGGGGCAAGGACAACATGATGCCATTCACCGTATTATTTGGGATTACAAACGTCTTATTGTCCACCAGATACCTACGTACATAGGCATTAATTCTCGTTCGGTCCATACTGTTTTAACTGAGCAAGCTGTCTATAAGATGGAGCTCAAGAATTTTGACACCAGAAGAAATGGGTTGCAGAATTCAAGCGGGGCAAGGACAACATGATGCCATTCACCGTATTATTTGGGATTACAAACGTCTTATTGTCCACCAGATACCTACGTCCATAGGCATTAATTCTCGTTCGGTCCATACTGTTTTAACTGAGCAAGCTGTCTATAAGATGGAGCTCAAGAATTTTGACACCAGAAGAAATGGCTTGCAGAATTCAAGCGGGGCAAGGACAACATGATGCCATTCACCGTATTATTTGGGATTACAAACGTCTTATTGTCCACCAGATACCTACGTCCATAGGCATTAATTCTCGTTCGGTCCATACTGTTTTAACTGAGCAAGCTGTCTATAAGATGGAGCTCAAGAATTTTGACACCAGAAGAAATGGGTTGCAGAATTCAAGCGGGGCAAGGACAACATGATGCCATTCACCGTATTATTTGGGATTACAAACGTCTTGTTGTCCACCAGATAGCTACGTGCATAGGCATTAATTCTCGTTCGGTCCATACTGTTTTAACTGAGCAAGCTGTCTATAAGATGGAGCTCAAGAATTTTGACACCAGAAGAAATGGCTTGCAGAATTCAAGCGGGGCAAGGACAACATGATGCCATTCACCGTATTATTTGGGATTACAAACGTCTTATTGTCCACCAGATACCTACGTACATAGGCATTAATTCTCGTTCGGTCCATACTGTTTTAACTGAGCAAGCTGTCTATAAGATGGAGCTCAAGAATTTTGACACCAGAAGAAATGGGTTGCAGAATTCAAGCGGGGCAAGGACAACATGATGCCATTCACCGTATTATTTGGGATTACAAACGTCTTATTGTCCACCAGATACCTACGTCCATAGGCATTAATTCTCGTTCGGTCCATACTGTTTTAACTGAGCAAGCTGTCTATAAGATGGAGCTCAAGAATTTTGACACCAGAAGAAATGGGTTGCAGAATTCAAGCGGGGCAAGGACAACATGATGCCATTCACCGTATTATTTGGGATTACAAACGTCTTATTGTCCACCAGATACCTACGTACATAGGCATTAATTCTCGTTCGGTCCATACTGTTTTAACTGAGCAAGCTGTCTATAAGATGGAGCTCAAGAATTTTGACACCAGAAGAAATGGCTTGCAGAATTCAAGCGGGGCAAGGACAACATGATGCCATTCACCGTATTATTTGGGATTACAAACGTCTTATTGTCCACCAGATACCTACGTCCATAGGCATTAATTCTCGTTCGGTCCATACTGTTTTAACTGAGCAAGATGTCTATAAGATGGAGCTCAAGAATTTTGACACCAGAAGAAATGGCTTGCAGAATTCAAGCGGGGCAAGGACAACATGATGCCATTGACCGTATTATTTGGCATTACAAACGTCTTATTGTCCACCAGATAGCTACGTCCATAGGCATTAATTCTCGTTCGGTCCATACTGTTTTAACTGAGCAAGCTGTCTATAAGATGGAGCTCAAGAATTTTGACACCAGAAGAAATGGCTTGCAGAATTCAAGCGGGGCAAGGACAACATGATGCCATTCACAGTATCATTTGGGATTACAAACGTCTTATTGTCCACCAGATAGCTACGTCCATAGGCATTAATTCTCGTTCGGTCCATACTGTTTTAACTGAGCAAGCTGTCTATAAGATGGAGCTCAAGAATTTTGACACCAGAAGAAATGGCTTGCAGAATTCAAGCGGGGCAAGGACAACATGATGCCATTCACCGTATTATTTGGCATTACAAACGTCTTATTGTCCACCAGATAGCTACGTCCATAGGCATTAATTCTCGTTCGGTCCATACTGTTTTAACTGAGCAAGCTGTCTATAAGATGGAGCTCAAGAATTTTGACACCAGGAGAAATGGCTTGCAGAATTCAAGCGGGGCAAGGACAACATGATGCCATTCACCGTATTATTTGGGATTACAAACGTCTTATTGTCCACCAGATAGCTACGTCCATAGGCATTAATTCTCGTTCGGTCCATACTGTTTTAACTGAGCAAGCTGTCTATAAGATGGAGCTCAAGAATTTTGACACCAGAAGAAATGGCTTGCAGAATTCAAGCGGGGCAAGGACAACATGTTGCCATTCACCGTATTATTTGGGATTACAAACGTCTTATTGTCCACCAGATAGCTACGTCCATAGGCATTAATTCTCGTTCGGTCCATACTGTTTTAACTGAGCAAGCTGTCTATAAGATGGAGCTCAAGAATTTTGACACCAGAAGAAATGGGTTGCAGAATTCAAGCGGGGCAAGGACAACATGATGCCATTCACCGTATTTTTTGGGATTACAAACGTCTTATTGTCCACCAGATAGCTACGTCCATAGGCATTAATTCTCGTTCGGTCCATACTGTTTTAACTGAGCAAGATGTCTATAAGATGGAGCTCAAGAATTTTGACACCAGAAGAAATGGCTTGCAGAATTCAAGCGGGGCAAGGACAACATGATGCCATTCACCGTATTATTTGGGATTACAAACGTCTTATTGTCCACGAGATAGCTACGTCCATAGGCATTAATTCTCGTTCGGTCCATACTGTTTTAACTGAGCAAGATGTCTATAAGATGGAGCTCAAGTATTTTGACACCAGAAGAAATGGCTTGCAGAATTCAAGCGGGGCAAGGACAACATGATGCCATTCACCGTATTATTTGGGATTACAAACGTCTTATTGTCCACCAGATACCTACGTCCATAGGCATTAATTCTCATTCGGTCCATACTGTTTTAACTGAGCAAGATGTCTATAAGATGGAGCTCAAGAATTTTGACACCAGAAGAAATGGGTTGCAGAATTCAAGCGGGGCAAGGACAACATGATGCCATTCACCGTATTATTTGGGATTACAAACGTCTTATTGTCCACCAGATAGCTACGTGCATAGGCATTAATTCTCGTTCGGTCCATACTGTTTTAACTGAGCAAGATGTCTATAAGATGGAGCTCAAGAATTTTGACACCAGAAGAAATGGCTTGCAGAATTCAAGCGGGGCAAGGACAACATGATGCCATTCACCGTATTATTTGGGATTACAAACGTCTTATTGTCCACCAGATAGCTACGTCCATAGGCATTAATTCTCGTTCGGTCCATACTGTTTTAACTGAGCAAGCTGTCTATAAGATGGAGCTCAAGAATTTTGACACCAGAAGAAATGGGTTGCAGAATTCAAGCGGGGCAAGGACAACATGATTCCATTCACTGTATTATTTGGGATTACAAACGTCTTATTGTCCACCAGATACCTACGTCCATAGGCATTAATTCTCGTTCGGTCCATACTGTTTTAACTGAGCAAGCCGTCTATAAGATGGAGCTCAAGAATTTTGACACCAGAAGAAATGGCTTGCAGAATTCAAGCGGGGCAAGGACAACATGATGCCATTCACCGTATTATTTGGCATTACAAACGTCTTATTGTCCACCAGATAGCTACGTCCATAGGCATTAATTCTCGTTCGGTCCATACTGTTTTAACTGAGCAAGATGTCTATAAGATGGAGCTCAAGAATTTTGACACCAGAAGAAATGGCTTGCAGAATTCAAGCGGGGCAAGGACAACATGATGCCATTCACCGTATTATTTGGGATTACAAACGTCTTATTGTCCACCAGATACCTACGTCCATAGGCATTAATTCTCGTTCGGTCCATACTGTTTTAACTGAGCAAGATGTCTATAAGATGGAGCTCAAGAATTTTGACACCAGAAGAAATGGCTTGCAGAATTCAAGCGGGGCAAGGACAACATGATGCCATTCACCGTATTATTTGGGATTACAAACGTCTTATTGTCCACCAGATACCTACGTCCATAGGCATTAATTCTCGTTCGGTCCATACTGTTTTAACTGAGCAAGCTGTCTATAAGATGGAGCTCAAGAATTTTGACACCAGAAGAAATGGCTTGCAGAATTCAAGCGGGGCAAGGACAACATGATGCCATTCACCGTATTATTTGGGATTACAAACGTCTTATTGTCCACCAGATAGCTACGTCCATAGGCATTAATTCTCGTTCGGTCCATACTGTTTTAACTGAGCAAGCTGTCTATAAGATGGAGCTCAAGAATTTTGACACCAGAAGAAATGGTTTGCAGAATTCAAGCGGGGCAAGGACAACATGATGCCATTCACTGTATTATTTGGGATTACAAACGTCTTATTGTCCACCAGATACCTACGTCCATAGGCATTAATTCTCGTTCGGTCCATACTGTTTTAACTGAGCAAGCTGTCTATAAGATGGAGCTCAAGAATTTTGACACCAGAAGAAATGGCTTGCAGAATTCAAGCGGGGCAAGGACAACATGATGCCATTCACCGTATTATTTGGGATTACAAACGTCTTATTGTCCACCAGATACCTACGTCCATAGGCATTAATTCTCGTTCGGTCCATACTGTTTTAACTGAGCAAGCTGTCTATAAGATGGAGCTCAAGAATTTTGACACCAGAAGAAATGGCTTGCAGAATTCAAGCGGGGCAAGGACAACATGATGCCATTCACCGTATTATTTGGGATTACAAACGTCTTATTGTCCACCAGATAGCTACGTCCATAGGCATTAATTCTCGTTCGGTCCATACTGTTTTAACTGAGCAAGCTGTCTCTAAGATGGAGCTCAAGAATTTTGACACCAGAAGAAATGGGTTGCAGAATTCAAGCGGGGCAAGGACAACATGATGCCATTCACTGTATTATTTGGGATTACAAACGTCTTATTGTCCACCAGATAGCTACGTCCATAGGCATTAATTCTCGTTCGGTCCATACTGTTTTAACTGAGCAAGCTGTCTATAAGATGGAGCTCAAGAATTTTGACACCAGAAGAAATGGCTTGCAGAATTCAAGCGGGGCAAGGACAACATGATGCCATTCACCGTATTATTTGGGATTACAAACGTCTTATTGTCCACCAGATACCTACGTCCATAGGCATTAATTCTCGTTCGGTCCATACTGTTTTAACTGAGCAAGCTGTCTATAAGATGGAGCTCAAAAATTTTGACACCAGAAGAAATGGCTTGCAGAATTCAAGCGGGGCAAGGACAACATGATGCCATTCACCGTATTATTTGGGATTACAAACGTCTTATTGTCCACCAGATAGCTACGTCCATAGGCATTAATTCTCGTTCGGTCCATACTGTTTTAACTGAGCAAGCTGTCTATAAGATGGAGCTCAAGAATTTTGACACCAGAAGAAATGGGTTGCAGAATTCAAGCGGGGCAAGGACAACATGATGCCATTCACTGTATTATTTGGGATTACAAACGTCTTATTGTCCACCAGATACCTACGTCCATAGGCATTAATTCTCGTTCGGTCCATACTGTTTTAACTGAGCAAGCTGTCTATAAGATGGAGCTCAAGAATTTTGACACCAGAAGAAATGGCTTGCAGAATTCAAGCGGGGCAAGGACAACATGATGCCATTCACCGTATTATTTGGGATTACAAACGTCTTATTGTCCACCAGATACCTACGTCCATAGGCATTAATTCTCGTTCGGTCCATACTGTTTTAACTGAGCAAGCTGTCTATAAGATGGAGCTCAAGAATTTTGACACCAGAAGAAATGGCTTGCAGAATTCAAGCGGGGCAAGGACAACATGATGCCATTCACCGTATTATTTGGGATTACAAACGTCTTATTGTCCACCAGATACCTACGTCCATAGGCATTAATTCTCGTTCGGTCCATACTGTTTTAACTGAGCAAGCTGTCTATAAGATGGAGCTCAAGAATTTTGACACCAGAAGAAATGGCTTGCAGAATTCAAGCGGGGCAAGGACAACATGATGCCATTCACCGTCTTATTTGGGATTACAAACGTCTTATTGTCCACCAGATAGCTACGTGCATAGGCATTAATTCTCGTTCGGTCCATACTGTTTTAACTGAGCAAGCTGTCTATAAGATTGAGCTCAAGAATTTTGACACCAGAAGAAATGGGTTGCAGAATTCAAGCGGGGCAAGGACAACATGATGCCATTCACCGTATTATTTGGGATTACAAACGTCTTATTGTCCACCAGATACCTACGTCCATAGGCATTAATTCTCGTTCGGTCCATACTGTTTTAACTGAGCAAGCTGTCTATAAGATGGAGCTCAAGAATTTTGACACCAGAAGAAATGGGTTGCAGAATTCAAGCGGGGCAAGGACAACATGATGCCATTCACCGTATTATTTGGGTTTACAAACGTCTTATTGTCCACCAGATAGCTACGTGCATAGGCATTAATTCTCGTTCGGTCCATACTGTTTTAACTGAGCAAGCTGTCTATAAGATGGAGCTCAAGAATTTTGACACCAGAAGAAATGGATTGCAGAATTCAAGCGGGGCAAGGACAACATGATGCCATTCACTGTATTATTTGGGATTACAAACGTCTTATTGTCCACCAGATAGCTACGTGCATAGGCATTAATTCTCGTTCGGTCCATACTGTTTTAACTGAGCAAGCTGTCTATAAGATGGAGCTCAAGAATTTTGACACCAGAAGAAATGGGTTGCAGAATTCAAGCGGGGCAAGGACAACATGATGCCATTCACCGTATTATTTGGGATTACAAACGTCTTATTGTCCACCAGATACCTACGTACATAGGCATTAATTCTCGTTCGGTCCATACTGTTTTAACTGAGCAAGCTGTCTATAAGATGGAGCTCAAGAATTTTGACACCAGAAGAAATGGGTTGCAGAATTCAAGCGGGGCAAGGACAACATGATGCCATTCACCGTATTATTTGGGATTACAAACGTCTTATTGTCCACCAGATACCTACGTCCATAGGCATTAATTCTCGTTCGGTCCATACTGTTTTAACTGAGCAAGCTGTCTATAAGATGGAGCTCAAGAATTTTGACACCAGAAGAAATGGCTTGCAGAATTCAAGCGGGGCAAGGACAACATGATGCCATTCACCGTATTATTTGGGATTACAAACGTCTTATTGTCCACCAGATACCTACGTCCATAGGCATTAATTCTCGTTCGGTCCATACTGTTTTAACTGAGCAAGCTGTCTATAAGTTGGAGCTCAAGAATTTTGACACCAGAAGAAATGGGTTGCAGAATTCAAGCGGGGCAAGGACAACATGATGCCATTCACCGTATTATTTGGGATTACAAACGTCTTGTTGTCCACCAGATAGCTACGTGCATAGGCATTAATTCTCGTTCGGTCCATACTGTTTTAACTGAGCAAGCTGTCTATAAGATGGAGCTCAAGAATTTTGACACCAGAAGAAATGGGTTGCAGAATTCAAGCGGGGCAAGGACAACATGATGCCATTCACCGTATTATTTGGGATTACAAACGTCTTATTGTCCACCAGATACCTACGTACATAGGCATTAATTCTCGTTCGGTCCATACTGTTTTAACTGAGCAAGCTGTCTATAAGATGGAGCTCAAGAATTTTGACACCAGAAGAAATGGGTTGCAGAATTCAAGCGGGGCAAGGACAACATGATGCCATTCACCGTATTATTTGGGATTACAAACGTCTTATTGTCCACCAGATACCTACGTCCATAGGCATTAATTCTCGTTCGGTCCATACTGTTTTAACTGAGCAAGCTGTCTATAAGATGGAGCTCAAGAATTTTGACACCAGAAGAAATGGCTTGCAGAATTCAAGCGGGGCAAGGACAACATGATGCCATTGACCGTATTATTTGGCATTACAAACGTCTTATTGTCCACCAGATAGCTACGTCCATAGGCATTAATTCTCGTTCGGTCCATACTGTTTTAACTGAGCAAGCTGTCTATAAGATGGAGCTCAAGAATTTTGACACCAGAAGAAATGGCTTGCAGAATTCAAGCGGGGCAAGGACAACATGATGCCATTCACAGTATCATTTGGGATTACAAACGTCTTATTGTCCACCAGATAGCTACGTCCATAGGCATTAATTCTCGTTCGGTCCATACTGTTTTAACTGAGCAAGCTGTCTATAAGATGGAGCTCAAGAATTTTGACACCAGAAGAAATGGCTTGCAGAATTCAAGCGGGGCAAGGACAACATGATGCCATTCACCGTATTATTTGGCATTACAAACGTCTTATTGTCCACCAGATAGCTACGTCCATAGGCATTAATTCTCGTTCGGTCCATACTGTTTTAACTGAGCAAGCTGTCTATAAGATGGAGCTCAAGAATTTTGACACCAGGAGAAATGGCTTGCAGAATTCAAGCGGGGCAAGGACAACATGATGCCATTCACCGTATTATTTGGGATTACAAACGTCTTATTGTCCACCAGATAGCTACGTCCATAGGCATTAATTCTCGTTCGGTCCATACTGTTTTAACTGAGCAAGCTGTCTATAAGATGGAGCTCAAGAATTTTGACACCAGAAGAAATGGCTTGCAGAATTCAAGCGGGGCAAGGACAACATGTTGCCATTCACCGTATTATTTGGGATTACAAACGTCTTATTGTCCACCAGATAGCTACGTCCATAGGCATTAATTCTCGTTCGGTCCATACTGTTTTAACTGAGCAAGCTGTCTATAAGATGGAGCTCAAGAATTTTGACACCAGAAGAAATGGGTTGCAGAATTCAAGCGGGGCAAGGACAACATGATGCCATTCACCGTATTTTTTGGGATTACAAACGTCTTATTGTCCACCAGATAGCTACGTCCATAGGCATTAATTCTCGTTCGGTCCTTACTGTTTTAACTGAGCAAGATGTCTATAAGATGGAGCTCAAGAATTTTGACACCAGAAGAAATGGCTTGCAGAATTCAAGCGGGGCAAGGACAACATGATGCCATTCACCGTATTATTTGGGATTACAAACGTCTTATTGTCCACGAGATAGCTACGTCCATAGGCATTAATTCTCGTTCGGTCCATACTGTTTTAACTGAGCAAGATGTCTATAAGATGGAGCTCAAGTATTTTGACACCAGAAGAAATGGCTTGCAGAATTCAAGCGGGGCAAGGACAACATGATGCCATTCACCGTATTATTTGGGATTACAAACGTCTTATTGTCCACCAGATACCTACGTCCATAGGCATTAATTCTCATTCGGTCCATACTGTTTTAACTGAGCAAGATGTCTATAAGATGGAGCTCAAGAATTTTGACACCAGAAGAAATGGGTTGCAGAATTCAAGCGGGGCAAGGACAACATGATGCCATTCACCGTATTATTTGGGATTACAAACGTCTTATTGTCCACCAGATAGCTACGTGCATAGGCATTAATTCTCGTTCGGTCCATACTGTTTTAACTGAGCAAGATGTCTATAAGATGGAGCTCAAGAATTTTGACACCAGAAGAAATGGCTTGCAGAATTCAAGCGGGGCAAGGACAACATGATGCCATTCACCGTATTATTTGGGATTACAAACGTCTTATTGTCCACCAGATAGCTACGTCCATAGGCATTAATTCTCGTTCGGTCCATACTGTTTTAACTGAGCAAGCTGTCTATAAGATGGAGCTCAAGAATTTTGACACCAGAAGAAATGGGTTGCAGAATTCAAGCGGGGCAAGGACAACATGATTCCATTCACTGTATTATTTGGGATTACAAACGTCTTATTGTCCAACAGATACCTACGTCCATAGGCATTAATTCTCGTTCGGTCCATACTGTTTTAACTGAGCAAGCCGTCTATAAGATGGAGCTCAAGAATTTTGACACCAGAAGAAATGGCTTGCAGAATTCAAGCGGGGCAAGGACAACATGATGCCATTCACCGTATTATTTGGCATTACAAACGTCTTATTGTCCACCAGATAGCTACGTCCATAGGCATTAATTCTCGTTCGGTCCATACTGTTTTAACTGAGCAAGATGTCTATAAGATGGAGCTCAAGAATTTTGACACCAGAAGAAATGGCTTGCAGAATTCAAGCGGGGCAAGGACAACATGATGCCATTCACCGTATTATTTGGGATTACAAACGTCTTATTGTCCACCAGATACCTACGTCCATAGGCATTAATTCTCGTTCGGTCCATACTGTTTTAACTGAGCAAGATGTCTATAAGATGGAGCTCAAGAATTTTGACACCAGAAGAAATGGCTTGCAGAATTCAAGCGGGGCAAGGACAACATGATGCCATTCACCGTATTATTTGGGATTACAAACGTCTTATTGTCCACCAGATACCTACGTCCATAGGCATTAATTCTCGTTCGGTCCATACTGTTTTAACTGAGCAAGCTGTCTATAAGATGGAGCTCAAGAATTTTGACACCAGAAGAAATGGCTTGCAGAATTCAAGCGGGGCAAGGACAACATGATGCCATTCACCGTATTATTTGGGATTACAAACGTCTTATTGTCCACCAGATAGCTACGTCCATAGGCATTAATTCTCGTTCGGTCCATACTGTTTTAACTGAGCAAGCTGTCTATAAGATGGAGCTCAAGAATTTTGACACCAGAAGAAATGGTTTGCAGAATTCAAGCGGGGCAAGGACAACATGATGCCATTCACTGTATTATTTGGGATTACAAACGTCTTATTGTCCACCAGATACCTACGTCCATAGGCATTAATTCTCGTTCGGTCCATACTGTTTTAACTGAGCAAGCTGTCTATAAGATGGAGCTCAAGAATTTTGACACCAGAAGAAATGGCTTGCAGAATTCAAGCGGGGCAAGGACAACATGATGCCATTCACCGTATTATTTGGGATTACAAACGTCTTATTGTCCACCAGATACCTACGTCCATAGGCATTAATTCTCGTTCGGTCCATACTGTTTTAACTGAGCAAGCTGTCTATAAGATGGAGCTCAAGAATTTTGACACCAGAAGAAATGGCTTGCAGAATTCAAGCGGGGCAAGGACAACATGATGCCATTCACCGTATTATTTGGGATTACAAACGTCTTATTGTCCACCAGATAGCTACGTCCATAGGCATTAATTCTCGTTCGGTCCATACTGTTTTAACTGAGCAAGCTGTCTCTAAGATGGAGCTCAAGAATTTTGACACCAGAAGAAATGGGTTGCAGAATTCAAGCGGGGCAAGGACAACATGATGCCATTCACTGTATTATTTGGGATTACAAACGTCTTATTGTCCACCAGATAGCTACGTCCATAGGCATTAATTCTCGTTCGGTCCATACTGTTTTAACTGAGCAAGCTGTCTATAAGATGGAGCTCAAGAATTTTGACACCAGAAGAAATGGCTTGCAGAATTCAAGCGGGGCAAGGACAACATGATGCCATTCACCGTATTATTTGGGATTACAAACGTCTTATTGTCCACCAGATACCTACGTCCATAGGCATTAATTCTCGTTCGGTCCATACTGTTTTAACTGAGCAAGCTGTCTATAAGATGGAGCTCAAAAATTTTGACACCAGAAGAAATGGCTTGCAGAATTCAAGCGGGGCAAGGACAACATGATGCCATTCACCGTATTATTTGGGATTACAAACGTCTTATTGTCCACCAGATAGCTACGTCCATAGGCATTAATTCTCGTTCGGTCCATACTGTTTTAACTGAGCAAGCTGTCTATAAGATGGAGCTCAAGAATTTTGACACCAGAAGAAATGGGTTGCAGAATTCAAGCGGGGCAAGGACAACATGATGCCATTCACTGTATTATTTGGGATTACAAACGTCTTATTGTCCACCAGATACCTACGTCCATAGGCATTAATTCTCGTTCGGTCCATACTGTTTTCACTGAGCAAGCTGTCTATAAGATGGAGCTCAAGAATTTTGACACCAGAAGAAATGGCTTGCAGAATTCAAGCGGGGCAAGGACAACATGATGCCATTCACCGTATTATTTGGGATTACAAACGTCTTATTGTCCACCAGATACCTACGTCCATAGGCATTAATTCTCGTTCGGTCCATACTGTTTTAACTGAGCAAGCTGTCTATAAGATGGAGCTCAAGAATTTTGACACCAGAAGAAATGGCTTGCAGAATTCAAGCGGGGCAAGGACAACATGATGCCATTCACCGTATTATTTGGGATTACAAACGTCTTATTGTCCACCAGATACCTACGTCCATAGGCATTAATTCTCGTTCGGTCCATACTGTTTTAACTGAGCAAGCTGTCTATAAGATGGAGCTCAAGAATTTTGACACCAGAAGAAATGGCTTGCAGAATTCAAGCGGGGCAAGGACAACATGATGCCATTCACCGTCTTATTTGGGATTACAAACGTCTTATTGTCCACCAGATAGCTACGTGCATAGGCATTAATTCTCGTTCGGTCCATACTGTTTTAACTGAGCAAGCTGTCTATAAGATTGAGCTCAAGAATTTTGACACCAGAAGAAATGGGTTGCAGAATTCAAGCGGGGCAAGGACAACATGATGCCATTCACCGTATTATTTGGGATTACAAACGTCTTATTGTCCACCAGATACCTACGTCCATAGGCATTAATTCTCGTTCGGTCCATACTGTTTTAACTGAGCAAGCTGTCTATAAGATGGAGCTCAAGAATTTTGACACCAGAAGAAATGGGTTGCAGAATTCAAGCGGGGCAAGGACAACATGATGCCATTCACCGTATTATTTGGGTTTACAAACGTCTTATTGTCCACCAGATAGCTACGTGCATAGGCATTAATTCTCGTTCGGTCCATACTGTTTTAACTGAGCAAGCTGTCTATAAGATGGAGCTCAAGAATTTTGACACCAGAAGAAATGGATTGCAGAATTCAAGCGGGGCAAGGACAACATGATGCCATTCACTGTATTATTTGGGATTACAAACGTCTTATTGTCCACCAGATACCTACATCCATAGGCATTAATTCTCGTTCCGTCCATACTGTTTTAACTGAGCAAGCTGTCTATAAGATGGAGCTCAAGAATTTTGACACCAGAAGAAATGGCTTGCAGAATTCAAGCGGGGCAAGGACAACATGATGCCATTCACCGTATTATTTGGGATTACAAACGTCTTATTGTCCACCAGATACCTACGTCCATAGGCATTAATTCTCGTTCGGTCCATACTGTTTTAACTGAGCAAGCTGTCTATAAGATGGAGCTCAAGAATTTTGACACCAGAAGAAATGGCTTGCAGAATTCAAGCGGGGCAAGGACAACATGATGCCATTCACCGTATTATTTGGGATTACAAACGTCTTATTGTCCACCAGATAGCTACGTCCATAGGCATTAATTCTCGTTCGGTCCATACTGTTTTAACTGAGCAAGCTGTCTATAAGATGGAGCTCAAGAATTTTGACACCAGAAGAAATGGGTTGCAGAATTCAAGCGGGGCAAGGACAACATGATGCCATTCACTGTATTATTTGGGATTACAAACGTCTTATTGTCCACCAGATACCTACGTCCATAGGCATTAATTCTCGTTCGGTCCATACTGTTTTAACTGAGCAAGCTGTCTATAAGATGGAGCTCAAGAATTTTGACACCAGAAGAAATGGCTTGCAGAATTCAAGCGGGGCAAGGACAACATGGTGCCATTCACCGTATTATTTGGGATTACAAACGTCTTATTGTCCACCAGATACCTACGTCCATAGGCATTAATTCTCGTACGGTCCATACTGTTTTAACTGAGCAAGCTGTCTATAAGATGGAGCTCAAGAATTTTGACACCAGAAGAAATGGCTTGCAGAATTCAAGTGGGGCAAGGACAACATGAGGCCATTCACCGTATTATTTGGGATTACAAACGTCTTATTGTCCACCAGATACCTACGTCCATAGGCATTAATTCTCGTTCGGTCCATACTGTTTTAACTGAGCAAGCTGTCTATAAGATGGAGCTCAAGAATTTTGACACCAGAAGAAATGGGTTGCAGAATTCAAGCGGGGCAAGGACAACATGATGCCATTCACCGTATTATTTGGGATTACAAACGTCTTATTGTCCACCAGATAGCTACGTGCATAGGCATTAATTCTCGTTCGGTCCATACTGTTTTAACTGAGCAAGCTGTCTATAAGATTGAGCTCAAGAATTTTGACACCAGAAGAAATGGGTTGCAGAATTCAAGCGGGGCAAGGACAACATGATGCCATTCACCGTATTATTTGGGATTACAAACGTCTTATTGTCCACCAGATACCTACGTCCATAGGCATTAATTCTCGTACGGTCCATACTGTTTTAACTGAGCAAGCTGTCTATAAGATGGAGCTCAAGAATTTTGACACCAGAAGAAATGGCTTGCAGAATTCAAGTGGGGCAAGGACAACATGAGGCCATTCACCGTATTATTTGGGATTACAAACGTCTTATTGTCCACCAGATACCTACGTCCATAGGCATTAATTCTCGTTCGGTCCATACTGTTTTAACTGAGCAAGATGTCTATAAGATGGAGCTCAAGAATTTTGACACCAGAAGAAATGGGTTGCAGAATTCAAGCGGGGCAAGGACAACATGATGCCATTCACCGTATTATTTGGGATTACAAACGTCTTATTGTCCACCAGATAGCTACGTCCATAGGCATTAATTCTCGTACGGTCCATACTGTTTTAACTGAGCAAGCTGTCTATAAGATGGAGCTCAAGAATTTTGAGACCAGAAGAAATGGCTTGCAGAATTCAAGTGGGGCAAGGACAACATGAGGCCATTCACCGTATTATTTGGGATTACAAACGTCTTATTGTCCACCAGATACCTACGTCCATAGGCATTAATTCTCGTTCGGTCCATACTGTTTTAACTGAGCAAGCTGTCTATAAGATGGAGCTCAAGAATTTTGACACCAGAAGAAATGGCTTGCAGAATTCAAGCGGGGCAAGGACAACATGATGCCATTCACCGTATTATTTGGGATTACAAACGTCTTATTGTCCACCAGATACCTACGTCCATAGGCATTAATTCTCGTTCGGTCCATACTGTTTTAACTGAGCAAGCTGTCTATAAGATGGAGCTCAAGAATTTTGACACCAGAAGAAATGGGTTGCAGAATTCAAGCGGGGCAAGGACAACATGATGCCATTCACCGTATTATTTGGGATTACAAACGTCTTATTGTCCACCAGATAGCTACGTGCATAGGCATTAATTCTCGTCCGGTCCATACTGTTTTAACTGAGCAAGCTGTCTATAAGATGGAGCTCAAGAATTTTGACACCAGAAGAAATGGGTTGCAGAATTCAAGCGGGGCAAGGACAACATGATGCCATTCACCGTATTATTTGGGATTACAAACGTCTTATTGTCCACCAGATAGCTACGTGCATAGGCATTAATTCTCGTTCGGTCCATACTGTTTTAACTGAGCAAGCTGTCTATAAGATGGAGCTCAAGAATTTTGACACCAGAAGAAATGGGTTGCAGAATTCAAGCGGGGCAAGGACAACATGATGCCATTCACCGTATTATTTGGGATTACAAACGTCTTATTGTCCACCAGATAGCTACGTCCATAGGCATTAATTCTCGTACGGTCCATACTGTTTTAACTGAGCAAGCTGTCTATAAGATGGAGCTCAAGAATTTTGACACCAGAAGAAATGGGTTGCAGAATTCAAGCGGGGCAAGGACAACATGATGCCATTCACCGTATTATTTGGATTACAAACGTCTTATTGTCCACCAGATAGCTACGTCCATAGGCATTAATTCTCGTTCGGTCCATACTGTTTTAACTGAGCAATCTGTCTATAAGATGGAGCTCAAGAATTTTAGCAGCAGAAGAAATGGCTTGCAGAATTCAAGCGGGGCAAGGACAACATGATGCCATTCACCGTATTATTTGGGATTACAAACGTCTTATTGTCCACCAGATAGCTACGTCCATAGGCATTAATTCTCGTACGGTCCTCACTGTTTTAACTGAGCAAGCTGTCTATAAGATGGAGCTCAAGAATTTTGACACCAGAAGAAATGGGTTGCAGAATTCAAGCGGGGCAAGGACAACATGATGCCATTCACCGTATTATTTGGATTACAAACGTCTTATTGTCCACCAGATAGCTACGTCCATAGGCATTAATTCTCGTTCGGTCCATACTGTTTTAACTGAGCAAGCTGTCTATAAGATGGAGCTCAAGAATTTTAGCAGCAGAAGAAATGGCTTGCAGAATTCAAGCGGGGCAAGGACAACATGATGCCATTCACCGTATTATTTGGGATTACAAACGTCTTATTGTCCACCAGATAGCTACGTCCATAGGCATTAATTCTCGTACGGTCCATACTGTTTTAACTGAGCAAGCTGTCTATAAGATGGAGCTCAAGAATTTTGACAGCAGAAGAAATGGCTTGCAGAAATCAAGCGGGGCAAGGACAACATGATGCCATTCACCGTATTATTTGGGATTACAAACGTCTTATTGTCCACCAGATAGCTACGTCCATAGGCATTAATTCTCGTTCGGTCCATACTGTTTTAACTGAGCAAGCTGTCTATAAGATGGAGCTCAAGAATTTTGACAGCAGAAGAAATGGCTTGCAGAATTCAAGCGGGGCAAGGACAGCATGATGCCATTCACCGTATTATTTGGGATTACAAACGTCTTATTGTCCACCAGATAGCTACGTCCATAGGCATTAATTCTCGTTCGGTCCATACTGTTTTAACTGAGCAAGCTCTCTATAAGATGGAGCTCAAGAATTTTGACACCAGAAGAAATGGGTTGCAGAATTCAAGCGGGGCAAGGACTACATGATGCCATTCACCGTATTATTTGGGATTACAAACGTCTTATTGTCCACCAGATAGCTACGTCCATAGGCATTAATTCTCGTACGGTCCATACTGTTTTAACTGAGCAAGCTGTCTATAAGATGGAGATCAAGAATTTTGACACCAGAAGAAATGGCTTGCAGAATTCAAGCGGGGCAAGGACAACATGATGCCATTCACCGTATTATTTGGGATTACAAACGTCTTATTGTCCACCAGATAGCTACGTCCATAGGCATTAATTCTCGTTCGGTCCATACTGTTTTAACTGAGCAAGCTGTCTATAAGATGGAGCTCAAGAATTTTGACACCAGAAGAAATGGCTTGCAGAATTCAAGCGGGGCAAGGACAACATGATGCCATTCACCGTATTATTTGGGATTACAAACGTCTTATTGTCCACCAGATACCTACGTCCATAGGCATTAATTCTCGTTCGGTCCATACTGTTTTAACTGAGAAAGCTGTCTATAAGATGGAGCTCAAGAATTTTGACACCAGAAGAAATGGCTTGCAGAATTCAAGCGGGGCAAGGACAACATGATGCCATTCACCGTATTATTTGGGATTACAAACGTCTTATTGTCCACCAGATACCTACGTCCATAGGCATTAATTCTCGTTCGGTCCATACTGTTTTAACTGAGCAAGCTGTCTATAAGATGGAGCTCAAGAATTTTGACAGCAGAAGAAATGGCTTGCAGAATTCAAGCGGGGCAAGGACAGCATGATGCCATTCACCGTATTATTTGGGATTACAAACGTCTTATTGTCCACCAGATAGCTACGTCCATAGGCATTAATTCTCGTTCGGTCCATACTGTTTTAACTGAGCAAGCTCTCTATAAGATGGAGCTCAAGAATTTTGACACCAGAAGAAATGGGTTGCAGAATTCAAGCGGGGCAAGGACTACATGATGCCATTCACCGTATTATTTGGGATTACAAACGTCTTATTGTCCACCAGATAGCTACGTCCATAGGCATTAATTCTCGTACGGTCCATACTGTTTTAACTGAGCAAGCTGTCTATAAGATGGAGCTCAAGAATTTTGACACCAGAAGAAATGGGTTGCAGAATTCAAGCGGGGCAAGGACAACATGATGCCATTCACCGTATTATTTGGGATTACAAACGTCTTATTGTCCACCAGATAGCTACGTCCATAGGCATTAATTCTCGTACGGTCCATACTGTTTTAACTGAGCAAGCTGTCTATAAGATGGAGCTCAAGAATTTTGACACCAGAAGAAATGGCTTGTAGAATTCAAGCGGGGCAAGGACAACATGATGCCATTCACCGTATTATTTGGGATTACAAACGTCTTATTGTCCACCAGATAGCTACGTCCATAGGCATTAATTCTCGTACGGTCCATACTGTTTTAACTGAGCAAGCTGTCTATAAGATGGAGCTCAAGAATTTTGACACCAGAAGAAATGGGTTGCAGAATTCAAGCGGGGCAAGGACAACATGATGCCATTCACCGTATTATTTGGGATTACAAACGTCTTATTGTCCACCAGATAGCTACGTCCATAGGCATTAATTCTCGTACGGTCCATACTGTTTTAACTGAGCAAGCTGTCTATAAGATGGAGCTCAAGAATTTTGACACCAGAAGAAATGGGTTGCAGAATTCAAGCGGGGCAAGGACAACATGATGCCATTCACCGTATTATTTGGGATTACAAACGTCTTATTGTCCACCAGATAGCTACGTCCATAGGCATTAATTCTCGTACGGTCCATACTGTTTTAACTGAGCAAGCTGTCTATAAGATGGAGCTCAAGAATTTTGACACCAGAAGAAATGGCTTGCAGAATTCAAGCGGGGCAAGGACAACATGATGCCATTCACCGTATTATTTGGGATTACAAACGTCTTATTGTCCACCAGATAGCTACGTCCATAGGCATTAATTCTCGTACGGTCCATACTGTTTTAACTGAGCAAGCTGTCTATAAGATGGAGCTCAAGAATTTTGACACCAGAAGAAATGGGTTGCAGAATTCAAGCGGGGCAAGGACAACATGATGCCATTCACCGTATTATTTGGGATTACAAACGTCTTATTGTCCCCCAGATAGCTACGTCCATAGGCATTAATTCTCGTACGGTCCATACTGTTTTAACTGAGCAAGCTGTCTATAAGATGGAGCTCAAGAATTTTGACACCAGAAGAAATGGCTTGCAGAATTCAAGCGGGGCAAGGACAACATGATGCCATTCACCGTATTATTTGGGATTACAAACGTCTTATTGTCCACCAGATACCTACGTCCATAGGCATTAATTCTCGTACGGTCCATACTGTTTTAACTGAGCAAGCTGTCTATAAGATGGAGCTCAAGAATTTTGACACCAGAAGAAATGGGTTGCAGAATTCAAGCGGGGCAAGGACAACATGATGCCATTCACCGTATTATTTGGGATTACAAATGTCTTATTGTCCACCAGATAGCTACGTCCATAGGCATTAATTCTCGTTCGGTCCATACTGTTTTAACTGAGCAAGCTGTCTATAAGATGGAGCTCAAGAATTTTGACACCAGAAGAAATGGGTTGCAGAATTCAAGCGGGGCAAGGACTACATGATGCCATTCACCGTATTATTTGGGATTACAAAGGTCTTATTGTCCACCAGATAGCTACGTGCATAGGCATTAATTCTCGTTCGGTCCATACTGTTTTAACTTGGCAAGCTCTCTATAAGATGGAGCTCAAGAATTTTGACACCAGAAGAAATGGGTTGCAGAATTCAAGCGGGGCAAGGACAACATGATGCCATTCACCGTATTATTTGGGATTACAAACGTCTTATTGTCCACCAGATACCTACGTCCATAGGCATTAATTCTCGTTCGGTCCATACTGTTTTAACTGAGCAAGCTGTCTATAAGATGGAGCTCAAGAATTTTGACACCAGAAGAAATGGGTTGCAGAATTCAAGCGGGGCAAGGACAACATGATGCCATTCACCGTATTATTTGGGATTACAAACGTCTTATTGTCCACCAGATAGCTACGTCCATAGGCATTAATTCTCGTTCGGTCCATACTGTTTTAACTGAGCAAGCTGTCTATAAGATGGAGCTCAAGAATTTTGACACCAGAAGAAATGGGTTGCAGAATTCAAGCGGGGCAAGGACAACATGATGCCATTCACCGTATTATTTGGGATTACAAACGTCTTATTGTCCACCAGATAGCTACGTGCATAGGCATTAATTCTCGTTCGGTCCATACTGTTTTAACTGAGCAAGCTGTCTATAAGATGGAGCTCAAGAATTTTGACACCAGAAGAAATGGGTTGCAGAATTCAAGCGGGGCAAGGACAACATGATGCCATTGACCGTATTATTTGGGATTACAAACGTCTTATTGTCCACCAGATAGCTACGTCCATAGGCATTAATTCTCGTACGGTCCATACTGTTTTAACTGAGCAAGCTGTCTATAAGATGGAGCTCAAGAATTTTGACACCAGAAGAAATGGCTTGCAGAATTCAAGCGGGGCAAGGACAACATGATGGCATTCACCGTATTATTTGGGATTACAAACGTCTTATTGTCCACCAGATAGCTACGTCCATAGGCATTAATTCTCGTACGGTCCATACTGTTTTAACTGAGCAAGCTGTCTATAAGATGGAGCTCAAGAATTTTGACACCAGAAGAAATGGGTTGCAGAATTCAAGCGGGGCAAGGACAACATGATGCCATTCACCGTATTATTTGGGATTACAAAGGTCTTATTGTCCACCAGATAGCTACGTGCATAGGCATTAATTCTCGTTCGGTCCATACTGTTTTAACTTGGCAAGCTCTCTATAAGATGGAGCTCAAGAATTTTGACACCAGAAGAAATGGGTTGCAGAATTCAAGCGGGGCAAGGACAACATGATGCCATTCACCGTATTATTTGGGATTACAAACGTCTTATTGTCCACCAGATACCTACGTCCATAGGCATTAATTCTCGTTCAGTCCATACTGTTTTAACTGAGCAAGCTGTCTATAAGATGGAGCTCAAGAATTTTGACACCAGAAGAAATGGGTTGCAGAATTCAAGCGGGGCAAGGACAACATGATGCCATTCACCGTATTATTTGGGATTACAAACGTCTTATTGTCCACCAGATAGCTACGTCCATAGGCATTAATTCTCGTTCGGTCCATACTGTTTTAACTGAGCAAGCTGTCTATAAGATGGAGCTCAAGAATTTTGACACCAGAAGAAATGGCTTGCAGAATTCAAGCGGGGCAAGGACAACATGATGCCATTCACCGTATTATTTGGGATTACAAACGTCTTATTGTCCACCAGATAGCTACGTGCATAGGCTTTAATTCTCGTTCGGTCCATACTGTTTTAACTGAGCAAGCTGTCTATAAGATGGAGCTCAAGAATTTTGACACCAGAAGAAATGGGTTGCAGAATTCAAGCGGGGCAAGGACAACATGATGCCATTCACCGTATTATTTGGGATTACAAACGTCTTATTGTCCACCAGATAGCTACGTCCATAGGCATTAATTCTCGTACGGTCCATACTGTTTTAACTGAGCAAGCTGTCTATAAGATGGAGCTCAAGAATTTTGACACCAGAAGAAATGGGTTGCAGAATTCAAGCGGGGCAAGGACAACATGATGCCATTCACCGTATTATTTGGGATTACAAACGTCTTATTGTCCACCAGATAGCTACGTCCATAGGCATTAATTCTCGTACGGTCCATACTGTTTTAACTGAGCAAGCTGTCTATAAGATGGAGCTCAAGAATTTTGACACCAGAAGAAATGGGTTGCAGAATTCAAGCGGGGCAAGGACAACATGATGCCATTCACCGTATTATTTGGGATTACAAACGTCTTATTGTCCACCAGATAGCTACGTCCATAGGCATTAATTCTCGTTCGGTCCATACTGTTTTAACTGAGCAAGCTGTCTATAAGATTGAGCTCAAGAATTTTGACACCAGAAGAAATGGGTTGCAGAATTCAAGCGGGGCAAGGACAACATGATGCCATTCACCGTATTATTTGGGATTACAAACGTCTTATTGTCCACCAGATAGCTACGTCCATAGGCATTAATTCTCGTTCGGTCCATACTGTTCTAACTGAGCAAGCTGTCTATAAGATGGAGCTCAAGAATTTTGACACCAGAAGAAATGGGTTGCCGAATTCAAGCGGGGAAAGGACAACATGATGCCATTCACCGTATTATTTGGGATTACAAACGTCTTATTGTCCACCAGATAGCTACGTGCATAGGCATTAATTCTCGTTCGGTCCATACTGTTTTAACTGAGCAAGCTGTCTATAAGATGGAGCTCAAGAATTTTGACACCAGAAGAAATGGGTTGCAGAATTCAAGCGGGGCAAGGACAACATGATGCCATTCACCGTATTATTTGGGATTACAAACGTCTTATTGTCCACCAGATAGCTACGTCCATAGGCATTAATTCTCGTTCGGTCCATACTGTTTTAACTGAGCAAGCTGTCTATAAGATGGAGCTCAAGAATTTTGACACCAGAAGAAATGGGTTGCAGAATTCAAGCGGGGCAAGGACAACATGATGCCATTCACCGTATTATTTGGGATTACAAACGTCTTATTGTCCACCAGATAGCTACGTGCATAGGCATTAATTCTCGTTCGGTCCATACTGTTTTAACTGAGCAAGCTGTCTATAAGATGGAGCTCAAGAATTTTGACACCAGAAGAAATGGGTTGCAGAATTCAAGCGGGGCAAGGACAACATGATGCCATTCACCGTATTATTTGGGATTACAAACGTCTTATTGTCCACCAGATAGCTACGTCCATAGGCATTAATTCTCGTTCGGTCCATACTGTTTTAACTGAGCAAGCTGTCTATAAGATGGAGCTCAAGAATTTTGACACCAGAAGAAATGGGTTGCAGAATTCAAGCGGGGCAAGGACAACATGATGCCATTCACCGTATTATTTGGGATTACAAACGTCTTATTGTCCACCAGATAGCTTCGTGCATAGGCATTAATTCTCGTTCGGTCCATACTGTTTTAACTGAGCAAGCTGTCTATAAGATGGAGCTCAAGAATTTTGACACCAGAAGAAATGGGTTGCAGAATTCAAGCGGGGCAAGGACAACATGATGCCATTCACCGTATTATTTGGGATTACAAACGTCTTATTGTCCACCAGATAGCTACGTGCATAGGCATTAATTCTCGTTCGGTCCATACTGTTTTAACTGAGAAAGCTGTCTATAAGATTGAGCTCAAGAATTTTGACATCAGAAGAAATGGCTTGCAGAATTCAAGCGGGGCAAGGACAACATGATGCCATTCACCGTATTATTTGGGATTACAAACGTCTTATTGTCCACCAGATAGCTACGTGCATAGGCATTAATTCTCGTTCGGTCCATACTGTTTTAACTGAGCAAGCTGTCTATAAGATGGAGCTCAAGAATTTTGACACCAGAAGAAATGGGTTGCAGAATTCAAGCGGGGCAAGGACAACATGATGCCATTCACCGTATTATTTGGGATTACAAACGTCTTATTGTCCACCAGATAGCTACGTGCATAGGCATTAATTCTCGTTCGGTCCATACTGTTTTAACTGAGCAAGCTGTCTATGAGATGGAGCTCAAGAATTTTGACACCAGAAGAAATGGCTTGCAGAATTCAAGCGGGGCAAGGACAACATGATGCCATTCACCGTATTATTTGGGATTACAAACGTCTTATTGTCCACCAGATAGCTACGTGCATAGGCATTAATTCTCGTTCGGTCCATACTGTTTTAACTGAGCAAGCTGTCTATAAGATGGAGCTCAAGAATTTTGACACCAGAAGAAATGGGTTGCAGAATTCAAGCGGGGCAAGGACAACATGATGCCATTCACCGTATTATTTGGGATTACAAACGTCTTATTGTCCACCAGATACCTACGTCCATAGGCATTAATTCTCGTTCGGTCCATACTGTTTTAACTGAGCAAGCTGTCTATAAGATGGAGCTCAAGAATTTTGACAGCAGAAGAAATGGCTTGCAGAATTCAAGCGGGGCAAGGACAACATGATGCCATTCACCATATTATTTGGGATTACAAACGTCTTATTGTCCACCACATAGCTACGTCCATAGGCATTAATTTTCGTTCGGTCCATACTGTTTTAACTGAGCAAGCTGTCTATAAGATGGAGCTCAAGAATTTTGACACCAGAAGAAATGGGTTGCAGAATTCAAGCGGGGCAAGGACAACATGATGCCATTCACCGTATTATTTGGGATTACAAACGTCTTATTGTCCACCAGATAGCTACGTGCATAGGCATTAATTCTCGTTCGGTCCATACTGTTTTAACTGAGCAAGCTGTCTATAAGATGGAACTCAAGAATTTTGACACCAGAAGAAATGGGTTGCAGAATTCAAGCGGGGCAAGGACAACATGATGCCATTCACCGTATTATTTGGGATTACAAACGTCTTATTGTCCACCAGATAGCTACGTGCATAGGCATTAATTCTCGTTCGGTCCATACTGTTTTAACTGAGCAAGCTGTCTATAAGATGGAGCTCAAGAATTTTGACACCAGAAGAAATGGGTTGCAGAATTCAAGCGGGGCAAGGACAACATGATGCCATTCACCGTATTATTTGGGATTACAAACGTCTTATTGTCCACCAGATAGCTACGTCCATAGGCATTAATTCTCGTACGGTCCATACTGTTTTAACTGAGCAAGCTGTCTATAAGATGGAGCTCAAGAATTTTGACACCAGAAGAAATGGGTTGCAGAATTCAAGCGGGGCAAGGACAACATGATGCCATTCACCGTATTATTTGGGATTACAAACGTCTTATTGTCCACCAGATAGCTACGTCCATAGGCATTAATTCTCGTACGGTCCATACTGTTTTAACTGAGCAAGCTGTCTATAAGATGGAGCTCAAGAATTTTGACACCAGAAGAAATGGGTTGCAGAATTCAAGCGGGGCAAGGACAACATGATGCCATTCACCGTATTATTTGGGATTACAAACGTCTTATTGTCCACCAGATAGCTACGTCCATAGGCATTAATTCTCGTTCGGTCCATACTGTTTTAACTGAGCAAGCTGTCTATAAGATGGAGCTCAAGAATTTTGACACCAGAAGAAATGGGTTGCAGAATTCAAGCGGGGCAAGGACAACATGATGCCATTCACCGTATTATTTGGGATTACAAACGTCTTATTGTCCACCAGATAGCTACGTGCATAGGCATTAATTCTCGTTCGGTCCATACTGTTTTAACTGAGCAAGCTGTCTATAAGATGGAGCTCAAGAATTTTGACACCAGAAGAAATGGGTTGCAGAATTCAAGCGGGGCAAGGACAACATGATGCCATTCACCGTATTATTTGGGATTACAAACGTCTTATTGTCCACCAGATAGCTACGTCCATAGGCATTAATTCTCGTTCGGTCCATACTGTTTTAACTGAGCAAGCTGTCTATAAGATGGAGCTCAAGAATTTTGACACCAGAAGAAATGGGTTGCAGAATTCAAGCGGGGCAAGGACAACATGATGCCATTCACCGTATTATTTGGGATTACAAACGTCTTATTGTCCACCAGATAGCTTCGTGCATAGGCATTAATTCTCGTTCGGTCCATACTGTTTTAACTGAGCAAGCTGTCTATAAGATGGAGCTCAAGAATTTTGACACCAGAAGAAATGGGTTGCAGAATTCAAGCGGGGCAAGGACAACATGATGCCATTCACCGTATTATTTGGGATTACAAACGTCTTATTGTCCACCAGATAGCTACGTGCATAGGCATTAATTCTCGTTCGGTCCATACTGTTTTAACTGAGCAAGCTGTCTATAAGATGGAGCTCAAGAATTTTGACACCAGAAGAAATGGGTTGCAGAATTCAAGCGGGGCAAGGACAACATGATGCCATTCACCGTATTATTTGGGATTACAAACGTCTTATTGTCCACCAGATAGCTACGTGCATAGGCATTAATTCTCGTTCGGTCCATACTGTTTTAACTGAGCAAGCTGTCTATAAGATGGAGCTCAAGAATTTTGACACCAGAAGAAATGGCTTGCAGAATTCAAGCGGGGCAAGGACAACATGATGCCATTCACCGTATTATTTGGGATTACAAACGTCTTATTGTCCACCAGATAGCTACGTGCATAGGCATTAATTCTCGTTCGGTCCATACTGTTTTAACTGAGCAAGCTGTCTATAAGATGGAGCTCAAGAATTTTGACACCAGAAGAAATGGGTTGCAGAATTCAAGCGGGGCAAGGACAACATGATGCCATTCACCGTATTATTTGGGATTACAAACGTCTTATTGTCCACCAGATAGCTACGTGCATAGGCATTAATTCTCGTTCGGTCCATACTGTTTTAACTGAGCAAGCTGTCTATAAGATGGAGCTCAAGAATTTTGACACCAGAAGAAATGGGTTGCAGAATTCAAGCGGGGCAAGGACAACATGATGCCATTCACCGTATTATTTGGGATTACAAACGTCTTATTGTCCACCAGATAGCTACGTGCATAGGCATTAATTCTCGTTCGGTCCATACTGTTTTAACTGAGAAAGCTGTCTATAAGATTGAGCTCAAGAATTTTGACATCAGAAGAAATGGCTTGCAGAATTCAAGCGGGGCAAGGACAACATGATGCCATTCACCGTATTATTTGGGATTACAAACGTCTTATTGTCCACCAGATAGCTACGTGCATAGGCATTAATTCTCGTTCGGTCCATACTGTTTTAACTGAGCAAGCTGTCTATAAGATGGAGCTCAAGAATTTTGACACCAGAAGAAATGGGTTGCAGAATTCAAGCGGGGCAAGGACAACATGATGCCATTCACCGTATTATTTGGGATTACAAACGTCTTATTGTCCACCAGATAGCTACGTGCATAGGCATTAATTCTCGTTCGGTCCATACTGTTTTAACTGAGCAAGCTGTCTATGAGATGGAGCTCAAGAATTTTGACACCAGAAGAAATGGCTTGCAGAATTCAAGCGGGGCAAGGACAACATGATGCCATTCACCGTATTATTTGGGATTACAAACGTCTTATTGTCCACCAGATAGCTACGTGCATAGGCATTAATTCTCGTTCGGTCCATACTGTTTTAACTGAGCAAGCTGTCTATAAGATGGAGCTCAAGAATTTTGACACCAGAAGAAATGGGTTGCAGAATTCAAGCGGGGCAAGGACAACATGATGCCATTCACCGTATTATTTGGGATTACAAACGTCTTATTGTCCACCAGATACCTACGTCCATAGGCATTAATTCTCGTTCGGTCCATACTGTTTTAACTGAGCAAGCTGTCTATAAGATGGAGCTCAAGAATTTTGACAGCAGAAGAAATGGCTTGCAGAATTCAAGCGGGGCAAGGACAACATGATGCCATTCACCATATTATTTGGGATTACAAACGTCTTATTGTCCACCACATAGCTACGTCCATAGGCATTAATTCTCGTTCGGTCCATACTGTTTTAACTGAGCAAGCTGTCTATAAGATGGAGCTCAAGAATTTTGACACCAGAAGAAATGGGTTGCAGAATTCAAGCGGGGCAAGGACAACATGATGCCATTCACCGTATTATTTGGGATTACAAACGTCTTATTGTCCACCAGATAGCTACGTGCATAGGCATTAATTCTCGTTCGGTCCATACTGTTTTAACTGAGCAAGCTGTCTATAAGATGGAGCTCAAGAATTTTGACACCAGAAGAAATGGGTTGCAGAATTCAAGCGGGGCAAGGACAACATGATGCCATTCACCGTATTATTTGGGATTACAAACGTCTTATTGTCCACCAGATAGCTACGTGCATAGGCATTAATTCTCGTTCGGTCCATACTGTTTTAACTGAGCAAGCTGTCTATAAGATGGAGCTCAAGAATTTTGACACCAGAAGAAATGGGTTGCAGAATTCAAGCGGGGCAAGGACAACATGATGCCATTCACCGTATTATTTGGGATTACAAACGTCTTATTGTCCACCAGATAGCTACGTGCATAGGCATTAATTCTCGTTCGGTCCATACTGTTTTAACTGAGCAAGCTGTCTATAAGATTGAGCTCAAGTATTTTGACATCAGAAGAAATGGCTTGCAGAATTCAAGCGGGGCAAGGACAACATGATGCCATTCACCGTATTATTTGGGATTACAAACGTCTTATTGTCCACCAGATAGCTACGTCCATAGGCATTAATTCTCGTTCGGTCCATACTGTTTTAACTGAGCAAGCTGTCTATAAGATGGAGCTCAAGAATTTTGACACCAGAAGAAATGGGTTGCAGAATTCAAGCGGGGCAAGGACAACATGATGCCATTCACCGTATTATTTGGGATTACAAACGTCTTATTGTCCACCAGATAGCTACGTGCATAGGCATTAATTCTCGTTCGGTCCATACTGTTTTAACTGAGCAAGCTGTCTATAAGATGGAGCTCAAGAATTTTGACACCAGAAGAAATGGGTTGCAGAATTCAAGCGGGGCAAGGACAACATGATGCCATTCACCGTATTATTTGGGATTACAAACGTCTTATTGTCCACCAGATACCTACGTCCATAGACATTAATTCTCGTTCGGTCCATACTGTTTTAACTGAGCAAGCTGTCTATAAGATGGAGCTCAAGAATTTTGACACCAGAAGAAATGGGTTGCAGAATTCAAGCGGGGCAAGGACAACATGATGCCATTCACCGTATTATTTGGGATTACAAACGTCTTATTGTCCACCAGATACCTACGTCCATAGACATTAATTCTCGTTCGGTCCATACTGTTTTAACTGAGCAAGCTGTCTATAAGATGGAGCTCAAGAATTTTGACACCAGAAGAAATGGGTTGCAGAATTCAAGCGGGGCAAGGACAACATGATGCCATTCACCGTATTATTTGGGATTACAAACGTCTTATTGTCCACCAGATACCTACGTCCATAGACATTAATTCTCGTTCGGTCCATACTGTTTTAACTGAGCAAGCTGTCTATAAGATGGAGCTCAAGAATTTTGACACCAGAAGAAATGGGTTGCAGAATTCAAGCGGGGCAAGGACAACATGATGCCATTCACCGTATTATTTGGGATTACAAACGTCTTATTGTCCACCAGATAGCTACGTGCATAGGCATTAATTCTCGTTCGGTCCATACTGTTTTAACTGAGCAAGCTGTCTATAAGATGGAGCTCAAGAATTTTGACACCAGAAGAAATGGGTTGCAGAATTCAAGCGGGGCAAGGACAACATGATGCCATTCACCGTATTATTTGGGATTACAAACGTCTTATTGTCCACCAGATACCTACGTCCATAGACATTAATTCTCGTTCGGTCCATACTGTTTTAACTGAGCAAGCTGTCTATAAGATGGAGCTCAAGAATTTTGACACCAGAAGAAATGGGTTGCAGAATTCAAGCGGGGCAAGGACAACATGATGCCATTCACCGTATTATTTGGGATTACAAACGTCTTATTGTCCACCAGATACCTACGTCCATAGACATTAATTCTCGTTCGGTCCATACTGTTTTAACTGAGCAAGCTGTCTATAAGATGGAGCTCAAGAATTTTGACACCAGAAGAAATGGGTTGCAGAATTCAAGCGGGGCAAGGACAACATGATGCCATTCACCGTATTATTTGGGATTACAAACGTCTTATTGTCCACCAGATAGCTACGTGCATAGGCATTAATTCTCGTTCGGTCCATACTGTTTTAACTGAGCAAGCTGTCTATAAGATGGAGCTCAAGAATTTTGACACCAGAAGAAATGGGTTGCAGAATTCAAGCGGGGCAAGGACAACATGATGCCATTCACCGTATTATTTGGGATTACAAACGTCTTATTGTCCACCAGATAGCTACGTGCATAGGCATTAATTCTCGTTCGGTCCATACTGTTTTAACTGAGCAAGCTGTCTATAAGATGGAGCTCAAGAATTTTGACACCAGAAGAAATGGGTTGCAGAATTCAAGCGGGGCAAGGACAACATGGTGTCATTCACCGTATTATTTGGGATTACAAACGTCTTATTGTCCACCAGATACCTACGTCCATAGACATTAATTCTCGTTCGGTCCATACTGTTTTAACTGAGCAAGCTGTCTATAAGATGGAGCTCAAGAATTTTGACACCAGAAGAAATGGGTTGCAGAATTCAAGCGGGGCAAGGACAACATGATGCCATTCACCGTATTATTTGGGATTACAAACGTCTTATTGTCCACCAGATACCTACGTCCATAGACATTAATTCTCGTTCGGTCCATACTGTTTTAACTGAGCAAGCTGTCTATAAGATGGAGCTCAAGAATTTTGACACCAGAAGAAATGGGTTGCAGAATTCAAGCGGGGCAAGGACAACATGATGCCATTCACCGTATTATTTGGGATTACAAACGTCTTATTGTCCACCAGATACCTACGTCCATAGACATTAATTCTCGTTCGGTCCATACTGTTTTAACTGAGCAAGCTGTCTATAAGATGGAGCTCAAGAATTTTGACACCAGAAGAAATGGGTTGCAGAATTCAAGCGGGGCAAGGACAACATGATGCCATTCACCGTATTATTTGGGATTACAAACGTCTTATTGTCCACCAGATAGCTACGTGCATAGGCATTAATTCTCGTTCGGTCCATACTGTTTTAACTGAGCAAGCTGTCTATAAGATGGAGCTCAAGAATTTTGACACCAGAAGAAATGGGTTGCAGAATTCAAGCGGGGCAAGGACAACATGATGCCATTCACCGTATTATTTGGGATTACAAACGTCTTATTGTCCACCAGATACCTTCGTCCATAGACATTAATTCTCGTTCGGTCCATACTGTTTTAACTGAGCAAGCTGTCTATAAGATGGAGCTCAAGAATTTTGACACCAGAAGAAATGGGTTGCAGAATTCAAGCGGGGCAAGGACAACATGATGCCATTCACCGTATTATTTGGGATTACAAACGTCTTATTGTCCACCAGATAGCTACGTGCATAGGCATTAATTCTCGTTCGGTCCATACTGTTTTAACTGAGCAAGCTGTCTATAAGATGGAGCTCAAGAATTTTGACACCAGAAGAAATGGGTTGCAGAATTCAAGCGGGGCAAGGACAACATGATGCCATTCACCGTATTATTTGGGATTACAAACGTCTTATTGTCCACCAGATAGCTACGTGCATAGGCATTAATTCTCGTTCGGTCCATACTGTTTTAACTGAGCAAGCTGTCTATAAGATGGAGCTCAAGAATTTTGACACCAGAAGAAATGGGTTGCAGAATTCAAGCGGGGCAAGGACAACATGATGCCATTCACCGTATTATTTGGGATTACAAACGTCTTATTGTCCACCAGATAGCTACGTGCATAGGCATTAATTCTCGTTCGGTCCATACTGTTTTAACTGAGCAAGCTGTCTATAAGATTGAGCTCAAGTATTTTGACATCAGAAGAAATGGCTTGCAGAATTCAAGCGGGGCAAGGACAACATGATGCCATTCACCGTATTATTTGGGATTACAAACGTCTTATTGTCCACCAGATAGCTACGTCCATAGGCATTAATTCTCGTTCGGTCCATACTGTTTTAACTGAGCAAGCTGTCTATAAGATGGAGCTCAAGAATTTTGACACCAGAAGAAATGGGTTGCAGAATTCAAGCGGGGCAAGGACAACATGATGCCATTCACCGTATTATTTGGGATTACAAACGTCTTATTGTCCACCAGATAGCTACGTGCATAGGCATTAATTCTCGTTCGGTCCATACTGTTTTAACTGAGCAAGCTGTCTATAAGATGGAGCTCAAGAATTTTGACACCAGAAGAAATGGGTTGCAGAATTCAAGCGGGGCAAGGACAACATGATGCCATTCACCGTATTATTTGGGATTACAAACGTCTTATTGTCCACCAGATACCTACGTCCATAGACATTAATTCTCGTTCGGTCCATACTGTTTTAACTGAGCAAGCTGTCTATAAGATGGAGCTCAAGAATTTTGACACCAGAAGAAATGGGTTGCAGAATTCAAGCGGGGCAAGGACAACATGATGCCATTCACCGTATTATTTGGGATTACAAACGTCTTATTGTCCACCAGATACCTACGTCCATAGACATTAATTCTCGTTCGGTCCATACTGTTTTAACTGAGCAAGCTGTCTATAAGATGGAGCTCAAGAATTTTGACACCAGAAGAAATGGGTTGCAGAATTCAAGCGGGGCAAGGACAACATGATGCCATTCACCGTATTATTTGGGATTACAAACGTCTTATTGTCCACCAGATACCTACGTCCATAGACATTAATTCTCGTTCGGTCCATACTGTTTTAACTGAGCAAGCTGTCTATAAGATGGAGCTCAAGAATTTTGACACCAGAAGAAATGGGTTGCAGAATTCAAGCGGGGCAAGGACAACATGATGCCATTCACCGTATTATTTGGGATTACAAACGTCTTATTGTCCACCAGATAGCTACGTGCATAGGCATTAATTCTCGTTCGGTCCATACTGTTTTAACTGAGCAAGCTGTCTATAAGATGGAGCTCAAGAATTTTGACACCAGAAGAAATGGGTTGCAGAATTCAAGCGGGGCAAGGACAACATGATGCCATTCACCGTATTATTTGGGATTACAAACGTCTTATTGTCCACCAGATACCTACGTCCATAGACATTAATTCTCGTTCGGTCCATACTGTTTTAACTGAGCAAGCTGTCTATAAGATGGAGCTCAAGAATTTTGACACCAGAAGAAATGGGTTGCAGAATTCAAGCGGGGCAAGGACAACATGATGCCATTCACCGTATTATTTGGGATTACAAACGTCTTATTGTCCACCAGATACCTACGTCCATAGACATTAATTCTCGTTCGGTCCATACTGTTTTAACTGAGCAAGCTGTCTATAAGATGGAGCTCAAGAATTTTGACACCAGAAGAAATGGGTTGCAGAATTCAAGCGGGGCAAGGACAACATGATGCCATTCACCGTATTATTTGGGATTACAAACGTCTTATTGTCCACCAGATAGCTACGTGCATAGGCATTAATTCTCGTTCGGTCCATACTGTTTTAACTGAGCAAGCTGTCTATAAGATGGAGCTCAAGAATTTTGACACCAGAAGAAATGGGTTGCAGAATTCAAGCGGGGCAAGGACAACATGATGCCATTCACCGTATTATTTGGGATTACAAACGTCTTATTGTCCACCAGATAGCTACGTGCATAGGCATTAATTCTCGTTCGGTCCATACTGTTTTAACTGAGCAAGCTGTCTATAAGATGGAGCTCAAGAATTTTGACACCAGAAGAAATGGGTTGCAGAATTCAAGCGGGGCAAGGACAACATGATGTCATTCACCGTATTATTTGGGATTACAAACGTCTTATTGTCCACCAGATACCTACGTCCATAGACATTAATTCTCGTTCGGTCCATACTGTTTTAACTGAGCAAGCTGTCTATAAGATGGAGCTCAAGAATTTTGACACCAGAAGAAATGGGTTGCAGAATTCAAGCGGGGCTAGGACAACATGATGCCATTCACCGTATTATTTGGGATTACAAACGTCTTATTGTCCACCAGATACCTACGTCCATAGACATTAATTCTCGTTCGGTCCATACTGTTTTAACTGAGCAAGCTGTCTATAAGATGGAGCTCAAGAATTTTGACACCAGAAGAAATGGGTTGCAGAATTCAAGCGGGGCAAGGACAACATGATGCCATTCACCGTATTATTTGGGATTACAAACGTCTTATTGTCCACCAGATACCTACGTCCATAGACATTAATTCTCGTTCGGTCCATACTGTTTTAACTGAGCAAGCTGTCTATAAGATGGAGCTCAAGAATTTTGACACCAGAAGAAATGGGTTGCAGAATTCAAGCGGGGCAAGGACAACATGATGCCATTCACCGTATTATTTGGGATTACAAACGTCTTATTGTCCACCAGATAGCTACGTGCATAGGCATTAATTCTCGTTCGGTCCATACTGTTTTAACTGAGCAAGCTGTCTATAAGATGGAGCTCAAGAATTTTGACACCAGAAGAAATGGGTTGCAGAATTCAAGCGGGGCAAGGACAACATGATGCCATTCACCGTATTATTTGGGATTACAAACGTCTTATTGTCCACCAGATACCTTCGTCCATAGACATTAATTCTCGTTCGGTCCATACTGTTTTAACTGAGCAAGCTGTCTATAAGATGGAGCTCAAGAATTTTGACACCAGAAGAAATGGGTTGCAGAATTCAAGCGGGGCAAGGACAACATGATGCCATTCACCGTATTATTTGGGATTACAAACGTCTTATTGTCCACCAGATAGCTACGTGCATAGGCATTAATTCTCGTTCGGTCCATACTGTTTTAACTGAGCAAGCTGTCTATAAGATGGAGCTCAAGAATTTTGACACCAGAAGAAATGGGTTGCAGAATTCAAGCGGGGCAAGGACAACATGATGCCATTCACCGTATTATTTGGGATTACAAACGTCTTATTGTCCACCAGATACCTACGTCCATAGACATTAATTCTCGTTCGGTCCATACTGTTTTAACTGAGCAAGCTGTCTATAAGATGGAGCTCAAGAATTTTGACACCAGAAGAAATGGGTTGCAGAATTCAAGCGGGGCAAGGACAACATGATGCCATTCACCGTATTATTTGGGATTACAAACGTCTTATTGTCCACCAGATAGCTACGTGCATAGGCATTAATTCTCGTTCGGTCCATACTGTTTTAACTGAGCAAGCTGTCTATAAGATGGAGCTCAAGAATTTTGACACCAGAAGAAATGGGTTGCAGAATTCAAGCGGGGCAAGGACAACATGATGCCATTCACCGTATTATTTGGGATTACAAACGTCTTATTGTCCACCAGATAGCTACGTGCATAGGCATTAATTCTCGTTCGGTCCATACTGTTTTAACTGAGCAAGCTGTCTATAAGATGGAGCTCAAGAATTTTGACACCAGAAGAAATGGCTTGCAGAATTCAAGCGGGGCAAGGACAACATGATGCCATTCACCGTATTATTTGGGATTACAAACGTCTTATTGTCCACCAGATACCTACGTCCATAGGCATTAATTCTCGTACGGTCCATACTGTTTTAACTGAGCAAGCTGTCTATAAGATGGAGCTCAAGAATTTTGACACCAGAAGAAATGGGTTGCAGAATTCAAGCGGGGCAAGGACAACATGATGCCATTCACCGTATTATTTGGGATTACAAACGTCTTATTGTCCACCAGATACCTACGTCCATAGGCATTAATTCTCGTTCGGTCCATACTGTTTTAACTGAGCAAGATGTCTATAAGATGGAACTCAAGAATTTTGACACCAGAAGAAATGGGTTGCAGAATTCAAGCGGGGCAAGGACAACATGATGCCATTCACCGTATTATTTGGGATTACAAACGTCTTATTGTCCACCAGATACCTACGTCCATAGGCATTAATTCTCGTTCGGTCCATACTGTTTTAACTGAGCAAGATGTCTATAAGATGGAACTCAAGAATTTTGACACCAGAAGAAATGGGTTGCAGAATTCAAGCGGGGCAAGGACAACATGATGCCATTCACCGTATTATTTGGGATTACAAACGTCTTATTGTCCACCAGATAGCTACGTCCATAGGCATTAATTCTCGTTCGGTCCATACTGTTTTAACTGAGCAAGCTGTCTATAAGATGGAACTCAAGAATTTTGACACCAGAAGAAATGGGTTGCAGAATTCAAGCGGGGCAAGGACAACATGATGCCATTCACCGTATTATTTGGGATTACAAACGTCTTATTGTCCACCAGATAGCTACGTGCATAGGCATTAATTCTCGTTCGGTCCATACTGTTTTAACTGAGCAAGCTGTCTATAAGATGGAGCTCAAGAATTTTGACACCAGAAGAAATGGGTTGCAGAATTCAAGCGGGGCAAGGACAACATGATGCCATTCACCGTATTATTTGGGATTACAAACGTCTTATTGTCCACCAGATAGCTACGTCCATAGGCACTAATTCTCGTTCGGTCCATACTGTTTTAACTGAGCAAGCTGTCTATAAGATGGAGCTCAAGAATTTTGACACCAGAAGAAATGGGTTGCAGAATTCAAGCGGGGCAAGGACAACATGATGCCATTCACCGTATTATTTGGGATTACAAACGTCTTATTGTCCACCAGATAGCTACGTCCATAGGCATTAATTCTCGTTCGGTCCATACTGTTTTAACTGAGCAAGCTGTCTATAAGATGGAGCTCAAGAATTTTGACACCAGAAGAAATGGGTTGCAGAATTCAAGCGGGGCAAGGACAACATGATGCCATTCACCGTATTATTTGGGATTACAAACGTCTTATTGTCCACCAGATAGCTACGTCCATAGGCATTAATTCTCGTTCGGTCCATACTGTTTTAACTGAGCAAGCTGTCTATAAGATGGAGCTCAAGAATTTTGACACCAGAAGAAATGGGTTGCAGAATTCAAGCGGGGCAAGGACAACATGATGCCATTCACCGTATTATTTGGGATTACAAACGTCTTATTGTCCACCAGATAGCTACGTCCATAGGCATTAATTCTCGTTCGGTCCATACTGTTTTAACTGAGCAAGCTGTCTATAAGATGGAACTCAAGAATTTTGACACCAGAAGAAATGGGTTGCAGAATTCAAGCGGGGCAAGGACAACATGATGCCATTCACCGTATTATTTGGGATTACAAACGTCTTATTGTCCACCAGATAGCTACGTCCATAGGCATTAATTCTCGTTCGGTCCATACTGTTTTAACTGAGCAAGCTGTCTATAAGATGGAGCTCAAGAATTTTGACACCAGAAGAAATGGGTTGCAGAATTCAAGCGGGGCAAGGACAACATGATGCCATTCACCGTATTATTTGGGATTACAAACGTCTTATTGTCCACCAGATAGCTACGTCCATAGGCATTAATTCTCGTTCGGTCCATACTGTTTTAACTGAGCAAGCTGTCTATAAGATGGAACTCAAGAATTTTGACACCAGAAGAAATGGGTTGCAGAATTCAAGCGGGGCAAGGACAACATGATGCCATTCACCGTATTATTTGGGATTACAAACGTCTTATTGTCCACCAGATAGCTACGTCCATAGGCATTAATTCTCGTTCGGTCCATACTGTTTTAACTGAGCAAGCTGTCTATAAGATGGAACTCAAGAATTTTGACACCAGAAGAAATGGGTTGCAGAATTCAAGCGGGGCAAGGACAACATGATGCCATTCACCGTATTACTTGGGATTACAAACGTCTTATTGTCCACCAGATAGCTACGTCCATAGGCATTAATTCTCGTTCGGTCCATACTGTTTTAACTGAGCAAGCTGTCTATAAGATGGAGCTCAACAATTTTGACACCAGAAGAAATGGGTTGCAGAATTCAAGCGGGGCAAGGACAACATGATGCCATTCACCGTATTATTTGGGATTACAAACGTCTTATTGTCCACCAGATAGCTACGTCCATAGGCATTAATTCTCGTTCGGTCCATACTGTTTTAACTGAGCAAGCTGTCTATAAGATGGAGCTCAAGAATTTTGACACCAGAAGAAATGGGTTGCAGAATTCAAGCGGGGCAAGGACAACATGATGCCATTCACCGTATTATTTGGGATTACAAACGTCTTATTGTCCACCAGATAGCTACGTCCATAGGCATTAATTCTCGTACGGTCCATACTGTTTTAACTGAGCAAGCTGTCTATAAGATGGAACTCAAGAATTTTGACACCAGAAGAAATGGGTTGCAGAATTCAAGCGGGGCAAGGACAACATGATGCCATTCACCGTATTATTTGGGATTACAAACGTCTTATTGTCCACCAGATAGCTACGTCCATAGGCATTAATTCTCGTACGGTCCATACTGTTTTAACTGAGCAAGCTGTCTATAAGATGGAACTCAAGAATTTTGACACCAGAAGAAATGGGTTGCAGAATTCAAGCGGGGCAAGGACAACATGATGCCATTCACCGTATTATTTGGGATTACAAACGTCTTATTGTCCACCAGATAGCTACGTCCATAGGCATTAATTCTCGTTCGGTCCATACTGTTTTAACTGAGCAAGCTGTCTATAAGATGGAGCTCAAGAATTTTGACACCAGAAGAAATGGGTTGCAGAATTCAAGCGGGGCAAGGACAACATGATGCCATTCACCGTATTATTTGGGATTACAAACGTCTTATTGTCCAGCAGATAGCTACGTCCATAGGCATTAATTCTCGTTCGGTCCATACTGTTTTAACTGAGCAAGCTGTCTATAAGATGGAGCTCAAGAATTTTGACACCAGAAGAAATGGGTTGCAGAATTCAAGCGGGGCAAGGACAACATGATGCCATTCACAGTATTATTTGGGATTACAAACGTCTTATTTTCCACCAGATAGCTACGTCCATAGGCATTAATTCTCGTACGGTCCATACTGTTTTAACTGAGCAAGCTGTCTATAAGATGGAACTCAAGAATTTTGACACCAGAAGAAATGGGTTGCAGAATTCAAGCGGGGCAAGGACAACATGATGCCATTCACCGTATTATTTGGGATTACAAACGTCTTATTGTCCACCAGATAGCTACGTCCATAGGCATTAATTCTCGTTCGGTCCATACTGTTTTAACTGAGCAAGCTGTCTATAAGATGGAGCTCAAGAATTTTGACACCAGAAGAAATGGCTTGCAGAATTCAAGCGGGGCAAGGACAACATGATGCCATTCACCGTATTATTTGGGATTACAAACGTCTTATTGTCCACCAGATAGCTACGTCCATAGGCATTAATTCTCGTTCGGTCCATACTGTTTTAACTGAGCAAGCTGTCTATAAGATGGAGCTCAAGAATTTTGACACCAGAAGAAATGGGTTGCAGAATTCAAGCGCGCAAGGACAACATGATGCCATTCACCGTATTATTTGGGATTACAAACGTCTTATTGTCCACCAGATAGCTACGTCCATAGGCATTAATTCTCGTACGGTCCATACTGTTTTAACTGAGCAAGCTGTCTATAAGATGGAACTCAAGAATTTTGACACCAGAAGAAATGGGTTGCAGAATTCAAGCGGGGCAAGGACAACATGATGCCATTCACCGTATTATTTGGGATTACAAACGTCTTATTGTCCACCAGATAGCTACGTCCATAGGCATTAATTCTCGTTCGGTCCATACTGTTTTAACTCAGCAAGCTGTCTATAAGATGGAGCTCAAGAATTTTGACACCAGAAGAAATGGCTTGCAGAATTCAAGCGGGGCAAGGACAACATGATGCCATTCACCGTATTATTTGGGATTACAAACGTCTTATTGTCCACCAGATAGCTACGTCCATAGGCATTAATTCTCGTTCGGTCCATACTGTTTTAACTGAGCAAGCTGTCTATAAGATGGAACTCAAGAATTTTGACACCAGAAGAAATGGCTTGCAGAATTCAAGCGGGGCAAGGACAACATGATGCCATTCACCGTATTATTTGGGATTACAAACGTCTTATTGTCCACCAGATAGCTACGTCCATATGCATTAATTCTCGTTCGGTCCATACTGTTTTAACTGAGCAAGCTGTCTATAAGATGGAACTCAAGAATTTTGACACCAGAAGAAATGGGTTGCAGAATTCAAAAGGGGCAAGGACAACATGATGCCATTCACCGTATTATTTGGGATTACAAACGTCTTATTGTCCACCAGATAGCTACGTCCATAGGCATTAATTCTCGTTCGGTCCATACTGTTTTAACTGAGCAAGCTGTCTATAAGATGGAGCTCAAGAATTTTGACACCAGAAGAAATGGGTTGCAGAATTCAAGCGGGGCAAGGACAACATGATGCCATTCACCGTATTATTTGGGATTACAAACGTCTTATTGTCCACCAGATAGCTACGTCCATAGGCATTAATTCTCGTTCGGTCCATACTGTTTTAACTGAGCAAGCTGTCTATAAGATGGAGCTCAAGAATTTTGACACCAGAAGAAATGGCTTGCAGAATTCAAGCGGGGCAAGGACAACATGATGCCATTCACCGTATTATTTGGGATTACAAACGTCTTATTGTCCACCAGATAGCTACGTCCATAGGCATTAATTCTCGTTCGGTCCATACTGTTTTAACTGAGCAAGCTGTCTATAAGATGGAGCTCAAGAATTTTGACACCAGAAGAAATGGCTTGCAGAATTCAAGCGGGGCAAGGACAACATGATGCCATTCACCGTATTATTTGGGATTACAAACGTCTTATTGTCCACCAGATACCTACGTCCATAGGCATTAATTCTCGGTCGGTCCATACTGTTTTAACTGAGCAAGCTGTCTATAAGATGGAGCTCAAGAATTTTGACACCAGAAGAAATGGGTTGCAGAATTCAAGCGGGGCAAGGACAACATGGTGCCATTCACCGTATTATTTGGGATTACAAACGTCTTATTGTCCACCACATAGCTACGTCCATAGGCATTAATTCTCGTTCGGTCCATACTGTTTTAACTGAGCAAGCTGTCTATAAGATGGAGCTCAAGAATTTTGACACCAGAAGAAATGGGTTGCAGAATTCAAGCGGGGCAAGGACAACATGATGCCATTCACCGTATTATTTGGGATTACAAACGTCTTATTGTCCACCACATAGCTACGTCCATAGGCATTAATTCTCGTTCGGTCCATACTGTTTTAACTGAGCAAGCTGTCTATAAGATGGAACTCAAGAATTTTGACACCAGAAGAAATGGGTTGCAGAATTCAAGCGGGG
Source organism: Acanthosepion esculentum (assembly GCA_964036315.1). Classification (NCBI taxonomy): domain Eukaryota; kingdom Metazoa; phylum Mollusca; class Cephalopoda; order Sepiida; family Sepiidae; genus Acanthosepion; species Acanthosepion esculentum. Next base: position 17,203,880 of record OZ038499.1, read on the forward strand.
CAAGGACAACATGATGCCATTCACCGTATTATTTGGGATTACAAACGTCTTATTGTCCACCACATAGCTACGTCCATAGGCATTAATTCTCGTTCGGTCCATACTGTTTTAACTGAGCAAGCTGTCTATAAGATGGAACTCAAGAATTTTGACACCAGAAGAAATGGGTTGCAGAATTCAAGCGGGGCAAGGACAACATGGTGCCATTCACCGTATTATTTGGGATTACAAACGTCTTATTGTCCACCACATAGCTACGTCCATAGGCATTAATTCTCGTTCGGTCCATACTGTTTTAACTGAGCAAGCTGTCTATAAGATGGAGCTCAAGAATTTTGACACCAGAAGAAATGGGTTGCAGAATTCAAGCGGGGCAAGGACAACATGATGCCATTCACCGTATTATTTGGGATTACAAACGTCTTATTGTCCACCAGATAGCTACGTCCATAGGCATTAATTCTCATTCGGTCCATACTGTTTTAACTGAGCAAGCTGTCTATAAGATGGAACTCAAGAATTTTGACACCAGAAGAAATGGCTTGCAGAATTCAAGCGGGGCAAGGACAACATGATGCCATTCACCGTATTATTTGGGATTACAAACGTCTTATTGTCCACCAGATAGCTACGTCCATAGGCATTAATTCTCGTTCGGTCCATACTGTTTTAACTGAGCAAGCTGTCTATAAGATGGAGCTCAAGAACTTTGACACCAGAAGAAATGGGTTGCAGAATTCAAGCGGGGCAAGGACAACATGATGCCATTCACCGTATTATTTGGGATTACAAACGTCTTATTGTCCACCAGATAGCTACGTCCATAGGCATTAATTCTCGTTCGGTCCATACTGTTTTAACTGAGCAAGCTGTCTATAAGATGGAGCTCAAGAATTTTGACACCAGAAGAAATGGGTTGCAGAATTCAAGCGGGGCAAGGACAACATGATGCCATTCACCGTATTATTTGGGATTACAAACGTCTTATTGTCCACCAGATAGCTACGTCCATAGGCATTAATTCTCGTTCGGTCCATACTGTTTTAACTGAGCAAGCTGTCTATAAGATGGAGCTCAAGAATTTTGACACCAGAAGAAATGGCTTGCAGAATTCAAGCGAGGCAAGGACAACATGATGCCATTCACCGTATTATTTGGGATTACAAACGTCTTATTGTCCACCAGATAGCTACGTCCATAGGCATTAATTCTCGTTCGGTCCATACTGTTTTAACTGAGCAAGCTGTCTATAAGATGGAGCTCAAGAATTTTGACACCAGAAGAAATGGGTTGCAGAATTCAAGCGGGGCAAGGACAACATGATGCCATTCACCGTATTATTTGGGATTACAAACGTCTTATTGTCCACCAGATAGCTACGTCCATAGGCATTAATTCTCGTTCGGTCCATACTGTTTTAACTGAGCAAGCTGTCTATAAGATGGAGCTCAAGAATTTTGACACCAGAAGAAATGGGTTGCAGAATTCAAGCGGGGCAAGGACAACATGATGCCATTCACCGTATTATTTGGGATTACAAACGTCTTATTGTCCACCAGATAGCTACGTCCATAGGCATTAATTCTCGTTCGGTCCATACTGTTTTAACTGAGCAAGCTGTCTATAAGATGGAACTCAAGAATTTTGACACCAGAAGAAATGGCTTGCAGAATTCAAGCGGGGCAAGGACAACATGATGCCATTCACCGTATTATTTGGGATTACAAACGTCTTATTGTCCACCAGATAGCTACGTCCATAGGCATTAATTCTCGTTCGGTCCATACTGTTTTAACTGAGCAAGCTGTCTATAAGATGGAACTCAAGAATTTTGACACCAGAAGAAATGGGTTGCAGAATTCAAGCGGGGCAAGGACAACATGATGCCATTCACCGTATTATTTGGGATTACAAACGTCTTATTGTCCACCAGATAGCTACGTCCATAGGCATTAATTCTCGTTCGGTCCATACTGTTTTAACTGAGCAAGCTGTCTATAAGATGGAACTCAAGAATTTTGACACCAGAAGAAATGGGTTGCAGAATTCAAGCGGGGCAAGGACAACATGATGCCATTCACCGTATTATTTGGGATTACAAACGTCTTATTGTCCACCAGATAGCTACGTCCATAGGCATTAATTCTCGTTCGGTCCATACTGTTTTAACTGAGCAAGCTGTCTATAAGATGGAACTCAAGAATTTTGACACCAGAAGAAATGGCTTGCAGAATTCAAGCGGGGCAAGGACAACATGATGCCATTCACCGTATTATTTGGGATTACAAACGTCTTATTGTCCACCAGATAGCTACGTCCATAGGCATTAATTCTCGTTCGGTCCATACTGTTTTAACTGAGCAAGCTGTCTATAAGATGGAACTCAAGAATTTTGACACCAGAAGAAATGGGTTGCAGAATTCAAGCGGGGCAAGGACAACATGATGCCATTCACCGTATTATTTGGGATTACAAACGTCTTATTGTCCACCAGATAGCTACGTCCATAGGCATTAATTCTCGTTCGGTCCATACTGTTTTAACTGAGCAAGCTGTCTATAAGATGGAACTCAAGAATTTTGACACCAGAAGAAATGGGTTGCAGAATTCAAGCGGGGCAAGGACAACATGATGCCATTCACCGTATTATTTGGGATTACAAACGTCTTATTGTCCACCAGATACCTACGTCCATAGGCATTAATTCTCGTTCGGTCCATACTGTTTTAACTGAGCAAGCTGTCTATAAGATGTAGCTCAAGAATTTTGACACCAGAAGAAATGGGTTGCAGAATTCAAGCGGGGCAAGGACAACATGATGCCATTCACCGTATTATTTGGGATTACAAACGTCTTATTGTCCACCAGATAGCTACGTCCATAGGCATTAATTCTCGTTCGGTCCATACTGTTTTAACTGAGCAAGCTGTCTATAAGATGGAGCTCAAGAATTTTGACACCAGAAGAAATGGGTTGCAGAATTCAAGCGGGGCAAGGACAACATGATGCCATTCACCGTATTATTTGGGATTACAAACGTCTTATTGTCCACCAGATAGCTACGTCCATAGGCATTAATTCTCGTTCGGTCCATACTGTTTTAACTGAGCAAGCTGTCTATAAGATGGAACTCAAGAATTTTGACACCAGAAGAAATGGGTTGCAGAATTCAAGCGGGGCAAGGACAACATGATGCCATTCACCGTATTATTTGGGATTACAAACGTCTTATTGTCCACCAGATAGCTACGTCCATAGGCATTAATTCTCGTTCGGTCCATACTGTTTTAACTGAGCAAGCTGTCTATAAGATGGAGCTCAAGAATTTTGACACCAGAAGAAATGGGTTGCAGAATTCAAGCGGGGCAGGGACAACATGATGCCATTCACCGTATTATTTGGGATTACAAACGTCTTATTGTCCACCAGATAGCTACGTCCATAGGCATTAATTCTCGTTCGGTCCATACTGTTTTAACTGAGCAAGCTGTCTATAAGATGGAGCTCAAGAATTTTGACACCAGAAGAAATGGGTTGCAGAATTCAAGCGGGGCAAGGACAACATGATGCCATTCACCGTATTATTTGGGATTACAAACGTCTTATTGTCCACCAGATAGCTACGTCCATAGGCATTAATTCTCGTTCGGTCCATACTGTTTTAACTGAGCAAGCTGTCTATAAGATGGAGCTCAAGAATTTTGACACCAGAAGAAATGGGTTGCAGAATTCAAGCGGGGCAAGGACAACATGATGCCATTCACCGTATTATTTGGGATTACAAACGTCTTATTGTCCACCAGATACCTACGTCCATAGGCATTAATTCTCGTTCGGTCCATACTGTTTTAACTGAGCAAGCTGTCTATAAGATGGAGCTCAAGAATTTTGACACCAGAAGAAATGGGTTGCAGAATTCAAGCGGGGCAAGGACAACATGATGCCATTCACCGTATTATTTGGGATTACAAACGTCTTATTGTCCACCAGATAGCTACGTCCATAGGCATTAATTCTCGTTCGGTCCATACTGTTTTAACTGAGCAAGCTGTCTATAAGATGGAGCTCAAGAATTTTGACACCAGAAGAAATGGGTTGCAGAATTCAAGCGGGGCAAGGACAACATGATGCCATTCACCGTATTATTTGGGATTACAAACGTCTTATTGTCCACCAGATAGCTACGTCCATAGGCATTAATTCTCGTTCGGTCCATACTGTTTTAACTGAGCAAGCTGTCTATAAGATGGAGCTCAAGAATTTTGACACCAGAAGAAATGGGTTGCAGAATTCAAGCGGGGCAAGGACAACATGATGCCATTCACCGTATTATTTGGGATTACAAACGTCTTATTGTCCACCAGATAGCTACGTCCATAGGCATTAATTCTCGTTCGGTCCATACTGTTTTAACTGAGCAAGCTGTCTATAAGATGGAGCTCAAGAATTTTGACACCAGAAGAAATGGGTTGCAGAATTCAAGCGGGGCAAGGACAACATGATGCCATTCACCGTATTATTTGGGATTACAAACGTCTTATTGTCCACCAGATAGCTACGTCCATAGGCATTAATTCTCGTTCGGTCCATACTGTTTTAACTGAGCAAGCTGTCTATAAGATGGAGCTCAAGAATTTTGACACCAGAAGAAATGGCTTGCAGAATTCAAGCGGGGCAAGGACAACATGATGCCATTGACCGTATTATTTGGCATTACAAACGTCTTATTGTCCACCAGATAGCTACGTCCATAGGCATTTATTCTCGTTCGGTCCATACTGTTTTAACTGAGCAAGCTGTCTATAAGATGGAACTCAAGAATTTTGACACCAGAAGAAATGGGTTGCAGAATTCAAGCGGGGCAAGGACAACATGATGCCATTGACCGTATTATTTGGCATTACAAACGTCTTATTGTCCACCAGATACCTACGTCCATAGGCATTAATTCTCGTTCGGTCCATACTGTTTTAACTGAGCAAGCTGTCTATAAGATGGAACTCAAGAATTTTGACACCAGAAGAAATGGCTTGCAGAATTCAAGCGGGGCAAGGACAACATGATGCCATTGACCGTATTATTTGGCATTACAAACGTCTTATTGTCCACCAGATACCTACGTCCATAGGCATTAATTCTCGTTCGGTCCATACTGTTTTAACTGAGCAAGCTGTCTATAAGATGGAACTCAAGAATTTTGACACCAGAAGAAATGGGTTGCAGAATTCAAGCGGGGCAGGGACAACATGATGCCATTCACCGTATTATTTGGGATTACAAACGTCTTATTGTCCACCAGATAGCTACGTCCATAGGCATTAATTCTCGTTCGGTCCATACTGTTTTAACTGAGCAAGCTGTCTATAAGATGGAGCTCAAGAATTTTGACACCAGAAGAAATGGGTTGCAGAATTCAAGCGGGGCAAGGACAACATGATGCCATTCACCGTATTATTTGGGATTACAAACGTCTTATTGTCCACCAGATAGCTACGTCCATAGGCATTAATTCTCGTTCGGTCCATACTGTTTTAACTGAGCAAGCTGTCTATAAGATGGAGCTCAAGAATTTTGACACCAGAAGAAATGGGTTGCAGAATTCAAGCGGGGCAAGGACAACATGATGCCATTCACCGTATTATTTGGGATTACAAACGTCTTATTGTCCACCAGATAGCTACGTCCATAGGCATTAATTCTCGTTCGGTCCATACTGTTTTAACTGAGCAAGCTGTCTATAAGATGGAACTCAAGAATTTTGACACCAGAAGAAATGGCTTGCAGAATTCAAGCGGGGCAAGGACAACATGATGCCATTCACCGTATTATTTGGGATTACAAACGTCTTATTGTCCACCAGATAGCTACGTCCATAGGCATTAATTCTCGTACGGTCCATACTGTTTTAACTGAGCAAGCTGTCTATAAGATGGAACTCAAGAATTTTGACACCAGAAGAAATGGGTTGCAGAATTCAAGCGGGGCAAGGACAACATGATGCCATTCACCGTATTATTTGGGATTACAAACGTCTTATTGTCCACCAGATAGCTACGTCCATAGGCATTAATTCTCGTACGGTCCATACTGTTTTAACTGAGCAAGCTGTCTATAAGATGGAGCTCAAGAATTTTGACACCAGAAGAAATGGGTTGCAGAATTCAAGCGGGGCAAGGACAACATGATGCCATTCACCGTATTATTTGGGATTACAAACGTCTTATTGTCCACCAGATAGCTACGTCCATAGGCATTAATTCTCGTTCGGTCCATACTGTTTTAACTGAGCAAGCTGTCTATAAGATGGAACTCAAGAATTTTGACACCAGAAGAAATGGCTTGCAGAATTCAAGCGGGGCAAGGACAACATGATGCCATTCACCGTATTATTTGGGATTACAAACGTCTTATTGTCCACCAGATAGCTACGTCCATAGGCATTAATTCTCGTACGGTCCATACTGTTTTAACTGAGCAAGCTGTCTATAAGATGGAGCTCAAGAATTTTGACACCAGAAGAAATGGGTTGCAGAATTCAAGCGGGGCAAGGACAACATGATGCCATTCACCGTATTATTTGGGATTACAAACGTCTTATTGTCCACCAGATAGCTACGTCCATAGGCATTAATTCTCGTACGGTCCATACTGTTTTAACTGAGCAAGCTGTCTATAAGATGGAACTCAAGAATTTTGACACCAGAAGAAATGGGTTGCAGAATTCAAGCGGGGCAGGGACAACATGATGCCATTCACCGTATTATTTGGGATTACAAACGTCTTATTGTCCACCAGATAGCTACGTCCATAGGCATTAATTCTCGTTCGGTCCATACTGTTTTAACTGAGCAAGCTGTCTATAAGATGGAGCTCAAGAATTTTGACACCAGAAGAAATGGGTTGCAGAATTCAAGCGGGGCAAGGACAACATGATGCCATTCACCGTATTATTTGGGATTACAAACGTCTTATTGTCCACCACATAGCTACGTCCATAGGCATTAATTCTCGTTCGGTCCATACTGTTTTAACTGAGCAAGCTGTCTATAAGATGGAGCTCAAGAATTTTGACACCAGAAGAAATGGGTTGCAGAATTCAAGCGGGGCAAGGACAACATGATGCCATTCACCGTATTATTTGGGATTACAAACGTCTTATTGTCCACCAGATAGCTACGTCCATAGGCATTAATTCTCGTTCGGTCCATACTGTTTTAACTGAGCAAGCTGTCTATAAGATGGAGCTCAAGAATTTTGACACCAGAAGAAATGGGTTGCAGAATTCAAGCGGGGCAGGGACAACATGATGCCATTCACCGTATTATTTGGGATTACAAACGTCTTATTGTCCACCAGATAGCTACGTCCATAGGCATTAATTCTCGTTCGGTCCATACTGTTTTAACTGAGCAAGCTGTCTATAAGATGGAGCTCAAGAATTTTGACACCAGAAGAAATGGGTTGCAGAATTCAAGCGGGGCAAGGACAACATGATGCCATTCACCGTATTATTTGGGATTACAAACGTCTTATTGTCCACCAGATAGCTACGTCCATAGGCATTAATTCTCGTTCGGTCCATACTGTTTTAACTGAGCAAGCTGTCTATAAGATGGAGCTCAAGAATTTTGACACCAGAAGAAATGGGTTGCAGAATTCAAGCGGGGCAAGGACAACATGATGCCATTCACCGTATTATTTGGGATTACAAACGTCTTATTGTCCACCAGATAGCTACGTCCATAGGCATTAATTCTCGTTCGGTCCATACTGTTTTAACTGAGCAAGCTGTCTATAAGATGGAGCTCAAGAATTTTGACACCAGAAGAAATGGCTTGCAGAATTCAAGCGGGGCAAGGACAACATGATGCCATTCACCGTATTATTTGGGATTACAAACGTCTTATTGTCCACCACATAGCTACGTCCATAGGCATTAATTCTCGTTCGGTCCATACTGTTTTAACTGAGCAAGCTGTCTATAAGATGGAGCTCAAGAATTTTGACACCAGAAGAAATGGGTTGCAGAATTCAAGCGGGGCAAGGACAACATGATGCCATTCACCGTATTATTTGGGATTACAAACGTCTTATTGTCCACCACATAGCTACGTCCATAGGCATTAATTCTCGTTCGGTCCATACTGTTTTAACTGAGCAAGCTGTCTATAAGATGGAACTCAAGAATTTTGACACCAGAAGAAATGGCTTGCAGAATTCAAGCGGGGCAAGGACAACATGATGCCATTCACCGTATTATTTGGGATTACAAACGTCTTATTGTCCACCAGATAGCTACGTCCATAGGCATTAATTCTCGTACGGTCCATACTGTTTTAACTGAGCAAGCTGTCTATAAGATGGAGCTCAAGAATTTTGACACCAGAAGAAATGGGTTGCAGAATTCAAGCGGGGCAAGGACAACATGATGCCATTCACCGTATTATTTGGGATTACAAACGTCTTATTGTCCACCAGATAGCTACGTCCATAGGCATTAATTCTCGTACGGTCCATACTGTTTTAACTGAGCAAGCTGTCTATAAGATGGAACTCAAGAATTTTGACACCAGAAGAAATGGGTTGCAGAATTCAAGCGGGGCAGGGACAACATGATGCCATTCACCGTATTATTTGGGATTACAAACGTCTTATTGTCCACCAGATAGCTACGTCCATAGGCATTAATTCTCGTTCGGTCCATACTGTTTTAACTGAGCAAGCTGTCTATAAGATGGAGCTCAAGAATTTTGACACCAGAAGAAATGGGTTGCAGAATTCAAGCGGGGCAAGGACAACATGATGCCATTCACCGTATTATTTGGGATTACAAACGTCTTATTGTCCACCACATAGCTACGTCCATAGGCATTAATTCTCGTTCGGTCCATACTGTTTTAACTGAGCAAGCTGTCTATAAGATGGAGCTCAAGAATTTTGACACCAGAAGAAATGGGTTGCAGAATTCAAGCGGGGCAAGGACAACATGATGCCATTCACCGTATTATTTGGGATTACAAACGTCTTATTGTCCACCACATAGCTACGTCCATAGGCATTAATTCTCGTTCGGTCCATACTGTTTTAACTGAGCAAGCTGTCTATAAGATGGAACTCAAGAATTTTGACACCAGAAGAAATGGGTTGCAGAATTCAAGCGGGGCAAGGACAACATGATGCCATTCACCGTATTATTTGGGATTACAAACGTCTTATTGTCCACCAGATAGCTACGTCCATAGGCATTAATTCTCGTTCGGTCCATACTGTTTTAACTGAGCAAGCTGTCTATAAGATGGAGCTCAAGAATTTTGACACCAGAAGAAATGGGTTGCAGAATTCAAGCGGGGCAGGGACAACATGATGCCATTCACCGTATTATTTGGGATTACAAACGTCTTATTGTCCACCAGATAGCTACGTGCATAGGCATTAATTCTCGTTCGGTCCATACTGTTTTAACTGAGCAAGCTGTCTATAAGATGGAGCTCAAGAATTTTGACACCAGAAGAAATGGGTTGCAGAATTCAAGCGGGGCAAGGACAACATGATGCCATTCACCGTATTATTTGGGATTACAAACGTCTTATTGTCCACCAGATAGCTACGTCCATAGGCATTAATTCTCGTTCGGTCCATACTGTTTTAACTGAGCAAGCTGTCTATAAGATGGAGCTCAAGAATTTTGACACCAGAAGAAATGGGTTGCAGAATTCAAGCGGGGCAAGGACAACATGATGCCATTCACCGTATTATTTGGGATTACAAACGTCTTATTGTCCACCAGATAGCTACGTGCATAGGCATTAATTCTCGTTCGGTCCATACTGTTTTAACTGAGCAAGCTGTCTATAAGATGGAGCTCAAGAATTTTGACACCAGAAGAAATGGGTTGCAGAATTCAAGCGGGGCAAGGACAACATGATGCCATTCACCGTATTATTTGGGATTACAAACGTCTTATTGTCCACCAGATAGCTACGTGCATAGGCATTAATTCTCGTTCGGTCCATACTGTTTTAACTGAGCAAGCTGTCTATAAGATGGAGCTCAAGAATTTTGACACCAGAAGAAATGGGTTGCAGAATTCAAGCGGGGCAAGGACAACATGATGCCATTCACCGTATTATTTGGGATTACAAACGTCTTATTGTCCACCAGATAGCTACGTCCATAGGCATTAATTCTCGTTCGGTCCATACTGTTTTAACTGAGCAAGCTGTCTATAAGATGGAGCTCAAGAATTTTGACACCAGAAGAAATGGGTTGCAGAATTCAAGCGGGGCAAGGACAACATGATGCCATTCACCGTATTATTTGGGATTACAAACGTCTTATTGTCCACCACATAGCTACGTCCATAGGCATTAATTCTCGTTCGGTCCATACTGTTTTAACTGAGCAAGCTGTCTATAAGATGGAGCTCAAGAATTTTGACACCAGAAGAAATGGGTTGCAGAATTCAAGCGGGGCAAGGACAACATGATGCCATTCACCGTATTATTTGGGATTACAAACGTCTTATTGTCCACCACATAGCTACGTCCATAGGCATTAATTCTCGTTCGGTCCATACTGTTTTAACTGAGCAAGCTGTCTATAAGATGGAACTCAAGAATTTTGACACCAGAAGAAATGGGTTGCAGAATTCAAGCGGGGCAAGGACAACATGATGCCATTCACCGTATTATTTGGGATTACAAACGTCTTATTGTCCACCAGATAGCTACGTCCATAGGCATTAATTCTCGTTCGGTCCATACTGTTTTAACTGAGCAAGCTGTCTATAAGATGGAACTCAAGAATTTTGACACCAGAAGAAATGGGTTGCAGAATTCAAGCGGGGCAAGGACAACATGATGCCATTCACCGTATTATTTGGGATTACAAACGTCTTATTGTCCACCAGATAGCTACGTGCATAGGCATTAATTCTCGTTCGGTCCATACTGTTTTAACTGAGCAAGCTGTCTATAAGATGGAGCTCAATAATTTTGACACCAGAAGAAATGGGTTGCAGAATTCAAGCGGGGCAAGGACAACATGATGCCATTCACCGTATTATTTGGGATTACAAACGTCTTATTGTCCACCAGATAGCTACGTGCATAGGCATTAATTCTCGTCCGGTCCATACTGTTTTAACTGAGCAAGCTGTCTATAAGATGGAGCTCAAGAATTTTGACACCAGAAGAAATGGGTTGCAGAATTCAAGCGGGGCAAGGACAACATGATGCCATTCACCGTATTATTTGGGATTACAAACGTCTTATTGTCCACCAGATAGCTACGTGCATAGGCATTAATTCTCGTTCGGTCCATACTGTTTTAACTGAGCAAGCTGTCTATAAGATGGAGCTCAATAATTTTGACACCAGAAGAAATGGGTTGCAGAATTCAAGCGGGGCAAGGACAACATGATGCCATTCACCGTATTATTTGGGATTACAAACGTCTTATTGTCCACCAGATAGCTACGTCCATAGGCATTAATTCTCGTTCGGTCCATACTGTTTTAACTGAGCAAGCTGTCTATAAGATGGAGCTCAATAATTTTGACACCAGAAGAAATGGGTTGCAGAATTCAAGCGGGGCAAGGACAACATGATGCCATTCACCGTATTATTTTGGATTACAAACGTCTTATTGTCCACCAGATAGCTACGTCCATAGGCATTAATTCTCGTTCGGTCCATACTGTTTTAACTGAGCAAGCTGTCTATAAGATGGAGCTCAATAATTTTGACACCAGAAGAAATGGGTTGCAGAATTCAAGCGGGGCAAGGACAACATGATGCCATTCACCGTATTATTTGGGATTACAAACGTCTTATTGTCCACCAGATAGCTACGTGCATAGGCATTAATTCTCGTCCGGTCCATACTGTTTTAACTGAGCAAGCTGTCTATAAGATGGAGCTCAAGAATTTTGACACCAGAAGAAATGGGTTGCAGAATTCAAGCGGGGCAAGGACAACATGATGCCATTCACCGTATTATTTGGGATTACAAACGTCTTATTGTCCACCAGATAGCTACGTGCATAGGCATTAATTCTCGTTCGGTCCATACTGTTTTAACTGAGCAAGCTGTCTATAAGATGGAACTCAAGAATTTTGACACCAGAAGAAATGGGTTGCAGAATTCAAGCGGGGCAAGGACAACATGATGCCATTCACCGTATTATTTGGGATTACAAACGTCTTATTGTCCACCAGATAGCTACGTCCATAGGCATTAATTCTCGTTCGGTCCATACTGTTTTAACTGAGCAAGCTGTCTATAAGATGGAGCTCAAGAATTTTGACACCAGAAGAAATGGGTTGCAGAATTCAAGCGGGGCAAGGACAACATGATGCCATTCACCGTATTATTTGGGATTACAAACGTCTTATTGTCCACCAGATAGCTACGTCCATAGGCATTAATTCTCGTTCGGTCCATACTGTTTTAACTGAGCAAGCTGTCTATAAGATGGAACTCAAGAATTTTGACACCAGAAGAAATGGGTTGCAGAATTCAAGCGGGGCAGGGACAACATGATGCCATTCACCGTATTATTTGGGATTACAAACGTCTTATTGTCCACCAGATAGCTACGTCCATAGGCATTAATTCTCGTTCGGTCCATACTGTTTTAACTGAGCAAGCTGTCTATAAGATGGAACTCAATAATTTTGACACCAGAAGAAATGGGTTGCAGAATTCAAGCGGGGCAAGGACAACATGATGCCATTCACCGTATTATTTGGGATTACAAACGTCTTATTGTCCACCAGATAGCTACGTCCATAGGCATTAATTCTCGTTCGGTCCATACTGTTTTAACTGAGCAAGCTGTCTATAAGATGGAACTCAAGAATTTTGACACCAGAAGAAATGGGTTGCAGAATTCAAGTGGGGCAAGGACAACATGATGCCATTCACCGTATTATTTGGGATTACAAACGTCTTATTGTCCACCAGATAGCTACGTCCATAGGCATTAATTCTCGTTCGGTCCATACTGTTTTAACTGAGCAAGCTGTCTATAAGATGGAACTCAATAATTTTGACACCAGAAGAAATGGGTTGCAGAATTCAAGCGGGGCAAGGACAACATGATGCCATTCACCGTATTATTTGGGATTACAAACGTCTTATTGTCCACCAGATAGCTACGTCCATAGGCATTAATTCTCGTTCGGTCCATACTGTTTTAACTGAGCAAGCTGTCTATAAGATGGAACTCAAGAATTTTGACACCAGAAGAAATGGGTTGCAGAATTCTAGCGGAGCAGGGACAACACACTTGATGCCATTCACCGTATTATTTGGGATTACAAACGTCTTATTGTCCACCAGATAGCTACGTCGATAGGCATTAATTCTCGTTCGGTCCATACCGTTTTAACTGAGCAAGCTGTCTATAAGATGGAGCTCAAGAATTTTGACACCAGAAGAAATGGGTTGCAGAATTCAAGCGGAGCAGAGACAACACACTTGATGCCATTCACCGTATGGTTTGGGATGACAGATGTCTTACTGTTCAAGCATTAGTTCCGGTTCGGTCTATACTGTTTAATCTGAGATCTTGGTGATGAGCAAGCTGTCTGCAAGATGAAGCCCAAGAATGCTGACGCCAGACAGAAGTTGAAAAGGGTTGATATTTCCAGGACACATCTGACTCGCTTCCAGGCTGACCCGGAGAATTTCTACCGCAGATTAATAACTCACCATGAAACCTGGGGTTACCACTTCGAACCTGAATCAAAGATTCAAGGCAAACAGTGAAAACGCCCTGGTTTTCGAGCACCGAAGATGTTCAAGCCGACAGCGTCTGTTAGCAAAGTGATGGCTTCTTCTTTTTTGAATTCTGAAGGTGTAATCATGATAGACTCGCTGAGAAAGGGAAACACAATTAATGGACAATAATATGCATCGGAATTAAAGCAAATGCAGGAAGCAATTATGTCGAAACATAGAGAGAAGCTGAGGGTAGGTGTGGTCTTGTTTCAGATTAATGCGCCCGTTCACACTGCTCAGGTTGAAGGAGATGAAACAGCCAACTGTTGCTTTGAATTGCTACCCCCAAATTGATGTCATTCACCTTATGGTTTGGGATGACAGACGTCCAACAGATAGTTATGACTATAAGCATTAGTTCAGGTTCGGTTCGTACTGCTTTAACACTGACTTTGGTGATGAGCAAACTGTCTTCAAGATGGGTCCCAAGAACGCTGACACCAGAGCAGAAGTTGAAAAGGGTTGTCATTTCTAGGACACTTCTGACTCTCTACCAGGCTAAACCACCTCGTATTTACCTTGATTTTAGCCACCTTGTAATTGTCTTGATTTTAGCCACCTTGTAATTGTCTTGATTTTAGCCACCTTGTAATAACCTTGATTTTAGCCACCTTGTAATTGTCTTGATTTTAGCCACCTTGTAAATATCTTGATTTTTGCCACCTAGTAATTGTCTTGATTTTAGACACGTAATAATTCTCTTGATTTTAGCCACCTTGTAATAACCTTGATTTTAGATACCTAGTAATTGTCTTGAATTTTGCCACCTTGTAATTGTCTTGATTTTAGCCACCTAGTAATTGTCTTGATTTTAAACACGTAATAATTCTCTTGATTTTAGCGACCTTGTAATTGTCTTAATTTATCCACCTAGTAATTGTCTTGATTTTAGCCACCTTGTAATTGTCTTGATTTTAGACACGTAATAATTCTCTTGATTTTAGCCACCTTGTAATTGTCTTGATTTTAGCGACCTAGTAATTGTCTTGATTTTAGACACCTTTTAATTGTCTTGATTTTAGCCACCTTGTAAATATCTTGATTTTAGTCACCTAGTAATTATCTTGATTTTAGACACGCAATAATTCTCTTGATTTTAGCCACCTTGTAATAACCTTGATTTTAGATACCTAGTAATTATCTTGATTTTAGCCATATCGTAATTAGCTTGATTTTAGACACCTAGTAATTGTCTTGATTTTTGACACCTTGTAATTGTCTTGATTTTAGCCACCTTGTAAATATCTTGATTTTTGCCACCTAGTAATTGCCTTGATTTTAGTCATCTTGTTATTACCTTGATTTTAGACGCGTAGTAATTATCTTGATATTGGCCACCTTGTAATTATCTTGATTTTAGCCACCTAGTAATCGTCTTGATGTTAGCCACTTTCTAATTGTCTTGATGTTAGCCATCTTGTTATTGTCAGTTCACGCGCAAAATGAATCGTTTAATTAATTCCTTCCCTTACTCATACATTTCTTAGATTGCCGTCTTATTTGTTGAAGTCTTTCTTGAGAGGCACTCAGATAACTTTGTCTCCTAAGCAATCGTCTTGCGCTCTATAGACTTTGTTACTTCCGTCTTTGTCGTGCTGTTGCTAATCGTTTTATTCCGAGAAATGTTTCCACTTCGAGTCACATAACATTTTTCACATGAAAATATATTGAGCTAAAGCGATTTATATAATACCAAAAGTGATCAATGAATCATAGATATCACTGAACGTCTAAAAATATAAAAGGAACGGATTAATTCAACGGTTCATTGGCCTCGATTTTAGTTGTGAATTCTCAAGCTAAGCTTTATTGAATCTCAAAACATTTTCCTGGTGTTTGCTGGACAAGAAAGCCTGACGGCGCCCAACCCTCTCCAGAAGTATATATATCAGGGTTTTGAAGTTAATTCTTACAGATGTAGAATCATATTCTGACATTTTTTTTAATCTTAAATTTTGTGCAAGTTAAACACATAGAGGCTCCCAACCAAGTATAACAACTGATGCATTTTGATTGGTTGTAAAATATTAATTAGGTGTCGTCAACTACGTCCGAAGGTACCGACCCATATTTTGACCTCTTGTTGACGCCATAAAATGTAAACATGTTCGCGAGCCGTCCCCCACCCCACGCGACCAAGAGAACTAATAAAAACGAAACTTCGACGCGACTTGGTCAGTGGGCATTTAAAATATTGAACCAATTCACTTGACTTCATTGGAAATCAACACAGCAAAGGAGACGAACTAAATTCTTCAACCCAACAACAAACCTTGTCAACCAATTCCAGGCTTAACGCTCACTCCCACAAAATATTCTATTCCACAACAAGAATCTCCGGTAAAAGAGCGATAACTCTGTAACAATCAGTGTGTCAAGAACAATACTCTTTTTTCTATTTAATACAAAAAACAACTGTTTAATTTTCCTAAACAACAAATATACTTAACTACACCTTCTCTTGTTCGTACATTCAGTTCAGCAACTTAAATTCTTTCAGTATCACACACCAAATAACTCTAATGTGTTGACCATGTTCACCATAGTCTATGAATATAGAATCCAGCGCAGTATGTAATCTGTTCAATGAAACGGCGTTAAAGATTAACACTCACGAGTCAGACACTCTACTGAATCTGACTATATCGCCAATACCACCAGCAGCAGCTATTCCGTAATTCTTCATTCTTCGATATCAAAGACTGGCTGTGCATATTCCTGAATAAAAAACATAGCCGCCTTTATACACGTCTCATTGAATATTTTGAGCCTTCTGATTGGTTACACCTTCTATTGGTGAACTATAAAATGAGTCAGCTCATTTTGGCTGGCTCACTAGTACACCGGGGTACCCAAAAACTCCAACATAATGTGTTTTAACAACTTTTGCACTGTGTATTTGTTGTGTTTTAAAAAAATATTTATTGTTGAACAATTTCTTCTGCTTGATTATTTCACTTGTTGTTGTCTTTGTTAGATTTGATATTGTAAAAAATAGTAGAGGGTCAGTTTAATTTGCGTTTATAACCAATACAGATTGGCTAACCCACTATACAGCATACCCGATGTAACAGTATTTTTCAAGGACCGCTGAGTCGGATTCAAATACAGAGCCTTTTCATTCCTGTCGGAGAAAGCCCTCCCTGATATATCATGTCTTCAGGGTGTAGCTATAGTTACCACACTTCGACAATTGCGAGTTGGCAAGACTATTTAACCTATAGTTGAAGGTTTTGACAAGACCGTTAGCTACCAATGCGATAGGACTCATTCTATCCGGCTCGTTACCCATAGCTGGTGGGCGAGGGATTCATACCTTTCTTAAGTGTATTTGCATATAAGTGAATAAACTTGAATTCGAACTAGGTTCTCTGATTCTTCAATTCCTGTCGTTAACCATTCATCTAACGACCCAGAATATATAATCTTTTTTTTACCAAATAAAATGTATTTTATTATGTCTACAGATGATAGTCGTGGATACCATAGATTACGTAACGTCACACGTTCAAGGAAATTTCTTGCGTGCATGCTACATACCTTAATTTTATCCAGATTCCCTGGTTTGTATATTAGTAGGCCTAGCCTTTATTAGTTTCTTTTTAGACATATTGTTACGAGGCCCCATTTTGCCCCACCTCTTTACACTTACACTAGTAAATACAAAACCTAGCTTAAAATCATGACTGTAGCTACTAGATTGGTTTGCTTTGTTTTACGGCATATCAACACCTCAATGGGTTATTTAATGCCGACAACATTTTTATTGCTGTTAATATGTTTTTCTTCAAAAATATATTTCTGGGAATATTTTTTCTTGAAGAAATCTATAGCTGGTCAAATTTTTTTCCAAAGAATGTATAACTGTTGGTTTTGCTGGTATTTTTTTTTCATTCTTGCTGATAATCATTTGTCCTTCAAAAATTATTGCTGGTAATATTTTTTTATTACAAAATATTTCTGGTATTAAAACCTATTTTTACACAAGTTTAGGTGTTAACTATTTGGCCATAGCTGGGACCCTAACAAGTGCTACCACCCTGGGTCAGGGTGGACCTGGGAACACCAGCAATTAAGAGGTGGGTCCCACGCTCCTCAAAACCTCGTGATTAAATTTTAATATGGAGTATTGGTCAAAGGGGAAGCAACTCTCTCTCCCTGCGGAATTACGGAACTTGTATTTTGAACTATGTTCGTTTTTTTTATAAATGGAATTATTTCATCTGACAGTGTACCGCTCTCAAATAATGACAGACTTCTCAGACAATGACAGAGTTCTAGAGGCAACGACAAATCGTGCGATATTTTCTGATAACGTTTTTATGAAACGATGGCGGACAAGCTCGCCACTGACTCCTACTTTAGATGCTGTAGAAAGTAATTCTCAAAGATAATCTGAGGGTCTGCCAGTCATTTTTGTATTTGAAATAAGGGTAGCAACCATTTCCGGCTTTGTTCTGCTGGGATTGCTATGAGTTTGAATTTGTTATCAGAAGGTTTTAATATTAAGATGGTTAGTTTACGGGCATGTTCACTATATTAATCCACAACAATATAGAATATAGGCATTCAAAACGAATCAATCACAAGGCAATTGAATAAGAAACAATGGTAATTAAGGTTTCAATAAAAACAACAGACATTTATGTACAATTAATATACAATTAGAAAACTTGTGGTTTGATAATGCAAGAATTGACCATGTATAAATTGGGTGTCTTATTGATTTACAGTTCGAAATTGTTCATGTGTTAAAGAACTGGTCAAATAGAGTAAAATGGAAAATATTACTTATACAGAAATTTGTGTAGTTTGTGTGCGTGATTAAATAGAGTATAAATGTCTTAATTTTCTAGAGTTGTTTACCTTGCATTGTTCTGTATTTATCTTTTGTAGTGTGTAAGAACATTTTTCTTAGAAAGTTGTAAGTGAATTTTGAGAGAATAATGTTGGTATTTTAGTCAGCAGTTGACGCGCGAAAAGTTTCTTAAGTCAAAATAGTGACACGCGTGGATTCGTGTAGCATCTCTCTGAAGCTAAGTGACTGGCTGGTGAATTGGGTCGAAATGGTCCTTTTTATTTGTTTTTGTAATCCAAAATAGGCTCCAGGGAATTGGGCGCGAAAACAGGTTTTCGACAATTGTTACACATTTTGGTGTTGTCTCAACCAATAAAAAGTCGAGATTTGCAATGTGAGGTGTTGGTTGGTTAAAACTGATTCTGATGGAAAAGTGTATTTTATCTCGGGGGTGAGTAGAAAATATGGACGATTCTATCAGTTCTCTCGTGAATCTGAACTACTGCCTCCTTCAGTACCTCGTACTCCTTTAAAGAGAGTGTGGAAGTCTGTAATTTAGTATCTGGGGTTAGACATGATAGCACGTGGCAAAATTTTGCTTCGGAGCTGGTCATTTTTACGCAAGTCAAATTGAGATTCACATATTGCGAACCAACCATCTGAAGCTGTCTGCACACATTCTGGAATTTTAATGGAAACTGAAGCTAGTATGATGTTGTGGAATCTTCCACGTCTGCCAGGGGAAATGTACTCTTCCCTGTGGTGATTATCGTCACCATCAAACATACATACGTAGAAATTATACGACAAGCATTCATTGGTTAATCTCCTCAAAACTAGCTCGCTGATTTGGTCAATTCCGACCAATGAAATCGCCTGCATGCGACAAATCTGTTTTCCCGTGTACTGAGGTTGAGCCGGTCACGTGATACACAATCTTATATAAACAAAACACGAGTGGTTCTCTGCCTCTCTTTTTCGATACTCTTGCTCTCATCTCTTGCTGCCAAAATGTAACCTTTAAGAACTCCCGTCTTGACTATGCTGTCAGACGTTAAGAAACATTGCAACATTCACGCAAGTACAACTTATAACTCTTCTGAACTCTTTTGGTCCAATAGACAATTCCTAACATTCAACGGGAACTCATTCTTCTAAACTACAGTTTAATAATTACTCCAACCATTATGAGCTCAGGTACAAATATTTCCAAATCTAAGAGACATAACTCTATCAAAACTTTAGCTTATGTCCATGTACACTAAGACCATTAAATTCAATTGTTATGTTTTGAATAATTATTTTCTGTCTTATATTAATTGTTGTGGATGGAAGATTATTGAACACACCCAATTTTAAGCCTTCTTATTGGAATAATCCATACTAACCTCTCACCCCACCGGCATAATCCACTTCACACCAAAATCACCTATCAACCAATCAACACTCTAGTTTCAGCAAACGAGACTTCTCATTGGCTCAAAGCCTTAGAACCGAAGCAAATTCACGCGAAAATGCCTTTTCGCGCTCAACTCGCTGGAGCCTATTTTTTTGACCAGATCTATTAATCGAAAATTCTGAGTCGCCTCAGTCAGACTTTCACCCCTGGAGAGATGCCAAACTAATCCAACTACACTTTTACCGCGCAAATTTCTCTGACTCAACAAAACCACAAGCACGCTCTCTCTCTCTCAGGAACACTTTCTAGCAAAAAAAAAAAGTAATATTTACTCACTACCTAATAAGTATTAGTAGACAATCAAAGTTCCAAACAACTAAAGGTACGCAACTCCTACCAATTTTGAACAATAACTCAAACAAATTCACGCACACGCACACTTAATTGAACTCGCACAAAGGACAATTTCGTACATAACTAAACACTTAGTTTAATTTTATGAACAAATCTTAATGACAATTTCAAACACGCTGAAACATCAACAATAATATTCTACACAACCTAATTCATCTATTCTCATTTATCTATAAATATTCAACCCAATTGTATTTGTGAATTGTATATAAACCAATGTTATTGTTGCACTTTTAATGTTTGTCTTCACTTTCAATTTTCTTGCATGATTTGTTTCCAATGTTCTTCCTTAATTTGTTGTGGACGAATGTTTTAGAACACCGACACCGAAAATCCTTCGGATAACTTAAAATACCAGTCTGCAACATTCTCACCAATCAAACCTTCTGAAACTTTCTAACACTTCACACATCCCCAACAATGTCTTGTTGTTCTATATCGAGAGTGTATGAAAATAAAAGATGTGGATGAAAGAGAAAGGCTTATTTGCTTGGGTTTGGTACGTTTCGGCGTCGCTAATTCGGCGTCAGAAAAATAATTGTCCAAATCGGCACATTCGTTTAGGCATCAGACTTTTTCGGCGTCACTGTCTTTGACCGAAGCCCTCCCCCCCAACCACCTTCCAAAAAGAAAAGGATAAAATCATTGAAAACATCCAACTTTAAATGTGACTTTTTATTTATTTAGAGAATTAAGGATCCTATTAAAACACTGATGAAATAATGTAAATTAAAAAGTTAAAATAAAAATATTGCATTTCAAACAAAATTAAAAAAAACTATTTAATCTTAGAAATGACTTCTTCATTTCGTAATTATGAGCAAAAACCCTTCAGAAATTTAATAGGATTTATGTAATTTCACTTTACATCGATCTTTCTGTTCACATCGCTAAAACTTTAATTCAATATTCCTCTTTCTCGTTGTGTCAAAAATAAAAAAGTTATCCATCGTGTATCATTTTGTTTCTTCCACGTTTTCATAAAATATTTGCTTCCATTTTACAATAAAATGGCTTTGACGACTGAAAAATATGAAGCTGTACTGAAGGAAATAGAATATAAAAATACTTCCAACTATTCTTTTTTCTTACATTTAAAAATACCTCCATCTACTCCTTTTCTTAAATTGGACTATTCGAGCAAATTTGAGTATAACGACGAAGTATTTATGCAAATCCTTATAGTAATTCATGGAGTCTAAAAGAATCATCAACAGAATGCAGAAAGCACTGGACAGGCCGTTTCGTCCTATATTTGGGACTCATCAGCAGTGTGCACCCACTACTGATTTGCCTAAATCCCCAAAATTCTATTACATGTATATCCTTAGTTGACCCAGATAATGCTCTGTGGTGGAGCGGTTCTGGGCGGGGGGGGGGGGTAAGTCGTTGCTCTTGGGGCACAATCCGTTGGGTTATGCATATTTGGATGAGTATCACCACGGGATTTGTGAGTAGTGGCGCTATATCGAGTCTAGTCAGTTTCTTCTTCGTCACCGCGACCCGTTGGTTCAGTATGACGTTTGCATTGTATCGAAACAGTCAGGTTCGAATCTCGGTAGTGGATGCAACTGCTGATGTAACCCCAAAATAAAACGAAACGGCCGTCCAGTGCTTTCTGTTGAGGATTCTTCTAGACTCGACGAATTACTATAATGATATATATATATATATATATATATATATATATATATATATAATAAAAAGATTTGAAAACTAATAAAACCATATATATATATATATATATATATATATATATATATATATATATATATATATATATACATACATATATATACATATATATATATATACATATATATATATATACATATATATATATACATATATATATATATACATATATATATATATATATATATATATATATATATATATATATATATATATATATATATGTATGTATCTATTACGACCGAGACGTTGTGAATATGGCAACAAAGATGAGGGCAATAGTCAGAACAAACTGATTAGGAATATTTTTTTTTATTTTCATTTTGCATACATTTTTGCATTTTGCTTTTCACTTGCAGTTATTGTGTAAGAAGAGACATCTTAACATTTACCGAATATAAGACGTATATAAAACTTTTTGAAGGTAACCTTTCAGAGAGAGAAAAAATGAAGTTTTCTGATTTATTTTGAAAATTAATTACAGTATGAGATCCATCTTCATAGCATTGCCTAGAAAAAGCCAAGTGAAAATGAGCGCAATCTCCAACGGACAATCAGCCTAATGAATCACATAACGAAACTTATCATCCGAATTCTGATGAATAGTGAAATATGCTTTCTAAAAGCTAAACAAAGTATTAAGAAACAAGAACATTTCCTTAGAAATAAAGAGTACAGAACAGTTATGGAATATCAGCCTCCTATGTGGTAGTGAATGCTAGACAATCTCCTCACGGATGAAGGCAACAGAAATATGGTTCTACAGCAGGAGCATGAAAATAAAATGGACTGAAAATGTCAGTAACGAGCACGTTTTAAGGAAAATGGCAACAAAAATGAGGTTTATATTTAAAATCAGAAAAAAAGACAGTTGAAATTTCTAGTGTATTTAATGAGGATAACAGGTTTGGACAATCTGGCACTCACAGGATATATTGAAGACAAGAGAGATAGATTACTTACATTTTCAACGGCATTCTTTATCATTCTTCTTATGACATTTTATATCATCATATCAATAAGATTTCCATCAGAACGCCGTATCTATTAGAATACCATGAGCATGGTATAAAAATGGTAAAATGTGTCCCTATGGTAGAATATAAAGAAACCGACCCAAGAAAGAAAGATCAAAAAACCGTGGTGAAGCGTGAGACAATGAAATCAGGCATGGATGATCATGTATAAAGGGAAAAGCGTAATATCAAAATAGTATAATGTGTCTCTTTGGTAGAAGCCATTGCAACGGATTCTACCAAAAAATAATTTATTGCTCTCTATTGCAAAAAAGTTACTGTTTTTTTTTGGGGGGGGCATTTCGAAGCTGACTCACATTCAATAACGAGATATTACATAGGATCGGAGGAGAACATGACCAAGAACTGGGTGTAATTCATTCGTTGCAGTTGTGACAAAGGATATAAAGGTGAAAAAAACGACAATGAAATCAGGCATGGATGATCATATATAAACTGAAAAGGGGTAGGCATCAGCCCCTGTGGAATAAGGTGGACATACTGGATAAGGTCGGACACTGGAGCGTTGGACGTCTGAAAAAAATCCGCTCATATGTTAGTCTATGGTTGACCTCCTTAGTTGGCTAGGCATAGTAATGAATACGATATGCGTGCCGCTAATAAAGAAAAACAGACAAATGGCAGCAACAGTAACAAAAAAAGAATCGCTTCAATGAATGCAGTCAAACATGACAAGCAACAGAAGCACTCATCAGCAGGCAGGTTAGGTTTAAGGCTCCAAGTCCTCCACATAGAATTGTCTCACGGGGCACTAGCCAAATGGATTATAGTGCGGAGTTATGAATTTGGTAACATAGTAATTGTGAGTTCAATTCCTGAGCAGAGCAGGGATAATTGAACTCAGTGGAAACAGAGCGAGAAATAACTGAGCCGTACTAAAAGTAATAACGAGATATTCAAATCGGCAACTGATGAAGGCCGGAGGATGCAACGACCGAAACATTGTGCCAACAACATCAAAGATGAGGACAATAGTCCGCATGTAAATAGTATAGATAAGGATCCACTCTATTACATTTTATCTCTAAATGAGTCCACTTAAAGACAGCTCAAAAGAAGGACTTTTTTGCCCTAACAGACTATTAATACACAATGTATTTATTTGTCGAAAATACATATATTTTTTTAATAATGTTCTCTCTTTGACAATGACGATCAGTCCTATACTAAGAGCCACTCAATGTAAAGGTTTACAGAGTAAGAGGCACAGTTTATGGGGATATGTGGAGGAGATAACGGTTCATTCTTGAACAGGTTAAGATAGTAGTGATCGGGAAAGCATTTCGGGAGTCAGTTCCACAAAGCAGCGGTTCGCAGGAAGAAGCTGCTCAAGTGGAACTTACATCACACCGATGAAATACGAAGGGAATGAGGGTGGTTCGCTACAATGGGCGTAACATGGCGGGCCCTAGCCCTGAATGTCAGAACTGGTGGAACTAAGGAATGTAGCTCGTCTGAGCACTTTCCATTGAAATACTGATAGAGCAGCGAGAAGCTCGCGACATTTCGTCTGTGAGGTTGTAGGGTGGGGAATAATTTGTCAGCCACAAGGACACGGAGAGGCTTTTGAACTCGATAGAGTCCAAAAGCGTCTATTGGTGAGATGTACGTTCAACTCGAGCAACTTCTTCCCACGAACCGCTGTTCTGTTGAACCGACTCCCAAGAGGGTGCTTCCTCGATCAATACAATCATAATCTTTTCAAGTATAAGTTTAACCGTTATCTTCCCCACATATTCGCATAAATTATGCCTCTTACTCTGTAACCCACTACCCCAAGTGGCTCTCGAGCCTTGTCCAATGTGATCATTATTGTAAAATCAAATAAGTTTTTGAACTCTGTCGAGGTTGAAAAGTGTAGAGTGGGTAGCTCCTGTCCAGATATAGCAGCAATACTTCATTATTTGGACTACTGTCCTTATCTTTTTCACCATATTTATTACATTTCGGCCATTTCGCGCTCCGGCCTTCTTCAGGTGGTTGGAATGTCGAACTGAACCCTTTATTTTACTCACTGTGGTAGACTGTTCTAGTTTCACATGCCATGTTTAATGGCTGTCAGTTATCTCCTGTTAATTCTCCCTCTGAAAATCTTTCTCCACTACCTTAGCCGGGTATTAAACTCACACACTTTGGGTCTTGTCACTGGATATAACTAACGCATTTATCCACTGCGCAATGTGTCCTTGATTCCGGGTATGAATTTCTCGGTATTATAAACCTAATATCTTCAGCAACCGTTTTTTACCAGTGCTCATATTGCAATTTTTGCTGTTATTATCGCTTTTCTCTGGCACTCCTTATTACTGGTTCCCATATTCTATTCATTTCTATGCTCCCAAGCATGGTTAAGGTGGTGGAGAACTTGGAGAGGGGAATTAACAGGAGATAACTGATAACTGGCATCCATTAAACATGACACGTGGAACTAGAACAGTCTACCCTAGGGAGCGAAATAAAGGGTTCAGTTCGACATTCCAACCACCTGAAGAAAGCCGGAGCGTACAACGGCCGAAACGTTGTAGTAAATATGGCAACAAAGATGAGGACAATAGTCCGAATAATGTAAATAATGTACATAATACCTCATCTCAGAAATATAGACAGATACAGCAGAAATACTCTATTTTTGGTTTGGTCTGAGTCTTGTAAAGATAGTGTATGGCAGGTGGTGTTTACATTCTAGAGCAGTATAAAAACCGACATTTTTACCTCTTTAGCGATGGATAGCAGTAAAAAAAATTCTTGAAGTCCTCGGGTCATATTAGAACATGCAATAAAATTTTTCTCTTAAGTATGACATTTTTACAGTATTTTATACAAGGGTCTGGACTATTTTGGTTCTGTCGTTGTCTTTTATTTATTAAGGAAGGACATTATTATTTTGTTTTCGGTTGCGGAAGCGGTTCAAATCGTCATCTTTTCGAGATGAGAAGGGCTGAACCCTTTTCGGTATTGTTGTTTATATGAAAAACATTTTATGGCCGCCTTGGTGGGGGGAATTCCTTAGCACACACTAACATTAAAAAAAAATGCCAACACCCAAAATCTAAACACGACTCGTGTGAACAGAAACACACGTGTGTGTTGTACATATGTATGTATGCATACAGTACACTCACACCACGTGTACATTGTTAGTATATCAACGTATATCTATGACTTACGGCCATATCACGTCAAAACATCGGTTCCAGTACGATAACAGAAGTTAAGCAACGCCGAGCCTGGTCAATACCTAGATGAGTAACTTCTTGGGAATACCAGGTACTGTAGGCTTGGATATGCGGGTGGTGTAATGGTGATAAAATCGCTCGGAATTGTTAATCGGAGAGCCGAGTTCCAATTCAAGTTGGGTTCGTTATAATCACTTACGCGCAAATACTCTTGAGAAAGTTATGAATCCACCTCTTCTCCTCCAGCTATGGGTTGGTTAGTTGAAATTTTATCAGTAAATCATTACGAACGCCGAAAGAAATCTGACAACATAAATATGTTTTCTGGCTTAAAATAACCTGCAAAAGTCGTAAAAAGCAAAATCAATCGTGTGTATTGTTGAACATGTTCACCATAGTCTGAATGTAGAAATCCAACGTAAGTAATTTGTTCAATGAAACAACACCAATATCCAGTAGCAGCTGTTCAATAATTCTTAAGGTCTTCCATATCAGAGGTTGGCAGTGAATATTCGGAGAGAGTAGGAAAACGTAGTTCATTAGGTCTTTCATCTGACAGGTTAACAGTAAATATTCCGACAAGAAAAAAAACAAAATGGCCGCCTTTATACACATCGGATTGAATATTTCAAGTCTTCTGATTGGTTAACCTTCTATTGGTAGACTATAAAATGAGTCAGCTCATTTTGGTTGGCTCACTAGTATATAGACCGGTCGCTTCTCGGCTCCAAGGCTAAGATCACGGTGTAGTATCTGTTCTCAGATTACTCACTGGACGATCGCCTATGGGGCTGAGATTCGATCTCTGATACAGGCCGGTTGCAGGGATTCGTCCCTGCGCTGGTAGTATCGCAGCTACGTCTAGCTATGACCAGCTTTGACAAGCTATGACCAGCTAAAGCCAAAGTACTGCGGCCCGGGTGAAAACTCGGGTCCACTCCCCCTCCCTTCCCACATTAAAAACCGACCTTGTGTCACAACCTGGCCCTGTGGGAGGTCAAGTAGATACCTAGTATATAGAGTATCCAAAAAAC
The DNA here is from genome assembly GCA_964036315.1 of Acanthosepion esculentum. Taxonomy (NCBI): domain Eukaryota; kingdom Metazoa; phylum Mollusca; class Cephalopoda; order Sepiida; family Sepiidae; genus Acanthosepion; species Acanthosepion esculentum. The sequence goes on from OZ038499.1 coordinate 17,231,218, forward strand.
TGTAACATGTATGTGTGTGTGTGTGTGTGTGTGTGTATGTATATATATATATATATATATATATATATATATATATATATATATATATATATATATATATATATATATATATATATATAGCTGGATTCGAGGATACCCGTCTACTAGGCCGGTGAGCCAATCCCTATTGCAGACTCTTGCTCTGGTGCATTTGTTTTTATTCAAAACCCACAGAGCCCACCTGTGGTTTATACTGCAACTATGCTGAGCAGACCTTAGTTACAGCTTCTGGGTGAAGAGCGTGTTATCTATTGTGATCAACAATCAGCTATCGATATATATATATATATATATATATATATATATATATATATATGCATATTTCATTAAAAACGACAGACAAGGTACTACGACTGAGCTTTTTATTTAATTTTTCTTGTGTTCGAACAAGAGCTTTCTTTACAGGACGAATGGTGTGTAGGAAATGTCCAAATGTTTTATATTTCCGAGCGCTTTCGGCTATGCCTTTAGCCATTATCAAGGATGATTCGATTTTTCAGCTTAATTGAGTGTGTGCATTATGTGTATGTGTTAGTGTGTAGTAGGGATGTTTTTAATTTCCGAATACGGTTAGCACATTGTGGCTTTGTTCGTAGTTAATATTGTTAAGAGTTGGCTTTTTCTTTTTTATTATTAAAGCCGCCATTATTTTTAATCTTTTTTTGCAGATGGAAGCAATTAATATATTTGTGTTTTCTACTAGTATGTTTCTAATGGAGTCTGGTAAATTTGTGTGCGTGTTTAAATGCGTTCTAATGGAGCTGTGGTCGGATAGGTGTAACGTAAGACGTCTGAATAAGCATGTAGTTGTGTAACCGATGTAATTATTCATGAGTCCGGATTGATCAGGAACACAGTTCCTTATGGGGCATTTGAACTCATAGGTAATGTTCGTTCTTTGTAGTTTTGACTTAGCTGGTGTGTTGTTATTTCTGAGGATAAGGTTAGCTGTCTTGAATTTTTTATAGTAGATAATTAATTTGATTTTTTTAATCGGGTCTATTGGGGTAGTGTATTTCTTTATAATGTGTCTTAGTGAGGATTCATCTTGTTTGTAATATATATATATATATATATATATATATATAGTTGGCATGTGGCCGAGTGGTTAGAATATATATGCGTGTGTGTGTGTGCGTGTGCGCGCGCGTTTGTGTGTGTGTCAGTAAAATTTCAGTTATAACTAAAACTATATCTGTAAAAGGCCTATATGAATAAAGACAACTAATACTTACCCGACACGTTTCTTCTTCTGGTGAGCTTTTTCAAGGAAACTTTAAGGATTTTATTTTGCAACAAGTATTTATAAACAAAAGAAAAAAATATCGTTAGATTTTAAAAATTTGGAGATCTAAGAATCCCAATAAATACACAGCAGACTAACTGAAAAGTCCTAGATGCTAAGTTAGGTAATTTAATATCTAATAACAAAAGTTAGTAAATGCTGTTGTTGTTGACTTTTTCATACATAATTAATTTTAATTTATATTATTTTAGTTTGAGATTAATTTATCTAAAATAACACGAGGTTATGAATTTAAGAGTTTAAATTGTTTTAAAAGAAAGATTTTATAAAAATAAAAGGTTTTATTGCCTAATTTATCTTGTTTATAAAATTTTAAATTGTTTATAGTTACGTTGTTCTGGAATTGTCATCATTGGTCGACTGAACTTGCTTTGTTTCAATGACTTTTGTTTTGTTTAATATTAGTTACTTTGTTCAATAAATGACCTATTACGACAGATAAAAAAAGAAATTTATCTTGTCATAAAGTTGGCGTTTGAAGTCAGATTTCGTAATGTAATATTTAATATCCTTTTAATTCGATACAGGCTGGCGGCTATACCACGTTAAAACACCGGTTCCTGTACGATCACCGAGGTTAAGCAACGATGAGCTTGGTCAGTACCTAGATGGGTGAGTGCTTGGGAATACCAGGTGCTTTAGGCTTGGATATGCGGCTGGTGTAATGGTGATAATGGGTGGGAATTGTTAATCGGAAAACCGAGTTCCAATTCCACTCGGATATGTTATATTGACTTACACGCAAATACCATCGGGAAAGGTATGTATCCACCTCTTCCCCTCCCCCATCTATGTGTTAATCAAACAGACTTGTATCACTAAATCATTATTATCTAAAAAATAAAAAATAAAATTTAAAAAAATCTTTAGAATCTAAAAGAATATTTTCAAGCTTTAAATAACCTGCAAAGGCCGCTGTACGCTCCGGCCTTCTTCAGGTGATATTTGCTGAAATTTTGAACTGAAACGTTTATTTAGTACACGGGGGTAGATTGCTCTAATTCCACGTGCCATGCCTATGTTTGGATATCTCAGTTTTAGTTAATTTGCCGAGATAACTCGTCAACTTATTGTCCCTCTGCTGAGGTCAGGTATTAAACTCACAACACTTTGGATCAAGTCACTTTTGAATCAATGATTTTATCTACTGTGAGTCGTGAGTTCAATACCTGGCCACAGCAGAGAGAACAAAAACTTGAAGAGGTGAGTTAATAAGGGGAATTAATTGATATTGACATATCCAAAGACATGATACATGGAATTAGAACAATATCCCCCCTTATTGTAGTAAGCTTTTCCCATATATGATTAGTAAATATAGTTTTTACTTAATATCAATATCTGTCTATATTTCTGAGATGAGGTATTATGTACACTATTTACATTATTCGGACTATTGTCTTCATCTTTGTCGCCATATTTATTACAACGTTTCGGTCTTTCAGTATCTGTCTATAGTTCAGAGATGAGGTGTTATGTACACTATTTACATTATTCGGACTATTGTCCTCATCTTTGTCGCCATATTTATTACAACGTTTCGGCCTTTCAGTATCTGTCTATATTTCTGAGATGAGGTATTATGTACAGTATTTACATTATTCGGACTATTGTCCTCATCTTTGTCGCCATATTTATTACAACGTTTCGGCCTTTCAGTATCTGTCTATATTTCTGAGATGAGGTATTATGTACAGTATTTACATTATTCGGACTATTGTCCTCATCTTTGTCGACATATTTATTACAACGTTTCGGCCGTTGTACGCTCTGGCCTTCTTCAGGTGGTTGGAATGTCGAACTGAACCCTTTATTTCGCTCACTGAGGTAGACTGTTCTAGTTCCACGTGCCATGTTTTAACGGATGTCAGTTATCAGTTATCTCCTGTTAATATCCCCCCTTGAAAGATCCCCACTGCCTTAGCCGGGTACTCGGTTACACATAGCACAGTGGAGTCAGATCTAGTGACAGGAACCAAAGAATGTGAGTTCAATACCCGGCTAAGGCAGTGGAGAACGATTTTCAGAGGGAAATTAACAGGAGATAACTAATAACTGACATCCATTAAACATGGCACGTGGAACGAGAACAGTCTACCCCAGTGAGCGAAATAAAGGGTTCCGTTCGACATTCCAACCACCTGACGAAGGCCAGAGCGTACAACCGCCGAAACGTTGTAATAAATATGGCGACAAAGATGAGGACAATAGTCCGAATAATGTAAATAATAGCAACTGGTACATATTAATACAGAAACTTAAAATATTTAAAACTTTTTGAATTATTTTAATTAAAACTGAAAAAAATGAAAACAATTTTTATAAACACTCATTATTCAGAAAAACAAACTTTTTTTCTCCTGACATTATTGTCCATAATATATCATATTCATGAAATCAATTAAAAGCTTCTCCAATTAAATAGTGTCTTAGTTTTATTACATTTTTTATTTTGCGATTCAGAGCAGATTTTTGGTAACAAGGGCTCCTGTTTTACAAAAAAAAAATTATATCAAATATAAACATTAAGCACTACAAAAATTAATTTCTCGAAATTTCATCAAATTAAATAAATGGGGGCTAACAGATGTGGAATGAAATGTTTTTAACAAGAATTTCTAAAAAAGAAACATTTCTAAAATAATTCAATTCATTTGTGAATAAGTTCTGAAAGTTTCATGCACCAGAGAGAGAAATCGGCGCTGAACAATCGACAGTTGCGGGGGCTCGGGCAATTTTTGTTCCTAGCCCTGGTGTACGTGCTCGGGCTCCCCACATTAAACCGACCTTGTGTCACAGCCTGACCTCGTGGGGGATTGAGTAAATACAAATTATTTCCAAATCAATGATGTTTTTCACCGCAAAAAGACGTTAACATTCCCTATATTAATATGTGTACCGACGCAAGAAAAAAAAAGATTTTTAACCAAATCTCGAACATTCTTAAAATGATAAAAAAATAGGAATAATAATATGCCTCTTTTGGCAGGATAACAATTTGAGGCAATAAAATGATTCCACTCAGAAACAGGAAAAATACAGTTCACGAAAAATGTTGATAAAACCAACGGATTCATCTACAACAATGGTTTTCAAACTTTTGGCTGGAGCAGAACCACAAAGAACCCCTGCAATAAATTAATTGTCAATAATAGTACTTGTGTAACTTCTTGCGGACCCCCTGGGCTTTGCTGGCGGAACGCTAGGGTTCCGCAGAACCCTGGTTGAAAACCAATGATCTACAAAATATATCCATTTAAAAATACAAAAATAAGGGAAAACTCAAGGTAAGAGTATTTACATTATTCGGACTATTGTCCTCATCTTTGTCGCCATATTTATTACAACGTTTCGGCCTTTCAGTATCTGTCTATATTTCTGAAATGAGGTATTATGTACTTTATTTACATTATTCGGACTATTGTCCTCATCTTTGTTGCCATATTTATCACAACGTTTCAGCCGTTGTACGCTCCGGCTTCTTCAGTATCTGTCTATATTTCGGTGATGAGATATTATGTACATTATTTACATTATTCGGACTATTGTCCTCATCTTTGTTGCCATATTTATCACAACGTTTCGCCCTTCAGTATCTGTCTGTATTTCTGAGATGAGGTGTTATGTACACTATTTACATTATTCAGACTATTGTCCTCATATTTGTCGCCATATTTATCAAAACGTTTCGGCCCTCTTCTGGTGGTTGGAATGTCGAACTGAACTTTTTATTCCGCTCACTGGGTCCTGTCACTGGATCTATCCAACACCTTTATCCACTGTGCCATGTGACAGGAACCAAAGAGTTGTGAGTTCAATAACCGGTTAAGGCAGTGTAGAACGAGGAGAGCGGAATTAACAGGAGATAACTGATGACTGACATCCATTAGACATGGCACGTGGAACTAGAACAGTCTACCCCAGGGAGCGAAATAAAGGGTTCAGTTCGACATTCCAACTATCTGAAGAAGACCGGAGTGTACAACGGCCGAAACGTTGTAATAAATATAGTGACAAAGATGAGGACAATAGTCCGAATAATGTAAATAGTGTACGTAATACCTTATCTCAGAAATATAGACAGATACTGAAGGAGGCCGGAGCGTACAACGGCCGAAACGTTGTGATAAATATGGCATCAAAGATGAATACAATAGTCCGAATAATGTAAATAGTGTACATAATACCTCATCTTAGAAATATAGACAAATACTCGAGGGAAGAGGATTTATGACACAAAGCACAATCCTTTTAAAAGACACCAACCTCTGTTGTAGCGGCTCTGTAAAGTACCTCTCAGCTCGAAGGCGATTTGACGTAGATACATTCTTGTAGGTTCTGTCGTGTGAAATTTGTTGCATGAATTTTCGTTGGATCTGTCACGTCAGATTTATAGCCTTGCACTGGACTGTCCTTTTTATGTGATATCTTGTGAAATCTGCCCCGGCCGAAGTTGACGTTTTCTTTTCAACTCTCTTCATGGACCCAACTGCTGATAGAAGTCCTTTTTATTCTCAATGGGGTCATACAATTCGGCTCCAGCCAAAACTTTTATGTGCTAGAAAAACTTGATTCCTATTGGCCAATATATGTAAAATCCCCTTCCAAGTATTCAAAAAAAGTAGATTCACAAGATCTTGGTGCTTCGCCGCTTGAGCCTAAAATGTCATAAAAAAGACACGAAATTTAACATTTTTTTTTACAACAAAATAAACTTTTTTATAATAAAATGAATAAATGAACCTATCCTAGCCATTTCAAATACTAACTGTTCTGTCTAAAAGTCTGTTTAACACCAACGATCAGTTTTTAGCAGAATAAAACAACATTTATTTTGTAAAGATTTTTTTTAAAAGTGACACAAGGCCAAAAGCAGGAATGTGGAAAGCTGGTTTTCTCTTGTTTTATAAAGCTTCTTGAGTTAATATTTGGCTTTGTCTTTTCATTACGCCTCTTAATAACATACAAGATTTTGACAATAAAACTTTGTTTTTATTAAGTTTGGGACATTTTTTCATGATGCATGCTCATTTTTTAGCGAATCAGTCGAGGTACCTACTATACACTATCATATCTGTTAAAAAATGATTGAATCTTAAAAAAAAAAGAAAGCGAAAAAAAAAATCCTCCGGTCTAATCAAAAATTAACCTCTTCCTAACGACCGATAAAATTATAAAAAATTTGCCGACTCATTACACACAAAAAAAGTTATTTCTCTTTCGACAATGATAAGATATTAAGGACAAGTTATTAAGCAAATTTGCTTTTAGTTTTTATCTCAGGAAAAAAAAAACAAATTTCTTCATCCAAATAGATTCTTCATCTTTAACATTACTGCTAAAAGAAATGTATTTAAATTTGAAATGAAATTTAAAATTGTTCAAAACAATTCCTTAAGTTTTCGTATTTTCCAGTGATGTTCTCTGTCTATTATTTCAACCTCAACCCACAGGGGGCGTTGTTCTCCCTTTCCCCTCCATATGTGGTCAGCTATGCCTGATTTTTCTATTTCCCCTCGTGTTACGGTTTAACGACGTTCTTGCAGACTTACCTTAAAGGGCGGCTTGTCACTCCTTTATATTTCTTACCGCAGCTGCACGGGATAGCGTACACACAGTCCTTAGTCGTGTTCTCCTCTAGGTGGGTGGGGGTCTTACTCGGAAGAGGTGTCTGTGAAGTAGTGAACCACTTTTGAAGATTGTCCTAACGTTATATGGACCACAGATCTTTTGTATTATCTCCGATAATCCTTTCACATAGATTAGGCAGACTGAAGCTGGAGTGTACAACGGCCAAAACGTTGTGAATATGGCAATGAAGATGAGGATAACAGTCTGAATAATGTAAATAATGCAAGTAATCATAATACCTCATCTCAGAGATATCGACAGATGTTTGGGTCGAGTCTTTCCGATCTTTATCCAACGGACGAAACGTTGTGAATATGGCAATGAAGATGAGGGTAACAGCCCGAATAATGTAAATAATGCAAGTAATCATCATTTGATTATTTCAACCAATTTATCCACTGGATCTTGTGTCCTTGGAGATATCAGTGAATGAATTATGGGGACTTATGAACCTAATGTCTCAGTGACCGTTATTTACCCGAGCTCATATTGCATTTTTCTTATTGTTGTTTTTCTCTTGTACTCCGTATTACTGGTCTCCATATTGTATTCATGTCTATGCTTGGCCGGCTCAGGAGATGTTTGTGGCTTAGCATATTCTCTGATTCCTTAAGTTTACATATTTCCCAGTGATGTTCTCTGTCTATTATTTCAACCTCATCCCACGGGGGGGGATCTTCCTTTTCCCTCTATATGTGGTCAGCTATGCCTGACTTTTTCTATTTCCCCTCGTGTTACGGTTTAACGATGTTCTTGCAGTCTTACCTTAAGGGGGCGACCTGTTTCTCCTTTGTATTTCTTACCACAGCTGCACGGAATAGCGTACACACAGTCCTTAGTCATGTTCTCCTGTAGGTGGGAGTCTTACTCGGAAGAGATGTCTGCGAAGTGTCGAACCACTTTTGAAGGTCGTCCTGATGTTATATGGACTACAGATCTTTTGTATTTTCCCGATAACCCCTTCACATAGGGGAGGCAGACCGAAGCTGTTTTCTGAGTGTTGTTATCCTCTTGTACCCTTCTTTATCCCAGTTTGTCGGAGCTGCTTCCATGTACCCAGGGTAGTTGTTATGTTGTAGGGTGCTGCTTATACTGATCATTTCTTAATCATATGTCTCTGGGTTGTCACTTATGACTTTTGTTCGATGTTGTAAGCAGCGGACGATTGAAATAATAGACAAACATAACTGGGAAATACGAAAACTGAAGGAATCAGCACATATGTTAGGCCACAAAAATTGAAGTCGAGGTAACAACGATGAAAGCTTATCGGAACAATCAATTTTTATAAGATTCTAATGGAAGCTACATTACGGTATTGGGAAAATGACTGTAGCCGAGATGCCAGGACAGTACCGATAAAATTTGACGTTTCTTCTTGGGATTTTATCAAAAGCTATAGATAAAAAAAAAACAGAAGCATCAGACTAGATTTTTTGTTTTTGTTTTTGTTTTTTTAAGCTTATCACCCCAAGCAAGGCTGGAAGCCAC
>OZ038499.1:17244684-17247184 GCA_964036315.1 Acanthosepion esculentum
ATTATTAGTGATATATATTATTATTATTATTAGTGATATATATTATTATTATTATTAGTGATATATATTATTATTAGTGGAATATATTATTATTATTATTATTAGTGATATATATTATTATTATTATTAGTAATATATATTATTATTATTATTAGTGATATATATTATTATTAGTGAAATATATTATTATTATTATTAGTGATATATATTATTATTAGTGAAATATATTATTATTATTATTAGTGATATATATTATTATTATTATTAGTGATATATATTATTATTATTATTAGTGATATATATTATTATTAGTGGAATATATTATTATTATTATTAGTGATATATATTATTATTATTATTAGTGATATATATTATTATTATTATTAGTGATATATATTATTATTAGTGGAATATATTATTATTATTATTAGTGATATATATTATTATTATTAGTAGTAATATATATTATTATTATTATTAGTGATATATATTATTATTAGTGAAATATATTATTATTATTATTAGTGATATATATTATTATTAGTGAAATATATTATTATTATTATTAGTGATATATATTATTATTAGTGAAATATATTATTATCATTAGTGATATATATTATTATTAGTGAAATGTATTATTATTATTATTAGTGATATATATTATTATTATTATTACTGATATATATTATTATTATTAGTGATATATATTATTATTATTATTAGTGATATATATTATTATTATTAGTGATATATATTATTATTATTGGTGATATATATTATTATTATTAGTGATATATATTATTATTATTATTAGTGATATATATTATTATTATTAGTGATATATATTATTATTATTAGTGATATATATTATTATTATTATTAGTGATATATATTATTATTATTATTAGTGATATATATTATTATTAGTGAAATATATTATTATTATTATTAGTGATATATATTATTATTAGTGAAATATATTATTATTATCATTAGTGATATATATTATTATTATTAGTGATATATATTATTATTATTAGTGATATATATTATTATTATTATAATGATATATATTATTATTAGTGGAATATATTATTATTATATTAGTGATATATATTATTATTATTATTAGTGATATATATTATTATTAGTGAAATATATTATTATTATTATTAGTGATATATATTATTATTATTATTAGTGATATATATTATTATTATTATTAGTGATATATATTATTATTAGTGAAATATATTATTATTATTATTAGTGATATATATTATTATTAGTGAAATATATTATTATTATTATTAGTGATATATATTATTATTATTATTAGTGATATATATTATTATTATTATTAGTGATATATATTATTATTAGTGGAATATATTATTATTATTATTATTAGTGATATATATTATTATTATTATTAGTAATATATATTATTATTATTATTAGTGATATATATTATTATTAGTGAAATATATTATTATTATTATTAGTGATATATATTATTATTAGTGAAATATATTATTATTATTATTAGTGATATATATTATTATTAGTGAAATATATTATTATCATTAGTGATATATATTATTATTAGTGAAATGTATTATTATTATTATTAGTGATATATATTATTATTATTATTAGTGATATATATTATTATTATTAGTGATATATATTATTATTATTATTAGTGATATATATTATTATTAGTGAAATATATTATTATTATTATTAGTGATATATATTATTATTAGTGAAATATATTATTATTATTATTAGTGATATATATTATTATTATTATTAGTGATATATATTATTATTATTAGTGATATATATTATTATTATTATTAGTGATATATATTATTATTAGTGAAATATATTATTATTATTATTAGTGATATATATTATTATTAGTGAAATATATTATTATTATTATTAGTGATATATATTATTATTATTATTAGTGATATATATTATTATTATTAGTGATATATATTATTATTATTATTAGTGATATATATTATTATTAGTGGAATATATTATTATTATTATTAGTGATATATATTATTATTATTATTAGTGATATATATTATTATTATTATTAGTGATATATATTATTATTAGTGGAATATATTATTATTATTATTAGTGATATATATTATTATTATTATTAGTAATATATATTATTATTAGTGAAATATATTATTATTATTATTAGTGATATATATTATTATTAGTGAAATATATTATTATTATTATTAGTGATATATATTATTATTAGTGAAATATATTATTATCATTAGTGATATATATTATTATTAGTGAAATGTATTATTATTATTATTAGTGATATATATTATTATTATTATTACTGATATATATTATTATTATTAGTGATATATATTATTATTATTATTAGTGATATATATTATTATTATTAGTGATATATATTATTATTATTATTAGTGATATATATTATTAT
>OZ038499.1:17252184-17389684 GCA_964036315.1 Acanthosepion esculentum
ACTTTCATCATATGTTTAGGTCTTATTACGATTCTAATCATCATTTTTAAAAACAATGAACATAGCCAAAGAGTGAAGGTAGTTAAAAAAAAATATAGTGGTGTCAAAGGGAAAACCTTCCTTTTGACACTCGTTTTTGTTTTTTTTAATCAATTATTCTATTGGATTTATTCCACATTTTCAACTCATATTTGCAATTCTAATTTGATGGGAAGTTAATGTAATGAAAACACTAGAAGATTAGGTTTTGTGGGACATTATTAAAACTTAACACTAAAACTTATGTCTCAGTTACCTCCCTTTAACTCTACAGGTTTTTGTTCACCACTGCCATAGCCAGGTATTGAACTCAAGTCTTTGGCTCAGGTCACAGGATCCAACCAACGTTTTTATCCACTGGGCTATGTGTCTGGAGTGTACAACAACCGAAACGTTGTGAATGTGACAATAAAGATGAAGACAACAGTCCGAACAATGTAAATAATGTAAATAATTACAATACCTCATCTCAGAAATATAGGTAGATAGTGTATTGTTTATTGGATTGGTTGGCAAAATATTGGCAAATTGCCAATCGATTCAAACTTTATAAAATGGTAAATAAGGATTCCCTTAGTTGGTTCACATATTTTAACAATTTAGTAAATGTTTATAAATTAATCAATAAAAAATTGTTTTCATATTTATTTCTCTATAAATTGGTAACTGATAAATATTGCATTGCGTTAGTTTTAATTGTATTAGTTTTAGAATGTTTTAAATATAAAATTATTCTTGTAAATAAACAATATAATTGGAGATAAAAAAAATGGAAGTTCTCATAGGGAGGTTGAACAATGATGATGATGATGGGGAACAAGGCCAAGTCATCATCCATTACAGATACCCACACATCAAAGCACCTGGTATTGCCAATACGTCATCTATCTAGTTACTGAGCAGGCACGATGTTGATTAACTTTGGTGATCGTATCGCTTTCAACATGATATGGTTGTAAGCTTTGAGTTGATTGGAAGAAAAGAAAAAACACAATGTTTCAATCTTAGCTTAGTAAAGCACAAAACCACCATCGAGATAATAGCCTAATGGATTAGTGTTGAATTTGGTGACCTAGTAATTTGGAGTTCAATCCCTAGTAGTGTAATTGAAGTCAGTGTAAACATGAGATATCCCTAGAGAACAGTCTACCTTTAGATTAAATAAAGGTTTCAGTTTCGAATTGGTGACATAGTGAGTTCAATCCTTGGGTTGGGCAGTGTACTTGGACTTGATGGAAGGCACACAGTAAGAATCAAACTCATTGTGTTTGTCATGAGCTGTAAGACAATCTCTGTTTATTTATTAGATTTGTTTAAGGTTGGAAAAGCATCAGCTAATTGCCAGTTGATTCAAACTTTATAAAGTGGTAAATAATAAGGATTTCCTCATTTGGTTCGCATATTTCAATAATTTAGTAAATGTTTATAAATTTATGAATAAAAAATTGTTTTCATATTTATTTCTTTATAAATTGGTAACTGATAAATATTGCATTGCATTAGTTTTAATTGTATTAGTTTTAGAATGTTTTAAATATAAAATCATTCTTGTAATAAGGAAATAAATAAACAAATAAATAAACGAATGAATAAACAAATAAATAAATAAACAAATAAATAAATAAACAAATGAATAAATAAGAAAATAAATAAATAAACAAATAAATAAACAAATAAATCAATAAGCAAATAAATAAATAAACAAATAAATAAATAAACAAATGAATAAACAAGCCAATAAATAAACAAACAAATAAATAAACAAATAAATAAATAAACACATAAACAAATGAATAAATAAACAAATAAATAAATAAACAAATGAATAAATAAGCAAATGAATAAATAAGCAAATAAATAAATAAATAAACAAATAAATAAATAAGCAAATAAATAAATAAATAAACAAATAAATAAGCAAATAAATAAATAAACAAATGAATAAATAAGCCAATAAACAAATAAACAAATAAATAAATAATAAACAAATAAATAAATAAACACATAAACAAATAAATAAACAAATGAATAAACAAATGAATAAATAAACAAATAAATAAATAAACAAATAAATAAATAATAAACAAATAAATAAACACATAAACAAATAATTAAATAAACAAATAAATAAATAAACAAATGAATAAATAAGCAAATAAATAAACAAACAAATAAACAAATAAATAAATAATAAACAAATAATTAAATAAACAAATAAATAAATAAACAAATGAATAAATAAGCAAATAAATAAACAAACAAACAAACAAATAAATAAACAAATAAATAAATTAATAAACAAAAAATAAACAAAAACAAATAAATAAACAAATAAATAAATAAACAAACAAATAAATAAACAAATAAATAAATAAACAAATGAATAAATAATTTCATATGGATGACAGAGCCAAACTCATTCAGAAATAGTTTAATGTTTTCCCCTGCATTACATTTGTTTTTATCTCATAGAATATTCTATGGAGTGTATCTTTCTACAATCCTCGCTCTTCTGGGGATGTGTACATGGTGTAGTGTTTATCAATATGGAAAGTAGAATAAGCAAGATGAGTTCAAATTCCAGCCAAGTTCTTTTGCACAAATACCCTTGGGAAAGGTATGAATCTTCTTATCTCCACCTCCATAGCAGAACAGACTGGACTTTCTAGCCTTGGTTAGCAACCAGTTTAGGATAATGATAACTCTGAATTCAAAACATGCTACTTCCACCGAGTTGAAACACCCACATTTCCCCTGTGTTCTAAATGTAAGAGGTAAGATCTACTCAGACAGTTTTTCCAAAGAGCTGCAACTTTGTGGAACAAACTCCCATGTGAATATGGTAGAATCCCTGACAAATGGACTAAGAAGGCCTTCTGAATATGAGGAATTGGTTACAAAGTCCGGATATGAGAGGTTATATTTAGATTAAAATAAAAGAACTGAAATCAGGTTTAACATTTATTTTCAATGTTTTATAGTAAACAAAATAAGCTAATGGTGATTGAAATATAACGGAATTGATTTTAAGGAAAAAGAAATAAATTATGTAATGTTAATGAAAATTCATTAAATTAATTCTGCCACGTATGCAAAACAAATAACGTAACGAGGATTTTTTAATCGCTGTTGCGTTATGATTCTTTCTCTTCTAATGTCATTCTCAACTTTTTCTGCATTTTGTTTTGCTTTTTTAAACAAAAGACACTTTTTAACTCTGTGTGCATTATTGCAGTCATCAGAGCTGAATTTGTGGTTGTCAGCAAAAGGGTCAGCCCAACATGCCAATTACAAATTGGGGATGCCAAAATCAATCAAGTACAAAAATTTAAGTAACTAGGAAGGGTTTTAACAGAGGACAGAAGAAGCAACACTGAAATCCAGAGGCAGATTTGAAATAGCAAAAGATGCCTTCCAAAAGTTAAGCAAAGTATTAAGAAACAGGAAAAATGTAGAGACTTCTACAGAAAGTAGTAAAGGATAGAAAGAAGAAAGGATTAAAAATCAATTGCAGAATATGTGGTTGTCAGCAAAAGGGTCAGACCAACATGCCAATTACAAATTGGGGATGCCAAAATCAATCAAGTACAAAAATTTAAACAACTAGGAAGGGTTTTAACAGAAGATAGAGAGTGTGACACCAAAATCCGAAAATAGTGAAAAGTTGCCTTCCAGAAGCTAAGAAACGTATTAAGAAACAGGAAAATTTTGTTGGAAACAATGAAAACAGTACTGAAATGCTATGTGATATTAGTCCTCCTATATGGCAGTGATTACTGGAAAATCTCATCACAGATGAAGAAAAGACTCAAGGCAACAGAAATATGGCTCTACAGAAGGGTTTTGAGAATACCATGGACCAAACATGTGAGCAATGATAAACTTTTAGGGAAAATGGAAACAAACAGGATACTCAGGAATCATGATGAATCCCAGGAAGAGATAGCTGAAATTTCTAGGTCACATATGAGGAAAGAGGGTTTGGAAAATTTAACACTCACAGTGAAAGCAAGTAATGACAGAGGAAAACAGGGCATAACCTACTTAAACCTAATGAGCTGGTGTAAATGCCTGGCAGAACAGGGATCAGGAGAGATAAAAAGAAAAAAGACAAGATTTACTAAAAGCTACAAAGGACAAGAAATTATGAGGAGACATAATCAAAGTCGACCTTTGTGTTGCTGACCCCCCCCCCCGGGAAAGCTGAACATCGACACCCTTACAAGTATAATTGTTAAAAATGTTCACAAGGAGAAAACCTGAAAGTGTTTTATCCATTCTCCTCATCTCTAATGGTAATGATAATATTAGCCATTTCTTTATAAGGAAACATTTAGCATTCATTAACTGAGTAGCAATTTTTTTGGTGATGGTGTTTGATTGCGACACCGTAACAGCATAGAATTAATAATCAGATTCTCAAAAATTTTTACTCTACTTAAGAAATTTAATATTTTTGTTTTTTATTGATTATTTTCAGATCTTTTCCTTTTTGTTAGGTAGATCCCAAACACATAAACATGTTGGCATGATGGCGCCTCGGCCTTGATGGAGCCCAGGGCGACTGCTCTTGTTACCGGTCCCGGCCTTGATCGCCCACGTCCCGAAGGAACCCGACACATAGAAGAATTTACAGGTCAGTCAGCGAAAAGTGGTTTCACTATATGAGGCATAGTAAAAAAAAGTTGTTTATTTAGATTATCTGTGATTTGAAAGATTTCATTTATTAAAAATTATCGAGCTTATCCAAGACTGGCACAAGGCCACAAATCCGAATTCGATAAAAGGTGTAACTTTTAAAAGAGTGATTTAGCATTTTTTTTTGTAGCCGTTACTTCGCATTTTTTTAAATCTCAGTTAACTTTGCATGTTTATCAGTTAAAAAAAAAAAAATAATATAGCTAAGTTTATTTTTGTAGACATTGCCTGCAATATCAGACTTAATTGACTATTAAATGATGCTATCACTAAATTAGTCACGAGTATTTCAAACCTAATTTATCTAATCAACTCTAATCAGTCGTTTTCTGACCTTGCAGTTTTCTACTGTTTTAAAATAAATAAAGTTCGACAATCATATTTAACTTAAATTCACTTAATTTAAGAGCTTGGTATCGTCGTCTTTCAAGCAATAATTAGTCGTGTTTTTGTTTTTTTCTTTCCTTCCTTAACCCAGCAACTGCTACCCAAGTCAACAAACTCAAAAAAAGACACGTGGTGAATTAAGAAGAGCACGCACTCCCGACAAACAACAGGTAATTATTAATTAAATTAACTATATTGTTAAAAAACAACAACTATTTTTTAAAGTTACTTTATCGTTTATCTTCGTTTCTTTCTTGATAATTGCTGTGATTTAAAACTTTTCTTTCTTTCTTTTCTTCTCAAGACCCGAAAGCAGATTTAGTACTCGACAGGTGCCAATATTTGAGTACTTGTGATTTCGTGGACATCACTGCGACCTGTTGTGAGTTTTTACAAAACAAACACTTTTTCTACCATATTCGTCATTTGTAGAATTTATTGCTTCCGAATTTAGACATATTTGATTTTTATTTGCGTTGCCGTAATCCACGCAATGCTATGTTTTTTAAATTGTTTTTACGTCAAACAAAATAAATCGGCGAATGAAATTAAAATCCAACTTTATTCACACCGTAAAAAATAAAAATAAAAATCTATTTTAAACTGAAATTGCCTTTTTTTTTTATACGTACTTTTGTTTCAAACTCTTTTTTGATGTAAGAAATTAAATTAAATTGTTCAATTCTTTTTTTTTTTTTTTTTTTTTTTTTGTAATTTCTTTAAAAAAATCCGGCAATATTTTAACCGCGTCTCAAATTGTGACAACTGCGAAGATAATTGCAACAGAATTCTGTCAAATGCAAAAATCTAATTAATTAAAAAAATATATATATATTTTTTCCAAATATTTGCTGCTTGTATTTTATTCTTAAATATATATCAAATTTCAAAAATAACTAAATAAAAATAAAATAAATAAAGGTATCCTTTCCGTTTAACATCCAAAGCGATTTTTTTTCAAACCAAAAACTGAATTAATTACCTTATGGTTTTATCTCGCCTCATATTCTGATCACTCATTTTTTCAGAATTTAGAATCCAGGTATGACCAAATTTTTGAAACCTGTCATGTTATTTATTTAAAAAAAAAAAAAACAAACTAAAAAATCTTTGATTAGTTTTTAACTGGATTGGTGTGCTGAGCTGAGTGCGAGGTTTGCCAAGCAAAAAATTCATTTGGCGAAGTTATTTTTCTGTCAACTGTTTTTAGTGCCTGGTCCATGTTGAGTTGGGATCGATTCGGAAGGATGTTTTTAATTATTACTCATAGTCTGTAATTTATAATGATTTACTAGCACCTAGCACAAGGCCAAACGTAGAGAGCACCCAGTGAGAATCGAACTCACTACTCTGTCGTAATCGATCTAGCAAGACGAGCTTGCTAAAAATAAAATCATTTATTTTAACACCATGCGAGGTGCCTCATGTCGGTAATTTTTATAAACTTAGACTCGGTGTGATGCTGACAGTGTAAGCAGAACGGGTCAAAGATCAGAAGCACGAATGAACCCCCCCCCCAAAAAAAAAACGTTTTTAAACACATACCACCAGCAAATATTTAACGGATAAGTGGTCAAGTTACATTAGTTCTCCTCTGTTAGTTTTAAAAAAATGTATCAGGTTCAGCGATAGATGCTGGACACTTAATTAACAAACCAGATGTTCGCTCTTAAAATGTTTAAATTTAATTAAAAAATAATTTGAGTTTATTTAGTTCGAAGCCCAATTTTAAACTTCTGTAGAAAGTTAACTAAAATACATACAGGCCACTAGATTATCTGTGCCTTTTTATTTTTTGCTCTGTGTTTCTTTTCAATTTATTACCGACTACTATTTAGGGGTGAATTAATTAACAGAAAATATCAGTTTTATTTATTTTTGAATCCTAAGCTAAGCAGCCGTGGTCGATGGGCTTCAAAAGTTAAAGATTAATTAATAATAACCTTTTAAATGAAATGGGATCTTTTCTGTTAATCACCCATGTAATTAATAATTCGCCCCATGAAATTATTTTATTTTTGATTCAAAGTTTGTTTAGCTTGCCTCGCAACAACTTCAACCCTCGGAATAAAAAAAATTACTAAAAAATAAGGGAGGGATTTACATTTCGTTAGAGCAGGTGATAATTCGATGTACTTCAGGAATTTATTTTACATTTAAAAAAAAAAAAGAAAATTTGATTTGTTTATCGGAGTTGACGCGTATGCTGACCCCCACACTTAGAAATAGCACCCAAGTCGCCCACATTTGGGTCAACCTAGTGCTATGGCGAAGGGCAGTCTCTCGTTTTGGGGAGATAGACAGCTACCCGACCCCGTGTATACAAGATCTACGGACGATTCTTGCCCGAGAATATGGGATCGGAACGTCCCACTTTAAAAACTGGCCTTGTGCCACATTCTGCCTTGTGGGGAGGTTGATGAATAGAAAGGGCAGCGGTTTTTCCATCGTTATATTGCAAAAAGATTCACTGAAAGTGAAAGGTGAGCGTACATGATGAAGAAATGCCCCAGACTTAATAAAAATAAATAAATGTATTGTTAAAAATAAAAATCATTAAGAAGAAAGACCAAAGGATTTTTTTCATTATTAAATTATATTTTTTATCCTTTTTAGGGATGTATCGACAATAATTTTATTTTATAATAATTATTAATTTACAACTTCTGTTCTCATCTGTTATTGGCATCTGTTCTCGTTTACATTGTTTCGGCCGTTGTACTTTCCGACCTTTCTCGGGTGTCTATCGATCCAGGGAATTTTGAAATGAACCCTTTAGGCTTTATTTAATTTTTCGGTAGGTTCTCATTTTTCCATTTATGCCGAGGGGGGATAAATCTGATCTCTGTTCAACCCCCGCCCCGACATCTTCCTTACCCACAAGAAGCTGAAGTTATAACTTTTTTTTTTTTTTTTTTTTTTTTTTTAAATGATCAATGCGAAAGTCAGAATCGCTAAAACTGAGTTTGGATTTCAGCTGAGCTTATGTTCATTTTGATTAGGACCAGTTAAAAAATCGTGTAAGAAAAAAAAAAAAAAAAAAATGAATTTTTCATCGAAAAATATTTTTCACCTTCAGACAATTATCCATATTCATAAAAACAACTAAAAAAAAGCATTTAAAATTAAATATCTGTATTTTATTGAGTTTGTTTGATGTTACAAAAATCAGAGCTGATTTTATGTAGATGAGGGGCGATTTAAAAAAGCAAAACAAAAAATCAATTTACTTTCCTCAAGGCCTTGTGCTTTTTAACTAATAATCACTAAATAATTCAGCATTGAATTTCTACAGTTTTCATAAAATTAGTTGGGGGGGGGGTAATAAGTATAAAAAGAATTACTTTTTTACCACGACTTTAAAAGAAAAGAAAAAAAGAAAAATTTATAATAATTTCCATCATTTGTGAATAGTTTCTGAAAGTTTCATTAAAATCCAACAACTATTTTTATTTTTGCAAGATTTTCCAAATTAGTATTAAAAGAATAATGCGGTAAAATATAATTAAAAAAATTTGGTAAAATTAAAAATAATTTAAAAAAAAAAATAATGCGGTAAAACTTGCTTATTTAGTAGTGCCCCTGGACGCAAAGAGAAATAAGTTTTTTTTTGTTTTAAATCAAAAGTTAGAATGTTCTAAAAAGAAGGAATTAAAAAAAAAAAATAATAAGAAAATAGTTTTTCTTCTTAATAGTAACATAAACCTTTTGACGATAAAATTTTGATTTCGTCAAGTTTAAGACCGTTTTTATCATACTATGCTCATTTTCCAGCCATCTCATGGCGACCCCGAAGTTAAATGCTATTAAGCACAGCCCAACATGTCTCCCCATCCCCTTGGTCCTCCCCTGATAATAACGAGACCTAGGGTTAATGCTTTTAATTTAATAATACAGTTAAATTCCTAGAGTTAAAATATTCCTTTGTTGTAAATAAAGTAATTTAATTATTGAAAATATCTGAAATACCTATTATGTGCCAGGAGGTTGCCGATCACGGCTCTCCACATCGTCTTTTGTTACTCCAACTCGTGCCACGTTTTCTTAGTGATCTTTGTTTTGCCATTCATTTATTCAGTTGTTTTATTTTCTTAATATTTAATCAGGATATGGCGATCATGACCCTCCACAACTTCCTGTCTTTTGTTGCTCTAAATAACTCTTTCCCATGTTGTCTTTGAGATATTTTTTGTTTTACCATCCATTTATTAAGACTTGTTTTGTTTTTTGTTTTGTTTCTCTAGTTCACTCAATACAAGGCCCAAGAGCCATTCAAGGTAGAGGATTACTGAGTGAAATTGTAAGGAAGGGAGAAGAGGAAGTAAGAAATGCATATCCTGAATATTATTTAGTACGATAGATATTGGCTGATAAGACATAACGGTTAACCTTCGTGTCCCCAAAACGGCGGCTTTTCCCTTGACACCGCTATTATTTTGTACTACTTTCCCTTCTGCAGTAATGTTTATTTACAGGATTATAAAATATATGTGAACCAAGTACAATGCAATATTTATTATTTATCATTTTATAAAGAAAGAAATGTGGAAAGAAATCTTTTTATTCACTGGAACGAATCGTCCCCATTCACTTTGTATTCCGTTAGTAAGGAGGAAGTTTCATTTGGACAACTTCTTCCCAAGAACAGTTGCTTTGTGGAACAGACTCCCGAGAGGATGCTTCCCTAATCCGTACAATCTTAACCGCTTTAAGTCTAGGCTCAGCTGATTTCTTATCTACATATCTTCATAATCTGCACGTCTTGCCTCTTCCTCTTACGGGCTTTACAGTCATATCGCGTTGAAACATCAGTTCCTGTCCGATCACCGAAGTTAAGCAGCGTTGATCCTGGTCAGTACATAGGCGGGTGACTGCTTGAGAATAACAGGTGTTGTAAGCTTAGATGAACGGGTGGTGTAATGGATAATGGCTCGAAATTGATAATCAGCGATCAGAGTTCTAATTCCAATTGGGTTAATTATATTCACTTATGCGCAAATACCCTTGGGGAAGGTATGAATTCACCTCTTCCCCTCAAGATATGGGTTAATTAGTAAGAATTGTATCACTAAAATCATTACCTCAAAAAAATTCTTAGAATCTAAAATTTTCTGCTTCTAAATAACCTAAAGGGTTGATAAACCGTAGAAAGCAAATCAGTCAACGAATCCTCCTCTTATATGCAACAATCTCAATTAGTAACCCTCTGCCTTGAGTGGCTCTTGCATGGGGTGATCTCGAGATGAGTGTATTGTTGCCAGTATATTGTGCGCGCCTATATGCTTTCTCGTTGGGTTAGATGTGACAATTTTAAGGGGATACAAATATGTGAGCGTAATGCAAAAAAAATAACCCTCCCCCACCGGCTGTGGCTGCAAGTGTCAGGGTATACTTACCTGGTACATGCCGAGGAAGTTTTAAATAAAATATTAAGCCCATGTCCCAAGGAACCTCCCCGTCTCCAAGCAGTACTTAACCTTCTGGAGAAGGATGCGTTTATTGCCCGACGCCTGAGGTATCCCCAAAAGAGGAAGTGCCGATGGGGCTTGAGCAATCCCCCACTCCCAGTATTGTCGTTAAATCCTCTTTAAACCCTGGCCTTGTGTCACATTCGGTAGCAACTTGGGCGCGCTGAAAATACTCTTAAAGTCTTAATAAAGTAAAGTTTCAAACGATTTTTATGACAAAACAGATTTACCTCCCTTACATCGGACGTAAATTAAATTTCCTTTCTTTTTTTTTTTTTTTTTTCTTGTAAGTTTAAACTGTAATTGAATTCGACATTTGTGTAACAAACAAGTTTCAAGTAAAGTAAAAAGTCTAACAAAATGGGAGGTGAAATTTAACAAACGCCCGTTACAGTTTAACTTGGGTACCTCCACTAATTCGATGAAAAAAGTGCATACCATGATGAAAAAAAGGATAATAAAAAAAAACTAAAAAAAGTTTTGTCAAAATTCAAGAGAGGCCAAATTATTTTTCTTTAAACATTTTTTCTTTAAAATTTTTCTTTAAACATTTTTTCTTTTAAATATTTTACTTTAAATATTTGTCTTTAATTTAAAAAAAAATTTTTTCTTTTTTTTTCCTTTTATTTTTTCTTCTTTCGAACATGTTCGAAATTTTGGTTAAAAAAACTCTCTGGTAAATACCAAGACCATAAGTGAGGACCAGCCCCCCCCCCCCCCATTTTCGGGCTTGTGCCAAAATTGTATTTTATTTTTATACAATAAATCTTGAGACCAACGGATGGTGAGGGGCGAATTCTGGAAGGAAGACGTCCGTAAGAACTTCCCATCCCTGAAAAGTGTGCACTCGTGCGAAGAGGACACCCCCACCCACAAAGTTTAGTCCTAAGCGACTGCTCCTTCTACCGTGAATGTCGGATTGTTCTCAAAGACGACGGATGGTCTCTCCGACGCCCAGGCGTTGTACCGAAGAACAGCTTCCCTCCATCACGAGAGGATCCGTTCAAGATGATTCGATAGCTGAGCTCAGTCTTACTAATATTATTATTTAGTTTACTATTTACATTCTTCGGACTATTGTCCTCATCTTTGTCGCCATATTTATTACAACGTTTCGACCGTTGTACGCTCCGGCCTTCTTCAGGTGGTTGGCATGTCGAACTGAACCCTTTATTTCGCTCACTGTGGTAGACTGTTCTAGTTCCACGTGCCATGTTTAATGGATGTCAGTTATCCTGTTAATGCCCCTCTCCAAGTTTTCCACTGCCTTAACCGGGTATTGAACTCACACTCTTTGGGTCCTTATTGCAGTTTGTAAATACTCATTAGGCTTTAGATTTTTAAATTGTTGTTTTATTACCCCACTCCACGCAAATACAAACACTGTACATATGGGGAGTAGATAGGCCTTCATAGAGTGTTTGGGGTATTATAATCGAATATATTGCGTTATGTTTGTGATTGTGGCTAAGTTTAATTATAAGACGGAAGAAGACCAGCTTTCCTTCAGTCCTCCTGTTCGCCTTGTGCCACATTTTTGTATATAATGCGAAATAATGAAACCGAATTGGACGTCAACACCGGCATCACTAATAATGTCCATTTATTTTCTAATTTCTTCACCATTCACTCTCCTTACTGCATTAGCAACAGCAGCAGATAAAAGTTACTACTTTGTATACATGTAAATAAATTATACATTTATTTACCCATATTCAATGTATTCTTTTTACTTAACTTTACGTTCGCCGAGACGAAGACGGAATTAACCTCCACAACAGTAACAACAACAAGGTTCTGTCTTCAAAATTATAGTTACTATTTCCACCTCCGCAACACTACTAAGTTTCATATACAATAGAAAAATATCTATAAACAGAAACTATTGATTATATATGGGTAATATTAATTTATTATTAAACATAAATACCAATTTCTTTATTACACTGCTGATATTCCGTATTTTTTCTTTCCTTTTCCTTTTTTTTTAAATTTTTTTATTTTTTTATTATTTATTTTTTTATTTTTATTATTTTTTTTTTTATTTTTTATTTTTTTATTATTTATTTTTTTATTTATTTATTTATTTTTTTTTATTTGTTTATTTTTATTTATTTATTTTTGTTTATTTTTTATTTATTTATTTATTTTATTTATTTATTTTCGCACCCTTCTCAAGAGTGGGGTTTTAAAAAAAAATTACAGTTGTAAACTGTCACTGTCGCAGATTTCCGGGCTTAAAAACGTTATTTCCATTTATGTTTTAAGCAAAAAGTAAGCATTACGGTTTTTACAACATTCAATTAAATTGAATGTTGTAAAAACCGTAATGCTTACTTTTTAATTATTAATTTATCCTAATTTTGTCTAATGTCGGTTCGGGTCCAATGAGTGAACGTACCAATGTTTAATGCCCAAAATCTTTAATAATTTTCCTTTTAATGCGGATTCGCTTTAGGCTATTTTAAATAAAACCAAAAAAAATTTAATGTCTACATTGGCATTCATTAAAAAATTATTTAAAATGCGTTTTGTTTTTTAATATTCTAGTCTTGGCTACTAATGCATATGTAATGTACTGTATTTTTGTCTGCGAAAAAAATAAAAGTGAAGTCTTTTTTTGTTGTTGCTGTGGTTGATGATAACAATAACAAGGACACATAGCACAGTGGATAAAGGCGTAGATCCAAAGAGTGTGAGTTCAATACCCGGCTCAGGCAGTGGAGAACTTTCAGAGGGAAATTAACATGAGGAGATAACTGACATCCATTAAACATGGCAAGTGAAACTAGAACAGTCTACCCCAGTGAGCGAAATAAAGGGTTCAGTTCGACATTCCAACCACCTGATGAAGGCCGAAACGTCGTAATAAATATGGCGACAAAGATGAGGACAATAGTCCGAATGATGTAAATAATGTACATACCTCATCTCAGAAATATAGACAGATACAATAATAATATTCGTTTAAAAAGTTTTTTATATTTTTTTTTTTACTTTTTATATTTTAACCATAACTTTACCCCACGCCTTGAGATTTTGGATTTTTTTTTTAATAGTTTCGAAAATACAAGACACACCATGATATTTCTAGAATTGTTCTTTTTTAGAAATCTAATTAAAAAAAAATAAAAAAATGAAAATTAATTTTTTGTTGAGATTATGATTTATCCCTACCATAAAAGAATAAGAAAAAAAAATCATAGCTAGGAGGATTTAATTTTTAAAGACTTCTAAACTAAAGTTTCAGGAAGCAAATCAATTACCCTCAATCGACCGTGCTAACCTTAGAGCTACACGCGCAAATGAAAATTTACCAACTTTCTCTCTCACTCTATTCTGAGTGACGAAAAATTAGGCTTGAAGCAAGTTTTTCTAGTTCATTCTGTGTTTATTTTTCTTTTCGTTTTTCTTCTTAGTCCTTGCCGACGACGAGTGAATTTGAGTCTGGTCGCTTTTTCTAGTCGATTCAATTATGAGCGGTATAGTGACTCCAGTTATTGAACCGGTCTTCTCAAAGGTCACCGAAGATATTCCAGGAGCCGAAGGGCCTGTTTTTGACAAAAAGGGCGATTTTTATGTCGTGGCCCCCGAAGTTGAAAATGAAGGAAAACCTGCAGGAGAAATCCTTCGGGTCGATTTGAACACAGGAAAGGTAAAAAAATCTTTTTATTTTTTTTAACTTTTTTTTATTATTACTTTTTAAATCCCCACTTTCATTTTTAATTGGAACGGATTTGTTAACTTATTTCTGGATTTTTAAAAAATTATTATTCTTTAAATTAAAGACTATTTTAAAATAAATAAATATTACCTGTGAGTTGATTCGCTCTTAAAGGCTTTGGTATACGGAGTCAGAGGTCAACAACATGAGATCGCTCGAAAATGAGCATAGCAGGATAATGACGGCTTCAAACTTGATGAAAATAATTTTTTATCGTCTAAATGTTTGTTATTATCAAGAGGAAAGCGCAAAGTATTTTTTGATTATTTTTTTACATTTTTTAATAATTTCTAGTACGTCCAAAATTTTTCTTAAAAATCTTGTATTTTTTTTATTTATTTAATTTGATCAGCAAAATTGACAGAAAATAGATCGTCAGCCATTTTTTAACTTTTGTTTACAAAAGTGAAAGTTTTCGTTTGTGTTACGTTCCACATTTTGTTTTTTTTTTTGTTTTGTTTTTTAAACTTTTGTGTCAGACTAAGTTCGGGTGATTTATTGAGATAAATTAAATAACTACAAGATTTTTTTTAATGAGTCATTAATTTTCAGTATTCTGTAAAAAGCGTTAAAATAAAATTGAATTCTATTAATTTTTATTACTATTCAAAAAATGATCACTCTCGGCTGGGGTCATGGGAGAAAAGAAAAAGTATGGAAGCCCGAAACTTTCTATGACCCCAGAATACACATCACCGAGGAAGCATTCTGGTGCGCAATCTATGTATATAAAATTTTAAAACGAACATTATTATTATTGGCGATCTTGCACTTTCTCCAGTCTTCAATTATTTTTGAACGCCTCGCTAATGTTTACATTTCTTACTTGACCAACAAAAAAAAAGAAGCTAATCTACAAAAATTCAAAACACGTTTTTGAAAACTAATTTTTCAATGTTCGTAATTTTTAAACAATTTGAATTTGATTTATGCTAACTGCCTTAAAAGGTTACCTGCGTTGTTAGCTTCTTAAATTGGTTAATAATTCTATGGAATTTTATTCGTATCTAAAATTTTCAGTGGTGCACAAAAATCTTCCAGCCACAATGGAATAACAACTTTATTTTACTTACTTAACGTGATTATGGAAATTTAAAACAAAACTACAACGGTTATTGAATAAAATAAATAATTTTAAAAAATAGCTTCAGCTAAAAATTAAAACTTCAAAATACTTAGTTATTAAAAAAGTTAATTTTTTTTTATGCTTAAAAAATGAAACCCATGGCATAAAATGTCAAATTCTTAGTTACTGTTTGAATTAAAATCAAAAAATAATTTAACGTGAAAAAGTGAAAATAGTTTTCTAAAAAAAAAAAAAAAAAAAAATTGATGCGAACATTATTATACATTTATATTGTCACCCACCACAGTCCCCACCCCCAATAGACGGTGATTATTAATGGGTTAAAATTGGTGACATAACAATGTCTTTTAGAAAAGAGGCAAAAATACGAATCCTCATCGGATGAGGAATGTCACTTGAGGAGAATTTCGTTCTCTTTCTCTCCTTCTCCTCTGGGTGAAGAAGAGGAACCCAGTTGAAAGTCTCGTTTGGGGAGGTAGACAAACTCGACCCCGTGTCTACGAGGTCTACGTGCAAATTTTGCCCGAACCTACGGGCTTTGAACGCCCCACGTTAAAAACTGGCCTTATGCCACATCTTGTGGGGAGGTTCCTAAATAGAAAGGAATGTCACTTTTTTCTTTTTCTTTTTTTTTAAGTAACTAGTTCCAATGTTTTTTCGCCTTTTAAATTACTCATTTATTGTTTGATATAAAACAGTAAAACACGTTTCACTTTTCTTTTCTGTTTTTTTTTTTTTTAATATTATTGACATACTTATTTGGTACAGGTTTTCGATTGTCAGTTACAATGTTCTTTCATTTCTTTTCGCTTTTCCATACATAGAAAATGTAAACATCAACTATTTTGTCAACGTTCGTCACATCGTGTGACGATTATTTGAAATTTTCCTTTAATGATGGATAAAAAAAAAATGTCTAGATTCAGTTAAATTATCCCTTCGGGACACCAAATAAAACGTAGTTAAATATTTTGTTTAAAAAAAAAAAAAGCAGTTTTCTTTTTAAATTCTTCCTGAATGAATCTTTTTAGAATGTTTGCAAAATAATTTTGATACTTGAAATAATTGTTTATTTTCCATGGTAATTTTTTAACAAAGTACATTCATACTCCACCTTTTATTAATTTTTAAATTGCTGAGAAATTTCGTAGTAATGAGCACTTGTTCGTTTGTTTCCTTTTAAGAGACATCAGTATATTTTCTGACTACTTCAATTTTTTGAATGTATGGATGTGCAAATTTGAAACTTTACACATTTTCGACACCTTTAACAAAACGTGAAAGCGAATTGCGTCAGACAGAAAAGAATTTTCTTGTTTAGCCGTAGTTGAATTTTTGACTGACACACGTTTTTCAGTGGCATGCATTTCAAGGCCAAGCATTTAATAGGTTCCTCCATGAAATCGCTAAAAAAAAAACACATAGTATGATGAAAAAGACGCCAAACTTGACAAAAACAAAATTTTATCGTCTAAATGTTTGTTATTATGAAGACGGAAAAACGTTGTGATAAATATGGCGACAAAGATAAGGACAAGAGTCCGAATAATGTAAATAATGTACATAATACCTCATCTCAGAAATATAAACAGGTAAATAATAAATTGACTTGTAGGTGGTTCGCATGACTTTATAATATTGTAAATATAAAATTATTTTAGGAAATAAATAAAATCGTATATATTTGTGTATCCTGCTACTTTGGAAGACCAAAAATTGAAGCAAATCTTAAGGAGGTCTCATCATACACAAGATATAAAATGAATGTATGGACTACGAGCCCTGGCTATGCTGTTGACCAAAGCATATATACATTTACAGTAGTCAAATTAGCTTCAAAATAAGATCTTCAAAGGTTGCGTGATATCATATACAAGTATATACGATAATATGGTCAACAGCTTAGCCAGGGCCAGCAGTACATACACAAATTTGATATCTCATGTGACTCCCCTTAAAATTAGCTTCAAAATTAGGTCTTCGAAAGTTGCATGATACATGAGTATATATGATAATTTGTTTTAATATTCATTTTTTTAAAAATCATTTTTATTTTTTGAATTTAAATTTATGAAATTTTTCTTTTCTTTGAATAAATGAATAACCTTTTTTTTTCTTTTTTTTTTTTTTTCATATAATTGTATCTAACATTCTTTGTTTAATTCAGAAATTTATGGTTTTATTTCATAACATTTAAATGTGTACTCTTTAAAAACTTTGTTAACTGTGTCGTGATATTATCATTTGATCCTAGGTGTGCTGTTGCTTAAAAAGGTTGAGAAACACTGACCTAGTGGATTAATTTATTTGTTCATAGATTTGGTGGCATAGTAAGTATGAGTTCAATACTGGGGCCGGACAATGTAAATAGAAACTAAGTGGGAGGTGTTCGAGTTGCTGAAGCTGTAACAGGAAGTCTGGTTCGAGGCTTAGAGGCACACGTGCACATTGACCGTGATTTGGACATCATACCTATGCAAATGTAACAACACCTGTCGCTTACTATATAAGCGGCTACATTGCTTGCTAGGGGACAGGAGTAATTCTGTAGACGACGATCGTGGAGTGTAGTAGAAATAGCGCTACAGGTGACATGAGCAAAATACGCCATACTAAACAGTGTGTGTATTTTTAAAAATCTATGGTTTTATTTCATAACATTTAAATGGATACCCTTCAAAAATGTTGCTAATTCTGCCATGATATTTTCATTTGATCCTAGGTGTGCTGTTGCTTAAAAGGTTTGCGAAACAGTCGCCGAGAGGAAAATCTAACAAATGCTATTCAATGAAAATTAGTTTTAAAAAAAAATCAAAACAATCTTCCTTATTCTTTATGAAGAACCATTTTCCCTCTGTGTTGTCGGTCACTAGTCTATAAATAGAAACAAATTATTAGCGAAACCTTTGAATTGCGATTATTTTGACAGATACAGGACTGGGTGGAAAGGGAGTTATATTTAACTCACAACCACCTCATTGTTCCTCTGAACCAGTTAAATCAGGCCAGTGACCCTTACTTTGCCACTGGGAAACAAAGCATTTTCACTTCTGAAAACTTGCCAAAATTTATCTACCTTCTGGTAAGCATCTGTGTAATTTTGGGTAGCATGGGGGTAGGTCTGACTAAACCTGAAAGGTATATTACTTGGTACTCTGAACTGTTATCTCTCTTTCCCCTCCCTGTTACCCAACCCAATTTCTATCTAGTATATGATAAAGTTTATCTGAAATGCCAAATGAATTCATAGTGAAATAATCAGACACCACACACACACTGCTACTGAAGACGACGACGTATGAGGAGCAAGCAGCTTGTGTCTTACAACCAACAGCCAGACAACCTGCACGTATATTTTGATTCTAGTGGTGAAGGCTTGTGCAGAACCAATCACACTTTTTGGATGAGCTGAATACCAAGGCTATAGAACCCCCATCTAACCTACTATTCAACCCATAGCTGGGGGAGAAAAGATGGATTCATACCTTTCCCAGCTATATTAGCATATAAGTGAATGTAATGAACTTGACTAGAATTCAAACTCAGCTCTCTGATTCCTCAATCTGAGCTGCAATCCATTAATCCACCCTGCCTCCCTCTCTCTCCATCACACACACACATATATATATATATATATATATATATATATATATATATATATGTAAGTATAAAAGGGGATATTGTGTTTAGCATGAGACAACACTGTCCCTTCAGGGTGTTGACTTTGATGTCCACTTCTATATATTTACACACACACATTATTTATTTATATATATATATATATATATATACTAGCAGCATGGCCCGGCGTTGCCCGTGCTTGATTCAAAAATCGTACGACTCGTACAGCAATCGCTATCACTTGACTTAAAATATTTTTGCCCTTACTTGGCTTTAAATGAGTACCCTTTGCCGTGCTGATGTTGCTACATGCCTTACTTCTTGCCTATCTGACACTGCAAATTTTTTCTAAGCTCTATACTAAACATTAAATCTGTTACGAAAAAAGAACTAAACAAAATGAACACAAAACAATCAGCTTTAAAAAAGGACTCGTAACTGGAAAAACTGAATGAAAAAAGAATGTTAACAACAAATATCTTTTCACACCCAACCCAGTTCTGCAGAATCAGAATCAACATTGAGTTTAAGCAAGCGAATGAGCCAATTGGAGTAAAGTGCCATGCAGATTTAAATTTTTCCCACTTGTGACGGATGCAGCTATCGATTTTTGATTATTTTTTTTTTTTTTTTTGCATGCTAGTTAACATTCGTGTCAGTCAGCTGTTGGCTCTGACGCTGGCCAGTAGAATCTTCCTGCCTATTCGTGGCAGTCAGCTATAGGCTCTCACTCTGGCCAGTAGAAAATGGCCGCAAACTACATATAAACTGCCGTAGAAGCATGAAAAAATCGATTATTTCCACTATCGATGGGAGTTGGGAAATGCAAAGTCGGTCTTGGCCTTCACGCTAACTTGGAGTATGTGCATGTAAATTTTGGTGCAAATCTGTCAAATTGCGGCCATGCATTTGTTACATACACACACACACACATCCTGCCTTTTATAGATAGAGATATATATAATAACTGACTGTTTATATTCCTGAGTACACATATCTGATAGGGTGACTGACTAATCCCTGCTTCAGACGCCTCCTCAGGCACATATTGTTTCATCAATGCCATTGCCCATAGACTGAACTTATACTACAACTATTCTGTATAGATCACAGTCTCTGGAAGAACAGTGCTTAATCTGCTGTGATCAGCCCTCAGACAAGGCCAACACACTCCAAACAAGGCGATATTTTCATGTCTGACCCTAATCATGCATCCCAGTCGTGTAATTGCCTGGTCTTTTATAGATATTGTTCTGGCTTGAACCCCCTTTTTCATGCTGACTCATGACTCTGTGCTAATACAACCATCGATCAATTTGGAACAGTTTTCTTTATCCAATATCACTAGTGAGACTTGTGTCAACCATTTGTATGGTTTCCAGACCCTCACCAATTATGTGACTGGCAGGGATTATCGTCCAGGCCCTAATATTATCAAGAAGTTACCTCCTTGACCATGGTGAGCTTCAAATCTGTTTTTTTTTTTTTTTTTTTTTTTTTTTTTTTAATTTTTAAAAATTTTATTCACAATAATGTTTGCCCTGTAAAAGGCTTAAGAGCCACTGTATGTAGAGGCCTACAGAGTTAGAGAAAAAAAGGCACGGTTTATGGGGATATGCATGGAAGATAACATTTAACCCTAGACATGAACAGGTTAAGATGCCGAGTAGAGCTTTAGTTACAGTTTCTGGGAGTGCACATTATCTAGCATGATCAACAATCTGAACAATGCCAGTACACTCAAACCCTCGGTCACGATGACTTGTGACTTTGTGCTAACACAACCATCAATGACTCCCAAGGGTTCTGTCTAGCCAATTTGACTCACAAGGCTTGGGTCAAATTGTGGTGTGGTTTTCAGGCACTTTCTGATATTATCAAAAAGTTACCTCCTTGACGATGGTGAGATTAAAGTTTTTTTTGTTTTTCTTTTTACAATAATGATCACCCTGTAAAAGGCCCGAGAGCCACCCAAGGTAGAGACCGTCTGAGTAAGAGGCAAGAGACCGTATGAGTAAGAGGCAACAGACACAGTTTATGGGGATATGTGCGGAAGATAACGTTTAACCCTAGACTTAAACTGGTTAAGATTGTAGTGATTGAGAAAGCATCCTCTTGGGAGTCGGTTCTATAGAATAGCAGTTCATGGGAAGAAGCCGTTCAAGTACACCTTACATCTCATCAATGGTATACAAAGGGAATGAGGGTGGTTCACTACAATGTGCATGGTATGGCAGGTCTTAGCTGTGAAGGTTAGGACTGATGGAACTAAGGAATGTGGTTTGTGTGAGAAATTTCCATGGAAATAGGTATAGAGTAATGAGAATCTTGCGATGTTTTGTCTGCGGGAAAGAGGTTATCTAAATGACACAGCCGCTCTTATCCGAGGATGCCTGAGGTGGCTAGCTAATTCCTGTTGCAGATGCCTACCCAGGAACATTTGTGTTTGTTCAACACCTACAGAGTCCACTTGTGGTTTGCACTGCAATTATGCTGAGTGGGCCTTTAGTTACAGTTTCTGGGAGTGCACGTTATCTAGTGTGATCAACAATCCGAACAAGGCCAGTACACTCAAACCCTCGGTCACGATGACATGTGACTTTGTGCTAACACAACCATCTATGACTCCCAATGGTTCTGTCTACCCAATTTCACTCACAAATTCACTTCAGGCACTTTCCAAAGGTATCACATGCAGACTGGGGTTGTAGAGTGGAAAATAGTCACCTACAAAAACGTGAAGTTGCTTTAGGACTCTATCAAGATTGGAAAGTTGACCTATTCAGTGGCAAATAAACATTTACACATCTAACCACAAATAACACAGATTCTGTTGATTTTATGATCATAGTTCTTATGTGAATATTAATCAGCATTCAAAGAGCTTTCTAAAGACATACAACTTTGATTATATTGGGTGATATGAAAATGTTAGCATATCGTGGTAAATAGTAAAATCTGCCATTTTGAATTTGGTCCAACTTGAGCCACAGTCAAAAGTCCACCACAAAATTTTGTATATATCTTGCCATAAAGCAAAAAAAATTGTTGTCAAATTTAAAAAAAAAAAAAAAAATGAAAGATATTCCTTTTGAAAAATTAAAGATCAAATGTTAAGGCTAAGGTCAAATGGTTAATTTGCAGGATATGCACCAAAATCCCCACACCCACCCACCCGGTAATGAGAATGTAACATTCTGGTGTGAAATTGCCTGATTATTTAAAAAATGACCTTACAACATTGCACTTGATTACTGTTTATGATTTATCATCAATGTAAATTCGATCTCTTTCACGTTCTCTGGCCACCATTACTGGTGTTGTTTACATACGTTTGCCTCGAGTAGTAATGAGCAGAAGCTTACTTAGTTAACTGCCTTTTTTTTTTTTTACAGCTTTTCATATCTTACTTGTCTTGATTACTGCACAATTTTTTGCCATTGTTATTTTAAAATGAATAGTTTTTTTCGGTGGTATAAATTCCTTTTTTCCAATTAGAAGTATTGATTCTTTTGGAATTGAAGCTTTTTCTTTTTTTTTTTCTTTTTAATTGTAATCAAAACAACTGAAAAAAAATTGAAGAAAAACGAGAACTTCATTTTACTTTTTTATCCTTTCAGGCATGTAATCTTTTATTTTTTTTTATTTGTACTATTATATTTGGAATCGTGACGTTTTTTTCTGTTGGCGTACTTTAAAAATTTTGCGCATTCATTTTAAACTTCACTCATTGCACAGTAATCAACACAAGTGAAACTTCCACACATGACTACTCTAGGCAAACGTATGTAAACAATGCCAGTAATGGTGGTCGTTCTGTCTACACAACGAGAAAGAAGTCAAACTTACATTGTCTATAACTTCTAAACGATAATCGAGTGCAATGTTTTAATGTCTTTTTCAAAATAATCAGGCAATTTCACACCAGAATGGTACATTCTCATTGCCATGGGCTTTTGGTGTTTATTTGACCTTTATCTTATTTGACCTTTAAACAAAAAATAAATAGATCACCTTTTAGATCAGGGGGTGGGCAAACTTTTCAGTGCAAGAACCACATTCAAAAATTCACAGTATATTAGCCCAAAATAATGAATATTTAAAATAGACAAAAAAAAAGGCTTTTAAAGAAAAGAAAAAAATGCAATTTTTATTAATTAATATTTTAAAGTACTGTAGAAGGTTCACATGAAACGTATTTATTTGAAAAACAGTAACTCCGTTTTAAAGTACTTTAAAGAAAATATTAATAAGTATTTTTAAGTTGAAGATTTACATGAAACACATTTGCAAGACAAAATAACATTGTTTTAAGAAAAAATATTTTTATTTATTAATATTATAAAGTAGAAAACATTTATTTGAAAAACAAATTAACTCTGCATAAAGAAAAGTTTAGTTTTTTTTTGTTTGTTTTTTTTTAAGTAGAAACTTCAAATAAAACAAAGTAACTAAATTTAAAGAAAAAAATAAATATAGATTTTAAAGTAGAAACTTCATGAAAGAGATTTTGTTTGAAAACGAAGTAATTCAGGTTAAAGAAAAAACAAAATTATTCATATTTTAAAGTAGTAACTTCATATGAAACAGATTTATTTGAAAAACAAAGTAACTCAGCAACAAAAGTATCTCAATGACTCAATGAGAATAATGGATCTGACTGCAATCATTTACTTGTTTGTTAAAATTAGGTGTCAAATTGCTTGTAATAATTATTTGGTGTTGCTTGATAACTTTATCCTTCAAATTTACTAACATTTGGTGGGCAGCATGAATTCTTTTAGCGGTCCGCATGTGGCCTGCAGGCCATAATTTGCCCACACCTGTTTTAAATCTATCCAAGTACTTTAAAATGGCATATAATTTAGCTCTGTAGGTAAAAAAACAAATGAGATATTGATATTTAAACTTTGTGACTATTTTCCAAAATTCACCTTTTTGGCAAGGATCAAAGGGTCATATCTTGGGAACCCTTTGACCTAGAGATATCAAAAAGACACTGTTCTATCATAAAGCTCTATAAGTGTACCAAAATTGGAAAAGAACCTGTCAGTGATAGACCCTTGTTGATTTGATATGGAATGATTATTTTTCGGTCTGATCTGGCTCTTGTAGAAAATAGCAGGAGGAGTCTGGTACTTACAAGAGTTGTACAAAGAACCGACCATTTTTCCAGCATTTCTAGAGATGGCTCATACGTACAAATTTTACTCGAGCTTTGGTTTCCAATGGGTTCTCAAAGCAAGGAGCCTCCCCGAGAGAACGCCCATACATCGTGATAGGCAAAAATTCAAGCTCTGCTCGGTGATGATGTAATGACAGTAGTTTAGTGTAAGCGATCTGGGATTGCAAAGGAAATATTTGTCGCAGATTCCTTCCACAACGCAGAGAATAAATCACGATGTTCAGACTTGAACATCGGGGGCAGAAAGAAATGCCGAAAACTCGATTTGCAGGTACTATCTCACAAATTGCAATGGACGCAAACAGTTAGAAAAATAACTCGCTCTCCAACAAACACGGTAACCAAAATACCCGACTTTTTTCTCTGCCAATTCGAGAACACTAACAGCTTTTATCGGCCGAGCATTTTTTTCATTCGTCGACAGCTGGGAGAGGACACTCAATTTTTGCATATCAAAATACTTTTATTGCGACTCCTGCGGCGGACTTGTTTTTTTTAATTTAAATATTCCGTCTTCAGCATGTTGTGGAATACGTGCCCTTTTTTTTTTTTTTGGAAAGTAATTGTCTTTTTCGCTGCATTTTCCGTTGTAAGATACATGCGACTCACTGTCACTTGGTTTGACGAGGTAAGTCGTCATTTTCTTGGCTATATTTAGTTTTCGTGGCATTGAATGTGACCAGCCAGTTTTACCCCCACAGAGCTGTTAGAGCTAGCTCAGAGGAGAGATCACCTGCTAGGTTGTGGCTATTTTAAAATAAGTGGAAAAAACATCATATACATGGACACTATACTATTCTTTACTCTGGTTGGAAAAACACAGCCATCTCGGCCACCAGGAAAAAATATTAACAGATTATAATGAGGTGAGAGTTAAATAGTGCGGAGGAAAGTGAGGATAATAAGATTATGTTCACAAGATTTCCAAGTAGAGGCGCTTTGAAAATCAGCATTTAAAAATTACATTTTTTTTTTTTTTTTTGCAGAAGACTGTGATCTGTAAACCAAAAGTGGATGATTTTGGAGGAATTCCTGCTGGCTGCCAATGTGATCGTGAAAACAATCAACTGTTTGTGGCTGACATGAGACTGGGTTTGTTGATTGTGCAGACAGATGGATCCTTTGAGCAGGTAGACTCGCCTATTTCAGATCCTTCTTTCGACCAAAGCACAAGGTCATTGTTTTGTTTTTTGACAGTAGGCACTGTAAAAACTCTCTTGTACTTTGGCAATTATCATGCACATCAAAAACTGCTTTGTCTCTCTTGTTAGTAAAATAGGGGGGGGGGAATGACATTAACAAGCATATGTGTAAACCTTCATACCACTGTCATGTCACATCAAGATGTGTGGGTCAAGATCCAGTCTCCATTGTATTTGGGCGATGAAACATTAGGATGGGACAACTTTGTTTTATTTTATTTATTTATTTATTTTTTTTATCAGTTCACACCAAGCAAGGAGATAATGCTACTAAGACGCAAGGGGAGGGGGTACTGGGAATGAAAGAGAATGAGAAAACCCTAGGAAGAAACAGGAATCCAATCTTAAACAGGAAACGAGGGATAAACCTGTACTTTTGTTAAAAAGACAAGGGAGGAGTGTGAACCAGACAGTAGGCAAACCCACCAACTCCTTTTTTGTTTTTTATTTTATTTATTTATTTATTCATTCATTTTATATATTTATTTATACTCAGCCAAGTATTTGAAACACAACAGCTTGTGCCCCAAGAACTACGTCTTCTTTCCCCAAGGCCTTCAATCCAGAGCATTAGAGAATTGTATCAAGCAAGAATACACAAGCGAAAGGAATTTTAGGGCATTAGAATAATCATATATATACATATATATATATATATATATATATATATATATATATATATATATAATATCTGGATAAAATAAATGAAACAAAATTGGGCGTTTTTTTTATGAAAGTATTTATTTCTGTGTTTTTGTATATATTTGATATTTCAGACCACCTCGGTCCTTTCTCAGAATAAAATATATATATATATATATTTTTGATCCTGTCCTGGGTATGACAGTAAACTACATCCAGCAGCAAGGACTCTGATCAGAAGGTTTTGAGGAGTGTGGAAGTACATTGCTATTGTTCCCAGGTCCACTCTGATCCAGGCTGGTAACACCTGTTTGGGTTCCAACTATGGGCAAACAATTAACCCTCAAACTGGGGTCAAAGCACTGTGAAAGTATTAAAACAGACTTTTATAGTAAAGTTACCAGCAATGCATTTTTTGAAAAAAAAAATATTACCAGCAATATATTATTATTATCTTTTTTTTTTTTTTTTTTTTTTTTTTTTTTTTTTTTGACAAAATGCAAGAATTACCAGCTATACATTTGACTGTTGACAAAATCCCTCTTTACAAAAATAGGTCATTGAAACCTAATCTTCTCCAAACTGACTTCTTACAAAGAATACATATTCTGTTCATACGAATGTATCTTAAAAATGTTGTCGGCATTAAATAACCCATCAAGGTTGATATGCCGTAAAACAAAATAAACTATAAACCAATATCTCACCCAACAAATAATTATTTTTCAGTACCATCCTTTCCTTTCTAATGCACAAGCACTTCTCCATATTAGATAAAACTTTTTATTTTATTTTTCATTCTTTATTCTTTACAGATTGCCAAAAAAGATGCCGATGATCGAGTAATGCAGGGATGCAATGATTGTGCCTTTGACTATCGTGGAGACTTGTGGATTACTGCACCCGCAGGGGATATTGCACCTGCAAAGTACACCCGTTCAATGCAGGTGGGAGTCAACATTCTCTTTTCTTTGATTAGGCGGGAGGCGGGGGGAAAAAGTCTCCAATGTTTTG
Source organism: Acanthosepion esculentum (assembly GCA_964036315.1). Classification (NCBI taxonomy): domain Eukaryota; kingdom Metazoa; phylum Mollusca; class Cephalopoda; order Sepiida; family Sepiidae; genus Acanthosepion; species Acanthosepion esculentum. Next base: position 17,279,252 of record OZ038499.1, read on the forward strand.
AAAAATATTAGTGAAATCTTAAAAATGTCTTTGAAGTTTTATCCCCTCCCCCTTTTTTTTATTGCTTGTGTGACATTGTCACAACATCATGTGTTGTCTGAAAGAGGGTTTGGTGACTTACGGTCATTATTCTGTAGTGCATCATTTCAGTGGAACGAGAACAATGTACATCTGTAGATTTATTGGGTGGGGGAGTGTGAATGTTTATGGAGCCTTGTGCTCGGGTTTTGTTACTTTTGTCTGGAATTATATATCATTCCTCAGCAAGATGGTAAATTAATATTCATGTGCAATATTACATGAAATAAAATATGGACAGTTTTTTGGTGTGCATGCTACAAGATATAACATGTTTATTAAATGATTGAATTTTGATTAAACATACAGTTGCTTAGATAATTGATCCATCTTACTCATGGAACACACACACACACACACACACATATATTTATTGATTTGTATGTATTAATGTAAGGAAAGAAATACTTTAAGGCAAACCTGTATGAAGATACATTTGTCTTGTGAGCTCATTTAAGCGAACACGGTTTTCTAGTCTAACAGTTGGTGGTTATAGAGAGTGAGAGAGACTTTGCAATATTACATGAGATAAAATCTGGACACTTTTTGGTGTGTATGCAATGATTGATTTTTGATTAAATATACAATTGCTTAGATAACTGATTTATATTTACAGAACACACACTATATATATATATATATATATATATATATATATATATATATATATATATAATATCTGGATAAAATAAATGAAACAAAATTGGGTGTTTTTTTTATGAAAGTATTTATTTCTGTGTTTTTGTATATATTTATTTATTTAATATTTCAGACCACCTAGGTCTTTCCTCAGAAATCAAATGAGATACTGTGTTTGTGTGTTTGTTTACAGCGTTTGTTTACAGCGTTTGTCGTCCTGCATGCATGTCACGTGATGTGCAATGCTACTTTGTTTGAATCTTTGGCAGAAGACTGATGATAGTGTCTTAAATGTTGTTTAAAAGGTTTTTTGACCATAACTCAAGAAATATTTCTTAAAATATTTTTAACTGTTGAAATATTTATGTAGATTTAAAATATCCACGTGTTTGTTTATATTATGCTATATATATATAATATATATATAAATTGTTTATTTAAAAATTATAACAAATATGTTATAAAATCACTACAAAAATAGCCATTTTGTTTCAACACCTCCAGTGTCTTATCAAGTGATGATGTTGAATGTAGAATAAAGGGTTTTAAAACCCTTTATTCTACATTTAGGCAACGAAATATTGCAGCAAACCACCCTCATTCCCTTCATATTCCCCTGGTGAGATGTAAGCTTTGTCTCGAGTAACAGTTTCCCACAAACCATGCCTGGTGGAACCGACTCCCAAGAAGTTGCTTCCCCAATCACTACAATCTTAACCTGTTCAAGACTATGGTTAACCATTATCTTCTGCAGATATCCATATAAGACGTGCCTCTTACTCTGTAATCCTCTATCTTGGGTGGCTCCCGGGCCTTGTACAGGATGGACACCACTAAAAAAAAAAAAATTACATATTACATTAGATACAGGTTATATATGGTTTTGAATTCTGAGTTATCCTAGACTGGTTGCCACACAAAGCTTAAAAAGCCTAACCTGCCCTACTACCATAATTCCCCATGTATAATATGCCTTCATCCATAATACGCACCCCTAAAATTGTGCCCGTCCTGGGTATGACGATAAATTACATTCGTGTCCTGGGTAAGACAATAAACTATGTCCGACAGTAAGGCCTCTGATCAGGAGGTTTTGAGGAGTGTGGAACCACCTCTTAATTGCTGGTGTTCCCATGTCCGCCCAGACTGGCCGTGGTAGCACCTGTTAGGGTCTCAGCTAAGGGCAAATAGTTAACTCCCAAACTTGGATCAAAACACTGTGAAAGTGTAAAAATAGGTTTTAATACCAGAAATACTTTGTACAAAAAATTATTACCAGCAATAAATTTTTTTTTTTTAGTGGGAGGGGGAATTACCAGCAAAGGGAAATTCTTACCAGAAATAGACTTGATTTTTGAAGGAAAAAAACATTACCAGAAATAGATTTTTGGAAAAACGAAAATATTACCGACAATGAAAATTGTTGGCATTAAATAACCCATTGAGGTTTTGAAATGCCGTAAAACAAACCAAACCTATAATTGTGCTGGAAGTATGGGAAAATGCTTTTACTCATGCATAATACGCACCCCTTGTTTGGTAATCAAGCCCTATGAATTGTACGTCTCCAATTTCATTATGGCCAGCGTTTCCTACTCTTATTCAAGCTGTAATTGAAGATATTTATCAAAATTTTTGATCATCACGATTCTAAAAGGAAACGGAAATACCTATATTGTGCCTACTACGCAGACTCATTAACCTGTTTTTGTTCGATAAAATGTGCAATCTACCGGATCTGTATGTAGTTTTTCACATAAAATGGTTTTAAACATAGAATAATATTATTCTAATTTAGTTTTATGATAATTCTTATTTTAGTTTACATTTGCAAGTATTGTTAGGTACATGTGATTGTATTTGGCCTCCTTATGGGGTCACAATCGCCGAATGTTAGTGTCAAATTGTCGTGTTTGTGTTGAGTAGAAACTGACCTAAGAAACAGCGAAATTATTTTTTTGTTTTTGTTTTTTAACTGTGTATAATATGAATCCTTAATTTTGCTTATTTTTTAGAAAAAAAAATCGTATTATACATGGGGAGTTATGGTATTTAATCCATAGCTGTGGGGATTCATACCTTTCCCAAAAGGAATTTGCATGAAAATAAATAAAGGGTGTTTCATTAAGACGGATCAAAGTCAACAGTAAATAAATCGGTCTTATTGGTTATAATTTATTTATTTTCTGTATTGGATCATGTTGTTTAAATCATCGCAATTATGTGTGAAAAATAATATCGTCCAAATGTCCACTAAATTTGAAAGAAAAAGAAAAAAAAATCATTAGATGCTTAAACTTAATTCACATTAAAATCGGTCCAAGTTATCGAAACACCCTTTATAACAAAACTCAAAATGGAATTTGAACTTGGCTCTCTGACTTCACGTTCCGAGCTGCTATCCACTGCACAACCTACACAGTCATGCACACTTTCAAAACCTCCAACTCTCGTATCAAGGTAAGATTATAAACTGGATCGTTAGTGTGTCTGCCTATGTAGCTGAACAGAGGTCATGTATTCATCAAAGTTTGTTTCTTAACACTGTGTCCTGGGTACGACGTTAAACTGCCTCCAACAGCAAGGCCTCTGATCAGGAGGTTTTGAGGAAGTGTGGAACCACCTCTTAATTGCTAGTGTTCCCAGGTCCACTCTGACCCGGGGTGGTAGCACCTGTTGGGGTCCCAGCTATGGGCAAATAGTGAACTTCCAGGTCTTTTCCAAACTTCTGGGTCTTTTCCAGCACATTTCTTTTTGAAAAAATATTATTACTAGCTATGTTTTTGTAAAAACAATATTACCAGCTATACTTTTTTAAAAGAAAAAAAAACAAACTTTTTCTGCATTAAATGGCCCAACGAAGGTCGATATGCTGGTTAAACAAACTATCTATCTATCTATCTTAACACTGTTTCTCTGGAAGTTTTCAATGAATTTAAGTATCTTCTGGAAAGGTAAAGCCAAGAGACAGCCAATGAAATTTTGCTGTGTTCTCCTGAATCTGCTGTCACTTGAGTTATTTCATACATAAAATAGTCTTGGGTATGACAATAAACTACATCTGGCAGCAAGGACTCTGTTTGTGAGTTTGAAGGATTTGAGGAGCGTAGGACCAGCTCTTAATTGCAGTTATTCCCAGGGCCACCCTTAGCCAGGGTGGTAGCACCTGTAAGGGTCCCAGCTATGGGCAAAAAATTGAGTACATTTTTATAATAAAACTAGCAGCCATACCCAACTGGTCAATCAGAAAAAGCATTCAATTAGAATGGAGCAAAAACAGTATCATGTTTAGATGTAACAGAGTCTATTTTCTTCAATTACTTTAAAGTACTTTCATTAAAAAACATTTTGAATTAATGCAGTTACTGATATAACAGGAGTCGTCTGTATTTATTCAATCGAAGTTAGCCGAGGACATGAAGGGGTAAAACAGGTAACATGAAGACCTACTTCAGACCGCAATTATTTTGGAGTTTTTGACATTCAGTTTGTCAGTGGGTTACTAGGATACATTTATAAAGCAATTCTTAAGTTTGATGAAAATTGGTTGAAAGATCAACGAAAAATAAGAAACCAACAAGTAAAAATGACCATTTTTTGCTATTTACACAGGTTTTCACTAAAACAATCAACTTATTGTTGGCTGCAATTGAGTGAAGTTTGTATTAGATTGCTTGAAAATTGAGGGAGTTTTTAGTTTAAAATTTGTGTTAAAATCGATTTTTCAATTTCCGTGGTTTTTCTTTAAACGTAGTGGCGTAGGAAAAAAAAATGAGGTATCATTGAGCTTGTCATGATGTAAATAACCTACATAGAGTTTGGATGAAATCGGAGGAAAAAAGTTGAATTTATCAATTTTTGATAGGCTTTATTGATTTTTAAAAAAATTACTGATTTTTTTTTTTTTTTTTTTTTTTACACACTAAGAACCTCTCTCTTACATTGTACAATGTACATGCCAAATTTGGTCAAAATAGGCTGGATGGATCTTGAGTGAAACGGTGTCACACAGACAAACATCCTCTGTTTTATCAGGTCATCCCATAAGTTCTGTCCGAATTTTGAATAAAGAAAACAAGTGACCAAATGTTACATTTAATTACAGATTCAATCAACAATGTATTTTCCCTGATTATCTATGATTCCTTCCATCTATTAACAAGCTTACTAATTCCATTACTGTAAAATTCTTTTGGTTTTGTTTCGAAGAACTCGCATATGTCAGTTTTAACTTCTTCCTGTGTTACAAAAGCTGTTTCTTCCAAATGATTCCGTAAGCTACGAAACAAATGGTAGTCTGAAGGAGCAAGGTCGGGAGAATAAGGTGGATGAGGAATTTTCTCCCAACCAAGTTCTTCGATCTTTTGTGACGTGATTCTTGCTGTGTGTGGTTGCGCATTGTCCTGATGAAACATCACCCGTTTTCGATTCACTAGAGCAGGTCTTTTTCCTCAAAGCTTGGTTCAAATGCTCTAATTGCTGACAGTATATTTGAGCATTAATTGTTGCATTAGGTGGTAAGAATTCAAAGTGGATTATTCCTTGGCAATCCCACCAGATTGAAAGAAGAACCTTTTGCCTATGAAGTTCCCACTGTTTACGACGCTTAACATTTCGATAAAAGATCCATTTTTCGTTGCCAGTCACAAGTCTATCCAAAAAAGGTGAAACAAATTAGCGAGAATGGAGAGAAGAGCAGATGTCAACTCGGGATTTGAGGTTGTTTTCAAACAATTCATGAGGCACCCATTTTCCAAGTTTAGGAACTTTTCCAAGTTGTTGAAGATGACGATGAACAGTTGTATGGTTTGAACTGAGAACCACTGCCAATTCCTCAACTGATAAAGCAGGATTTTCTTCAGGGGCTGCTTCAAGAAGCTTTTCATCAAACTCAACTGGATGTCTGGTTCGATCTTCATCTTCAAGGGTGAAATCTCCACCTCTGAATTTTGCAAACCATCTTCTGCAAGTTCTTTCATTCACACATTCCTCTCCATAAACTGAGTGAATGTTTCTAGCCGCTTCGGCTGCTGAGTTTCCTTTCTTGAACTCATAAAGCATTATGTGCCTCAAATGATTCTTGGGTACTTCCATGTTAGCAGGGTTTTAATCAAACAAAATTTAATTTTATTGTTCTCTGAAATAAAATTTGATCAGTTTAAATGCATTTAAACATAAAAATAATGTTCAGCTCCATTAGACATTATAAAATACTCTTTAAATTTCGTTCATTTTAACAAAAAGTTAAAATTCAGACAGAACTTATAGGATGACCTTACATATATATATATATTGTTACTAACAATAAATATTTATAGCAAAATTACGAACAATACCTATTTATAGTAAAATGACCAACAATACATTTTATCTGTGGTTGAAGACATATGATTGTGTTCAAAATATTTAGATTTCAACCCATAGAAGTTGATATGGCACTAAACACAATCAACCAATATACACAAAAAACAAATAGTCTGGAATATGTATAAAAATCAAAACATAGTTAACTCCCTTGAATTGTATCAATGAGATGACCTTCAGATTTTAGTGACGGTGGCAGAGGTATGCACTCTCTGAGTACTTTCTAGTTTTTACTCTAATTTTTTTTTTTTTTTAAATTTTATTTTTTAAGGAGAAATTTGGCAGTGTCTACTGCTTCACCGCAGATGGTGAGATGATCCGAATAGACACTGGCTATCAGTTTCCAAATGGTATTGCTGTTCTACATATGAATGATGGTCGTCCTCGCAAACTCATTGTGGCAGAAACCCCAACCAAGAAACTCTGGAGTTATGACATCAAAGGTTCTGGGAAGGTTGAAAACAAGAAGGTGTGGGGTCACATTCCAGGTAAGAATTCTTTCAACCAATGCATTTTGTTTGTAGAATTGCAGTTGGCTTATTAGTGGAATTAGCAGGAAAGATTAAAAAAAAATTTGGGGAAGAGTTGTAAATCTGTTTGTTCCTCCTTTAGTTAAAGGCATTTTGTCCTGCCATTATCGTGGATAAATAATGGATGATGCCATATAAGGAAAGAGTGAAGAAGAATTTATATCTGACACTGTCTGGTCCTTGTGAGAAAAGAAAGCGTAAACAATTAGAAAGAAAATGGAGGCGATAATCCTCTTGAATATTTAATGTCTGCTTCATTGGAATAGAAAAACCATGTCACTCTTTAATCTTTCATTTGTACCCTCTTACTTCTTTAACCTTTACCACACAGGAGGCGAAAATTGTTGCTGTAGAATTCTCTCCCCTTGCTACTCCAGGTGCATTCTGTCGCCTTGAGACGGTTGCTATAAATAAATACTTGTCAACTGCTATTTCCAGTATTTTAAGCTGGAATTCATCTACTACTGTTTTGGAACAAGGCTAAACTTCTGTTTTCTGACACCATTTTGAATTCTTCTAGACTTTACACGAGGTGTAACGTAAATTAAACACACGTTAAGTTTTTGTGATTCTTTTTGTAAACAAAAATGGCCACAACAACATACAACTAAGCCTTTATTCATGAGTTTTTCTTTGATTAGGATTCCGATGATGATTTTGAACTCTTTACCGAAGTGGATATTGATGGTAAAGTGGTCGAAGATCCAAGCTAGTGACATGGAGGAAAGTGATGATGACCACTAGTGGCTACTATTATCCATGGCTGACTAATTTTATGGAAGCTAATGGTGACCATTGATATACCTAATAGCCTTTCTGAAGGTGAATTATTTAGTCTATAAACGATGAAATAATAACTTTATTTGTCAAAACAACAAATAAATATGCTAGTCAGGTGAAAGAAAGACCAAACAAATGCTGGTGTCTTCTCGTATGTAAACACCAGGAAGCACGTCGCTTTTTTGATAAAATGAAAGCCTTCTTAGCCGTTTTGTTTCTTATTGCACCCCAGAACTCCACAAGGAGTAGTAAAAGTTAAAGTATGTTAAATTGGCACAGTGGATAAAGGCGTTAGTTAGATACAGTGACAGGACCAAAAGAGTGAGTTCAATACCCGGTTAAGGCAGTGGAGAATATGGAGAGGGGAATTAACAGGAGATAACTGATAACCGACATCCGTTAAACATGGCACGTGGAACTAGAACAGTCTACCCCAGTGAGCGAAATAAAGGGTTCAGTTCGACATTCCAACCACCTGAAGAAGGCCGGAGCGTACAACGGCCGAAACGTTGTAATAAATATGACAACAAAGATGAGGACAATAGTCCGAATAATGTAAATAATGTATTTGTTTCTTATTTTGTGTTGCAATTTTTTTTGGTTTCAACGCCAAAACATGCATGCAAAATATAATGCATTACATCAAAATATTACTCCATTCTTTTATTAGTGTACAAAAATAAAAATCTATACACACAATACAAAGAAAGTTATAACAATTTTAAAACAGCTGATTGTTTTTGTGCCCTCAAAAACAAAAAAAAAAAAAATGAAGTGGCAGGGGCAACAATTCTAGAAATAATTTAGCAAGATATAGGTTAAATAACGACCTTTTATATTTATGATTGGTATTGTAATATTTTGTTAAAGAAAAATTTAACATTTATTGACAGATTTTCACTGCTATTTTATAGTTGTGGATCTTGGAAGTTGCTTATTCAATTTATCAAATAAATAATTATAATAATTTCTCAGAAAATTGAAAGAGCAAAATTGAAATATTCACGAGTATTTCTAGTCAACAAGCTTACAGCCCTGTTGCATTGAAACAATGGTTTTTGTATGATCACCAAAGTTAAGCAAAGTCGAGCCTGGTCACCACCTAGGTGAGTGACAGCTTTGGCATACAAGGCGTTTATTGCTTGGATGTGCAGAGGGTGTAATAAATAACTGTTCAGTCGCCCTGTTAGCTGGGGCTTCAGAATATGCCAACCCCATATCTGCAGGTGGGTAAGGCTCCCCCAATGAGGCATCCTGGGTATGACAATAAACTCCATCTGGCAGCAAGGCTTCTGATTAGGAAGTTTTGAGGAGTGTGGAGCCACCTCTTAATTGCTGGTGTTCCCAGGTCCACCCTGAACCAGGGTGGTAGAACCAGTTAGGGTTTCAACTATAGACAATAACTTCCAAACTGGGGTCAAAACACTATGAAAGTAAAAATACCAGCAATAAGTTTTTGGAAAAAAAAAAAATAATAATATATTAACGGCAATGACACTCAACAAAAATCCTCTTTACAAAAAATGTCAATGAAACCCGATCTACAAATTGATTTCTTACAAAGAATAGATATTCTACTCGTACAAATCTATCCTAAAATTTTTGTTGGCATTAAATAACCCATTCAGGATGATATACTGAAGAACAATATAAACCAAACCAATAACTGCTCGGAATTGGAAATCAGAGGCCATTTTTAATTGCAGTGGGGTTTGTTATATTCACTCGCGCATAAAAATACCCTTGGGAAAGGTACGACTTCACGTCTTCCCTGCCCAGCTAGGAATGAATGAAACTTGTATCAATAAATTATTATTATTGTCTTCAAACAATTCTTACCCGTCCTGGGTCAGACGTTAAACTACGTCCAGCAGCAAGGCCTCTGATCAGGAGATTTCGAGGAGCGTGGAACCACCTCTTAATTGCTGATGTTCCCAGGTCCACCCTGTCCTGAGGTGGTAGCACCTGTTAGGGTCCCAGCTATGGGCAAATAGTTAACTATTACCAGCAATACTTTTTTGAAACAACAGCAATACAATTTTGAAGGAAAGATATTACCAGAAACAGATTTTTGACAAAACAAAATATTACCAGCAATAAAAAATTGTCGGCATTAAATAACTCATTGAGGTTGATATGCAGTAAAACAAAATAAACCAAACCAATCTAAACCAAAGAATACTTATTCTATTCATACGAATCTATCCTAAAAATGTTGTCAGCATTAAATTACCCGTTGAGGTTGATATGCCGTAAAATATACCAAACCAATCTAAACCAAAGAATACATATTCTATTCATAGAAATCTATCCTAAAAATGTTGTCGGCATTAAATAACCCATTGAGGTTGATATGCCGTAAAATATACCAAACCAATCTAAACCAAAGAATACATATTCTATTCATAGGAATCTATCCTAAAAATGTTGTCGGCATTAAATTACCCATTGAGGTTGATATGCCTTATAACAAAATAAACCAAACCAATCTAAACCAAAGAATACGAATCTGTTCTATAAATGTAGTCAGCATTAAATAACCGATTGAGGTTGATATGCCGTAAAACAAAATTAAACCAAACCAACTAAACCAAATCAAATAATTCTTACAATCTAAAAATATTCTCTGGCTTTAAAACAACCTGCAAAAAGGTTGATAATCTGTAAAAAAAAAAAAAAAAAAAAAAAAAAAAAAAAATCTGCTAATCAAACCTCATTTTATGTGTTTGATCCAAAATGGGACACCAAGAAAATGAAAAAAATAGCAATAAATAAATTGACTTTAATTAGTCATATCTTCGATGTATCGTGTTTTATCTTCCTTAGGTACTCATGAAGGTGGTGCAGATGGAATGGATTTTGATGAGGACAGCAACCTTCTTGTGGCCAATTGGGGCAGCTCGCACATTGAAGTGTTTGGCCCAGAGGGTGGTGAGCCAAAACTAAGAATCCGTTGCCCTTTTGCAAAACCCAGCAACCTGCAGTTCAAGCCTCAGAGCAAGACCGTTTTTGTCACGGAACATGACAGCAATTCTGTTTGGAAGTTTGAGTGGCAAAGAAATGGTAAAAAACAATTCTCTGAGACAATGAGCAGCTTTGGCCAACTTTAAAATGAAGACCTACTCACAAAAAAAAAAAAAAAAATAACCTTTGCTTGAATTTCAGGTGAGGTGTTTTTTATTTTTTACTATTATACATTGATTCTTTAGCAAAGTTTAACAAACATGCCTTTTAAAAAAAAAAAAAATTTTTTTTCTTTTTTTTTTTTTTTTAAAGGACGATTTTTCCCTTGGCAATATTAACATATAATCTCTTGGCATTTTTTTTTTTAGTTTTAAAAAAGCTATTTTTAGAATATTAATAAAAACCAGAAATCTTCCCTCTGCCTTTTCTATAAATACTTTCATGGTAATTGTCCTTATCAGCTTCCCTCTATATTCCTAAGACGTCTTAGGCATTAAAGTCTTAGGCATTAGTGTTTTTCATTTCCTATATTCTTTCACACTTGGTAACCACCTGTATCTTAGTGGCTTCATGAAATTTTTGAAAAAATAAAAGATGGGAAACTAGATTTATACATTGATTAATTTTCTAAAAATAGCTTTTTGAAATGATAACTATTGTCGATAGCGTATATGGTAAGTTATTTCAAGGGAAAACTGTTCTTTAGACACAGCATTTTTTTTTCTTTCTGGGTATGAAATATTAAACTACCAAAAAAGTCAAAGGAAATTGCTTACAAAGAATCTATTTATAATAGCAAAAACACCAACTTTGGAATTCCGACAAGGGAAACTTGAGTGTAGAGCATCTGAAACAATGTGATAAAGTGGTGTAAAATAATCAAAGTTACACAAATTGATTTTTTCTTAAGGGTTACGGAGAAAGGAATTTTAAAGATTGGGATTTGTGATTCAAGGCCTTTTTTATTTTTATATTTGTTGTTTAAATTGTTCAAAATCTCTTGTTTTTGAGGCACATGTCTGCTATGGATGTTCTACCGATTGATAGCCCAGTGTCTTGTTTTGTGTTTTTGATGTTACCATAAAAGATCGAACTGATCCAATCACAATATTGGCAACTATTTTTCTCAAAATTTATCTTAAGTATGTTTGCCTTTTTTTTATATGGATTATCAAAAGTGCAACATTTATAATACAAAAAATTGGCAAGAGCTTTTACTCTTGTCAGCCCTATTGTTGCTGATGTGTAAACCTCAAATTACTCTTCAAGGATCATTGGTGCAAAGTATCTAAACACAAATCATAGATGAATATTGAAGAAAAAATTATAGCTATATCAGATTTTTATGGAATTTTTAATTATTTTGTAACTAATTTGCCCTTAACAATAAAATATCATTCAAAGAGGATTGGGCATAAAAAGGGTTGCAGAATATTGTTCAACTTTTTTTTTTTAAAGCTTCTGTGACAGAAATGGTAAAATTGATGTCCATTAAAGATGGCTTCTCAAGGTGAGGCATATGAAATCAAATCCCAGCAGAAGGATTATGCTGTTGATTCGAGCAATGGAGATTATCCCAATATGAAGAGAAAGTAAAACTATAATCATGAAACATCTTCACTGCTATCTTGAATATTCGAACCCTTATAGAATGTCATCTACGTTTTTAATCACTTTTACCATCAGAAATTGCTGTATAAATTAAAATTACCTTGTACTTTATTTTGATGAATAAAATGAAATTTATAAATATATTCATTGCTATCTTGAATATTTGATCACTTACATAATGTCATCTACGTTTTTGTTAGCAACACAAATTGCTATATGAAACAATTTATGCTTTATTTTAATGAATGAAATGAAATTTATAAATATATTCATTGCTATCTTGAATATTTGATCACTTACATAATGTCATCTACTACTTACTAGAAATAATGATAAATTAGAATTCAAAGTATATCGTAAAACCACATGTAAAAACGACTATTTACACTTTTACTCTCACAATGATACTAGGACTAAGAGGTGTTATTATTGGATTCTACTTGAGAGCTCTTTGAATCTGTTCAGCAAAATATTTAGATGATGAATTCAGTTATATCGAGGATACCTTTTTAAGCCTTTTGTATCCGAGACAATTATTACTAAGTGCTAAAAATAAAGCTTTGAAAATTCATAAAATTCGTTCATCAGCACAAAATGACACCTCGAATACTACTACATCTACGTCAGTGAAAGGCACACTTTCAGCTGCCCCTGATAATTCTTTTGGTCGCATCTTTCTACCGAATAACCCTTTGACCGAACACATCTCGTGCTAAAAATTAAAACTACTATATTACCTACTAGACCTATTCGCAGTATATTAAATAACACCAGCAAACAACATGTTACATCTGATGCTTGCGTCTACCAGATCCCATGCAAAGACTGCAACTTGAGATATGTGGGGGAAACAGGTAGGTTCGTAAAATCTCGTGTTTCTGAACATAAACGAGATATTCACCTCGTTAATTAAGTAGTGCTTTGTTTGTACACTTAGCTAAATCTGATCATAATTTTGATTTCAACTCTGTGAAGATTTTAAAATATATCCATAATAAAAACCATAGATAGATTTATGAGGAAGGGATAATATCCACTTCACGTACAGTAAATGCTAGACCCGGCTTCTTTAACATCTCCCCGTTCCTGGCAAGATTAATGCTTGACAAACGTACTGATAAGCTCTAGATTCAAATAGAATTCCTCTTTCCCACTTAAGATAAAGTCTCTTTCTTGGGAGTGCGTTTTCGCAGCATCGTCCGCGCAACGCCAATGTGACCGAATCCCAAAAAAGGGAACGCTGACTTTAGAATTTTTCAGTTTTTCTGTTTCTGACTAGTCTTGTGTCTATCGTCTCTTCATGTTGACTTAAATATAAATATGTTTCCAATAACCATGTCCTGAGGATGGTCTACTAGACCGAAACGTCTGACGTCGACAGACAAAATTAAAACAGTAAACTTGCATATTCGGATTTTGCTTTGTCTTTTCCATATTTTTCATCGTAATGTCATGTTTTTGTTAGCAACACAAATTGCTATATGAAACAATTTATGCTTTATTTTGATAAATGAAATGTTATTAAAACATTCACTGTTACTATTTACAAATGAACATATATGTTAGCTTCAAAACTCTAAGTTCTCCCACAGGATAATAGCCTAATGGATTAGTGTTGAATTTGGTGACCTAGTAATTTGGAGTTCAATCCCTAGTAGTGTACTTGAAGTCGGTGTAAACAGATGAGATATCCCTAGAGAACAGTCTCTTTAGATTAAATAAAGGTTTCAGTTTCGAATTGGTGACATAGTGAGTTCAATCCTTGGGTCGGGCAGTGTACTTGGACTTGATGGAAACACGGTGAGCAATAACTGAGCAGTACTAAGAATAGGAAGTCAATATAAGCAGTCTATCCCCACCCCCCAGGTCGACAAAAACCTGATGGAGGCTGGAACGACTGAAATGTTGTCACAACAGCAGCAAAAATGATAATGTATATAATAATCTTGGAATCAGAATGACGCTTCATGGATCTGTTAAATACATCCCCTGGAACAGGCCAACGTCGACCCTGAGATTTGGGAAACTGTTGCTTTCAAGTTCCACTATCAAAATGAAGATGATCTGCAATGTGCTGTCAGAAGGGGCCCGACTCGTCTAGCCATGTTTACCACCCATAATCCTCTGTTGCTCAAGACTCTTCAGAATTAGACTGGCCCTTCACGGCCATCTCTGCGGCCAGAGGAAGAGAGGATGATGGCCCTGATGTGAGCGGGGGTTCCAACAAACCCTATGTAATGCCATCTCTGTTTATGTTCACATTACCGTAAGAAATTTTTATATAAACTACATAAGTTTTATTTTATTATTTTACTTTATTAACACACTTACTACTTGTTTGGTTATCTGACCCCCCCCCCCAATTTCTGCCGAAGTTACAATTCAAAAGTGCTACGTAAGACCATATTATTTTTTTTTTTTTTTACCAAATACAATTGCCAGCTCAAACTGAATTATTTCCTTCTATCATCTCCCCCTACCTGACATGGTGTTTCTTTAGTACTGCATGCTTACCGTAATTCCCCATGTATAATACGCCTTCATCCATGATACGCACACTTAAAATTGTGCTGAAAGTGTGGGGGAAATACTTTGACTCGTGCATAATACGCACCCCTTGTTTGGTAATCAAAACCTATAAATTGTACCTCTCCAATTTCATTACGGTCAGTGTTTCCGACCCTCATTTAAAAAAAAAATAGTTTTAAACATAGAATAATATTATTCTAATTTAATTTTATAATTCTTATTTCATTTTATGGCAATATTTTAAAGATTTTCTTGTAGCTGTGCATAATACACATCCCTGCTTTTGCTTTTTTTTTTATTCTCAAATATTTTCTAGGAATCAAAAATTTGCTCAGCCATTTCTATTCCAGACAGTACTTGTATTTTATAGATAAGAATACCTGTTTTATTTTAGTTAATAAAATTCAATTTAACATATTCACTAGCATTTTGGATATTTCAACCCTTGTATAATGCCATCTTTTTTTTTTTTTTTTTTTTTTTTTTTTGTTGGATTATTGCAATAAAGGCTAATTATAATTTACTAGAAAGACCCATAAAGATTTCACGGTTTTCATATTTGAATTTTGTGATGAATCTTAATTCTTAACTTAATAATTGAATAAGCTCATAGCAAGTTCTACGACAATAAAATACCCGTAGAAATTCCCCTATCACATCATTAAATACAGTGCAACATCGGTTCTTGAACGTCTCACATATCAAACAAATCGTTTTGCGAACAGAATATTCAAGATGAAAATGCCTCGGTTATCAAACAAAATCTCGGTGTGTTTTATGTATTAATGACTTTCATTAGTTTTGTGTATAAAATTGTGCACAAAGTACCGTTGTTAAAGTTTAAATAAGCAATCATCTTGGCACCAGGAACAGATTAATCCATTTTACTTTGATACCTATTGGAAATATAGTTTCGGTTTACAAATGGGCTTCAGGAATGAATTAAATTCGTGAACTTATGTGACACTATGAGTTGGATATATGCGCACGCGTGTGTGTGTGCGCCCGCACATCTGTGTGTGTGTGTGTGTATATATACACCCCCACATCTGTTTGTGCGTGAACGCGCACACATATGTGCGAGAAGATTAGTTAGATTTGACCTGGGTATCAAACTTCAAGACCCAATGACTAGATTAGGAATCTAGATAAAAACATGTTTTGGACATATGGCCAAAAGGGTAGATGAGTGTTAAGTACTTGTCAAAATACGAAGATAGGAAAAAGACCGGCTCTGGTCAAAACTTAAAAGGGTCTGAATTTAATGTCCCTGAATCGGAGTCAGCTAGGCTAAGAAATATTTTTATGTCCACTTTCTTCAAAGGGAGAAATGGTCATGAAAAAGTTATGGGTTTATTCGTGGGTGTCCCTTGTCCGGAAATGATGAAAGAGGATTCTGCATATATACGGGAGCGCTTTGGGCCACGGCAGTTAGACTTAGTTTAGGTTCGAGGAAGGTTGATTTAGGCCGGAGCACGTAACAACGAAGAGCGACCCATTAGCAGCCGGACATTGTTAGCTAAGATATATATATTTTTTTGCCAGCCGAGAATCAGCCCAGAGTTAATCATCCACAAAAAGGTCACACGCCCTCCCTCCTCTTTTCGTCCTACCCAAGTTTGTAGTTGTGTTTTTCTTTTGCCTGTGAGCAGGCTCTCGCTCGATCCGCCGCACAGAAATTCTACAACGTGGGGTCTATATCTTTGTGCAACGAGTTGCAGAGGTGGGTAGTCTCACACTTAGGTTCCACTGTATTTGAGTTTTAACAAAATATTTCAATAACAATCATCCGATTGTAACTGTGCTTGTCCCTCCTTTCTTGGCATTTTGGTTAAGATCAAAGTGTAGTATCTGTTGTTATCAGCTTAATCTCATTCACTAGCTTTCTTTCCTTCTTTCTCCCTGAAACGGCATAAAAGGAAGAGACAGAAAAAAATTATAAAAATTTCACGGTCTTCCTATTTAAATTTTCTAAGGAATCTTAATTCTTAAATTAATGATTAAATAAGCTCATAGCACATTCTACAACAGTAAAATATCTGTTGAAATTCCCCTATCACATCTTTAAATATTTGAGTTTAACAAAATATTGCAGTAATCATAAATATGAATGCTGGTCCTTATTTTAAGAAGTAAGGGGATACAAATGAAGATTTGAAATTGACAATTTTTCATTTCATTGAAAAAGACATTAAATACTTCTCTCTTTTCATTTTTCTCACTGAAATCGAGTACTGTCTTTTCCCCTCTTTCCACAATCAAAACTGAATCGTCTACTGTTTGACGTTTTGACAGATGTTAAACACTTGTCTTCCTTCATTTCTAACCAAATCCCTGTTTTACAAACAATTCTCTTCATAATTTAAAAATAATTCAGCAGATGATATTATATTATTTAATTTATGGTAAATAGATTTTTGGCGATTGTTTGCTCTTTCTGTCATTTGATACTGTGCCTCTGAAAATGGCACTTCTCGGCCTTTTGGTTAAGATCAAAGTGTAGTATCTGTTCGCAGATTACTCGCTGAATGATCGCCTTTAGGCCGGGAGCGATCACTGATACAGGCCGGTCGCAGGGATTCGTCCCTGCGCTGGTAGTATCGGGGCTACGTCTGACTAGCTATGACAAGCTAAGACCAGCCATGACCAGCTATGACTAGCTAAGACCAGCTCTGACCAGCTTGGACAAGCTAAGACCAGCTAAAGCACTGCGGCCCGGGTGAAAGCTCGGGTCCACTCCCCCTCCCGTCCCACGTTAAACCCCGACCTTGTGTCACAACCTGACCGTGTGGGAGGTCAAGTAAATCCACGGCCTTTTGGTTAAGATCAAAGTGTAGTATCTGTTCGCAGATTACTCACTGAATGATCGCCTATGGGGCCGGGATTCCCTCTCCGATACGGGCCGGCAGCGGGGATTCGTCCCTGCGCTGGTGGTATCGTGGCTACGTCTGACTAGCTATGACCAGCTTGGACAAGCTATGACCAGCTAAGACCAGCCAAAGACCAGCTATGACTAGCTAAAGCCAAAGCACTGCGACCCGGGTGAAAACTCGGGTCCATTCCCCCTCCCGTCCCACGTTAAACTCCGACCTTGTGTCACAACCTGACCGTGTGGGAGGTCAAGTAAATCCCGTGTAGTATCTGTTCGCAGATTACTCGCTGAATGATCGCCTTTAGGCCGGGAGCGATCACTGATACAGGCCGGTCGCAGGGATTCGTCCCTGCGCTGGTAGTATCGGGGGCTACGTCTGACTAGCTATGACAAGCTAAGACCAGCCATGACCAGCTATGACTAGCTAAGACCAGCTCTGACCAGCTTGGACAAGCTAAGACCAGCTAAAGCACTGCGGCCCGGGTGAAAGCTCGGGTCCACTCCCCCTCCCGTCCCACGTTAAACCCCGACCTTGTGTCACAACCTGACCGTGTGGGAGGTCAAGTAAATCCACGGCCTTTTGGTTAAGATCAAAGTGTAGTATCTGTTCGCAGATTACTCGCTGAATGATCGCCTTTAGGCCGGGAGCGATCACTGATACAGGCCGGTCGCAGGGATTCGTCCCTGCGCTGGTGGTATCGGGGGCTACGTCTGACTAGCTATGACAAGCTAAGACCAGCCATGACCAGCTATGACTAGCTAAGACCAGCTCTGACCAGCTTGGACAAGCTAAGACCAGCTAAAGCACTGCGGCCCGGGTGAAAGCTCGGGTCCACTCCCCCTCCCGTCCCACGTTAAACCCCGACCTTGTGTCACAACCTGACCGTGTGGGAGGTCAAGTAAATCCACGGCCTTTTGGCTAAGATCAAAGTGTAGTATCTGTTCGCGGATTACTCGCTGAATGATCGCCTATGGGGCCGGGATTCCCTCTCCGATACGGGCCGGCAGCGGGGATTCGTCCCTGCGCTGGTGGTATCGTGGCTACGTCTGACTAGCTATGACCAGCTTGGACAAGCTATGACCAGCTAAGACCAGCCAAAGACCAGCTATGACTAGCTAAAGCCAAAGCACTGCGACCCGGGTGAAAACTCGGGTCCATTCCCCCTCCCGTCCCACGTTAAACTCCGACCTTGTGTCACAACCTGACCGTGTGGGAGGTCAAGTAAATCCCGTGTAGTATCTGTTCGCGGATTACTCACTGAATGATCGCCTATGGGGCCGGGATTCCTTCTCCGATACGGGCCGGCGGCAGGGATTCGTCCCTGCGCTGGTAGTATCGTGGCTACGTCTGACTAGCTATGACCAGCTTGGACAAGCTAGGACCAGCCAAGACCAGCTATGACTAGCTAAAGCCAAAGCACTGCGACCCGGGTGAAAACTCGGGTCCATTCCCCCTCCCTTCCCACGTTAAACTCGACCTTGTGTCACAACCTGACCGTGTGGGAGGTCAAGTAAATCCCGTGTAGTATCTGTTCGCAGATTACTCACTGAATGATCGCCTATGGGGCCGGGATTCCTTCTCCGATACAGGCCGGCGGCAGGGATTCGTCCCTGTGCTGGTAGTATCGCAGCTAAGACTAGCTATGACCAGCTAAAGACCAGCTTGGACAAGCTAAGACCAGCTAAAGCCAAAGCACTGCGGCCCGGGTGAAAACGCGGGTCCATTCCCCCTCCCTTCCCACGTTAAACTCCGACCTTTTGTCACAACCTGGCCCTGTGGGAGGTCAAGTGAATCTCGGGATTCGTCCCTGCGCTGGTAGTATCGTGGCTACGTCTGACCAGCTAAGACCAGCCAAGACCAGCTATGACTAGCCAAAGCACTGCGACCCGGGTGAAAACTCGAGTCCATTCCCCCTCCCTTCCCACGTTAAACTCCGACCTTGTGTCACAACCTGGCCCTGTGGGAGGTCAAGTAAATCCCGTGTAGTATCTGTTCGCAGATTACTCGCTGAATGATCGCCTTTAGGCCGGGAGCGATCACTGATACAGGCCGGTCGCAGGGATTCGTCCCTGCGCTGGTGGTATCGTGGCTACGTCTAACTAGCTATGATTAGCTATGACAAGCTAAGACCAGCTAAAGACCAGCGACCCGTGTGAAAACACTCGGGTCAACCCCCCCCCCTACCTTCCACATTAAACCCGACCTTGTGTCACAACCTGGCCCTGTGGGAGGTCAAGTAAATCCACGGCCTTTTGGCTAAGATTAAAGCGTAGTATCTGTTCTCAGATCGCTCGCTTAATGATCGCCTTTTGGCTGAGATTCGATCACTGATACATGCCTGGCACAGGGATTCGTCCCTGCACTGGTAGTATCGCGGCTACGTCTAGCTATGACCAGCCAAGACCAGCTATGACCAGCTCTGACCAGCTTGGAAAAGCTAAGACCAGCAAAGACGAGCGGCCCCACGTTAAAAATGACCTTGTGTCACAACCTGACTCAGTGGGGGGGGGGAGGGGGGTCAAGTAGATACCAAGTGTAGTATCTGTTAATTATCAGCTTAATCTGGTATTCTTGCCACTTCTATCTTCCCATCTTTCTTTTATTTTCTCGCTGAAACCAAGTAGTGTCTTTTCCCCTCTTTGCACGTGATCAAAGTGTGGAATAGTCCATTATTTTAGACATGTGGGTGATGAATTATTTTCACCCCTACAGCCTCTTTCCCACAGACGCAGTGTAGCGAGCCTATCACTATTCCCTTGGAAAATGTTGAGAGGAGCACACATTTTTTTTTAGTCCCACAAGTTTGGACATGCCATGCTAAGACCACGGGGCTGAATCCTTTTGTATTCCATTTCTTCCCAAGAACTGCCATTTTGTGGAACAGATTCTCATGAGATGCTCACCTGATATCACTACAATCTTTTCATGTCTAGGGTCATCTCTTATCGATCTCATCATAATTTGCGTGGTCTCCAACCACATCATATTGAAACACCAGTTTCTGTACAATCACCAAAGTTAAGCAAGATCGAACCTGGTCAGTACCTATTTGGGTGACTGATTGAATGTGCGGGTGGTGTAATGATAATGTCTCAGAATTGTTAATCGGAGAGCCAAGTTACAATTCCGGTTGGGTTTGTTATATTCACTGACATGCAAATACCATTGTGAAAGGTATGAATCCACCTCTTCTCCCCCCAGCTATGGGTTAATTATTTATTTTATTATTATGCCTCTTCATTCCTTGGGGAACATAGAGCCGCAGCAACACTTCTCCAACAGGGTGATCCTCTTCAGCTTAGCCCATATCATGCCAGCTGTCTTCACCTCTACACTTCTACGCCAAGTCTGTTTTGGATGACCCACTTTTTGCTTCCCTTGTGGATTCCAGTCAAGGGCCTGTCTGGTGACACGAGACGCAGGCTTGTGGAGTGTGTGACCGATCCATCACATCCCCATTTCCGTTTCTTGATGTCAGTCTTGATTAGTGCTTGTCTGGTCCTTTCCCACAGTTGGTCACTGGATAGGACTTCCGGCCACCTGATATTGAGAATGTTCCTGAGATATCGGTTGGTAAATGTCTTTGTGGGTGTTGGTCTTGGTTACCTGCCAGGTTTCTGAGCCGTAAGTAGAACTGACTTGACGTCGGTGTTGAAGATCCGGATCTTGTTATAAAGTGAGAGGGCTGTTGATCTCCAGATTGGCCGCAGAGTGTTGGATGCGTGTTGGGCCAATTAGTAAGACAATTATTATCTCAACAAAAAAAAAAAATTGTGTACATAATATTTAGATTTCAGCAATAAATAGTAAATTATTTTTTTTCACCCCATAAAAACATCTCTACAAATCAAGGTTCAAAAAAAGAGCATTAAAACGAGACGATTTACATAACATGGGCGAGTGGGTGATGAATTATTTTCATCTCTACAGCCTCTCTCCCACAGGCACAATATCAAAAGCCTAACCACTATTTCCATGGAAAATGTTCTGATGAGCTATATTCATTGGTTGCACTAGTTCAGACCTTTACAGCTAAGATATGCTTAGAGGTTGATATGCTATAAAAACAACCACCCTATCATAATTTGTACTTCTTACCTCCTCTTCTAACAGTAACTTCATTTAGTACTCTCTACTTTGGAAGGCTCTCAAGTCTTGTACTGGGTGAACAGTTAGCAGAAAAAAATGATTTGGGGGTAAAGCTTTGTAAAACAACAAAATGTTTGATAAATGTTACCTCTGTACACTATTTACATCATTCAGACGTTTGTCCTCATATTTATTACAACGTTTCGGCCGTTGTACACTCCAGCCTTCTTCAGGTGGTTGGAATAGTTGAACTGAATCCTTTATTTCACTCACTGGGGTAGACTGTTCTAGTTCCATGTGCCATCTTTAATGGATGTCAGTTATCAGTTATCTCCTGTTAATTTCCCTCTGAAAGTTCTCCACTGCCTTAACCAGGTATTGAACTCACACTCTTTCGGTCCTGTCACTGGATCTAACTAACACCTTTATCCTCAAGGACACATGGTACAGTGGACAAAGGTGTTAGTTAGATCCAGTGACAGGACCCAAAGAGTGTGAGTTCAATACCTGGTTAAGGTGGTGGAGAACTTTCATGGTTATGTAAAACTGTATTTGAACAGAACAGCCCATTTTTTTAAACAGTTTTGTAGTGGCCCACAGAGGGGTTGCTAATTTATCAGGAATCTTAATATAAAGAATACACAGGAAATTCTTGACACCAAAAACTGCGTTACATCAAAGGCAGAGTTCTTAATAAAAAGGTCAAAGTTGTATTATTGACAAACAACCAACAACCTTTACCACATTGCAGGCAACAACTGTTGCAGCAGAATTCTCTCCCTTTGCTACTCTAGGCACATTCTGTTGCCTTGAGACGGCTGCTATAAATAAACACTTGCCAACTGTTATTTCCGGTATTTTAAGCTGGAAATCGCCTACTACTGCTTTGGAAGAAGGTTAAACTTCCATTTTCCTATGCCATTTTGAATTCTTCTGGACTCTATATAAGGTGTAACACCAATTAAAGCTATGTTAATTTTTTTCACAATTTTTTTTAAAAAGGCACATCAATATCTAACAAAGCCTTTATTCAAGCGTTTTTCTTTGATTAGGACTCCAATGATGATTTTGAAGGCTTTACTTGAGTGGGTATTGACAGTGAAGTGGTCGAAGATGATAACCACGGTAGTGACATGGAGGAAAACGATGATGACCACTAGCAGCCACTATCATCCATACCTGACTAATTTTATGGAAGCTACGCCATTTTGAATTCTTCCAGACCCCACATGAGGTGTAACACCAATTAAAGCCACGTTAATTTTTTTTCATGATTTTTTTGTAAACAAAAATAGCAATTATACAGGTTAAAAATAGAGATTAAATAATTTCTTTTTTTAATTTTGTTAATGACATCGCATTACAGGATGTAGGTGATCATGGCTCTCCACAGATTCCTTTTCTTTATTATATGTTAATTGCATTGACTTCTTGGTAAAGATAGTGGAGTGGTTTCCTGTTGCTTTCTACATGGTTTTGAATTTGGTCTAGTTCTTCTCCTAGACTGGTTCCCATCCAAGGCTAGAGAGCCTCCTAATCTATTTCGCATTCTGTGTTGATAACGGTTACGTTACCTGCACATCCACATTAAGTCCAACAGAATCAATAAATAAAAAAGGAGAAAAACTTTAATCAATTCAACATTTCACAATTACTCGACATATTGTGTTAAAGGAAAGATTTTTAGACACACTGTATATCATGATTTTCACATTTGGTATTAGACGAGTGCACCAAACGAATTGGACATTTTGTTTAGTTGTTGATTGGCACGGCTTAAATTGATTGGTCCACCCATAAAAATTAGGGAACATTTTTGTAGATCAGCATTCCTTAAATCGTACAAATTGAAAAATATTGATTTTTTTTTTATCAATTTACAAAGGGAGGTAGGGCTATAATATTGGGACTCTTTTTAAAAAGTAATTAGACTGTTATCTATGAATGTCAAGTTTGGAACTGCATTTGTTGCTTGCATTTTTTTCTTGTTTAATTTTATGGATTAAAAAAAGGGGGGGGGATTTTTGGAAGCAAAAAAACATCGGGAGATAATAAATATTCATCTTAAATGAAGAAAAAACAGACATACTTTTTTATTAATGTATGCAAATTTTTGTCCGTTAATTAAAACTGTATATATCTGATTAAGAGAAATCTTTCTGGAAAAAGAAAGAAACAAAAAAAACAGCTAAGTGCAATAACTCTATAAAAAATTAGGGTTCAATTTTACACAGTATCAATATTATGAGTTCCTCTCTTCTAAAATGCTGAAAAAAAATCAATATTTTGTGATTCTGACAAATGTTATGACCTGATGGTAATAGTGATGGCAATATTAGCTGTTTCCTTATAAGGAAACATTTGGCATTCATTGATCGAGAAGCCAGAACTACTGTTCGTTGAAATTTATAACATCTTTCTCTTAAAACAATTTTTCAGAAAACTGTTTCTCATGTCCAGTAGTTATCATTTCTCTTTTCAGAATTGATGGAGGTTTCCTTCCTAACCTTTTGTTTTGAGTCATGTGGAGTGTCAACATCTGGATTATGTCATTATTTTCTCTTTTGAGTTAGAAGTGCTATCCAATTTCATTGTTGCTGTTGAAAGTCCTCAAGTGCTGGGATTTCTGTTATTTGGTACAGTTAAAAATTACTTCCAAGAAATTTGTTCCCCATTTTACTTTTAATGAGTGGACCAATCTATTTAAATAGAGCCGTGTAGAATTATTTCTTTTATACAAAATGGAAAGTAAAGTTCAAAAGATACGAGAGAAAAAAAAAAAGAGAACAACAATACTTCTTTTATTTACTTTGTTTCTTTTAGCGTTTCATTCAAGTGATGGGATGTCGAGAACTGAATACTTTTTGGCCATTTTGTGTGGAAGCTCTGGCAAATTTTAACAGCATGCTACCAATATTTTGTTTCTCACCTTCCAGGTCCCTGACAAAAAAAAAAAAAATCCAAAGTATTAGCTGCAGCAAGGTGATCTGGCGTTACCTAGAAGGAAAAATACAGGGTGATTGAAAAATAACTCCCTATTTTATGTACGAGTGGCTAGCCAGGATTTCTGACTTAACACCCTGTGACTTTTTCTTCGGGGTTGGTTGAAGGAGCAAGTCTACTATACCAAACGAAAACTTTAGAAGAACTTGAAGGGCGAATACAAGAGGTTATGTCTTCCATACCACAAGAGTTCCTGGTGAAATCAGTTGACATGATTCCTGGGCAGCTTGAGAGGCTAGCAGTGAAATATAGAATTTTAAATAAAACTTTAACGCTTTCCGCTCATATCCATTTCTTGTAAAAATTATAGTTAATAAATAAATTATAAGTATTTTAAAATGGGGAGTTATTTTTCAATCACCCTCTATATTGTAAAGCAAGATTTTTGGAAGAACTTTAATACGGTTAATACAAGAAGTTATGTCTTCCATACTGCAAGTGTTCCTGATGAAATCAGTTTACACGATTCCTGGGCGGCTCAAGAAACTGGTAGCGACATCTGGTGCACATATCAAATTTTAAACTACAATCTTCCAGGATTCTCTCTCGTACATTCATATCTGCTCGATGCGTATCCAAATGTAAACAAATGATGTCACACATTATGAAATGGACAAAGTCCGACAATTATTTTAAGACATTTTTATGTTTATACATCCTTTTTATGGATACAAATATTTAAGTAAAATTGAGAGAAATTGTCATAGAAAATATGTGTCCTTCGACAGGAATTGAACCTGTATCCTATACGGAATTGTCATATAACCTCACATGCTTTTACCGATTTTGCCACAGAGGAGCGTTTGGTTATCAAGGTCAATTTTACTGTTTTTAAACTACAATCTTCCATGATTCTCTCACGTACATTCATATCTGCTCAATGCGTATCCAAATGTAAACAAATGATGTCACACATTATGAAATGGACAAAGTCCGACAATTATTTTAAGACATTCTTTTTATAAACATAAAAACAGTAAAATCAACCTTGCTACCCGAAACGCTCCTCTGTGGCTCAATCGGTAAAAGCATGTCAGGCTATATGACAGTTCCGTATAGGATACAGGTTCGATTCCTGTCGGAGGACGCATATTTTCTATGAAAATTTCTCGGACATTCAGGCCGGTAAATGTTGTTAATACTGTTTATTATAAAACAGAGCATTTACTTAAATATTTACATCTATAAAAAGAACGTATAAACATAAAAAAAGGTCTTATATATATATATATATATATATATATATATATATATATGCTGTTGCTTATGGTATCCTTAGAAATTCAAAATAAATGAAATAACAAAACCGATTCTACATCATGTTTTTCCTATACATGTCCCCTAAAAGTGAAACCATTGTTTTGTTTATGTTTCATCACGTGATCTCTTGTGAATACTGATTCTTCTTCTTCTTCTTCTTTTCCTATATTTAAACAGTTTCAAACAGCCTGGTGTACTAATAGCCATTTACTTATACTTCATCAACAATCACAAAATACTGCTAATAACAGTCAGATAAAATACGATAATAGTACATTCCATTGCTGTGAACGCAAACATTAACTCAATATTTGCATTTTCTCAGTTGAGCGTGCATGGATACAAGTTGATTTCATTGATATGGAATTATTTTTCGAACAGGCAATTTATTAAGAAGTTATGCCAGGAATAAATAGGGTAGAAATGGTTTTATCAATTTTATTAAAAGTTTATTTGATAATGTGAATTTCTTGGAGAGCTGGTATTTCTGATGGCGTCAAGATCTTCCACGAGGCCAACATAAAAATATGCAGAACTGAAGAGAGGGTTTCAGAAGGGATCCCTGAATTGATCCCTGAGGGGTGCCAACCTGTGGCCGTGTGCCCCCAATGCAATCGGATATGTCTGTCCAGGGCAGGTCTGCTCAATCAACAGAAATCCCATCAACACCAACAGTCTATTGTATATGACGATTTTGTTATGGCGTGCTTTGAATGCCCGACCTGCACTAGGGTGTGCAAGTCCACGTCGAACCTGACATGGCATATGAAAAGGTACACTGGAAGTGATGATGATCAAAGTCAACTTCCACCACCTGGAAATGATTTGATATGCTACATATGTGACAAGAAATGCAGATCGGTGGCTGGCTTTATGAGCCACTGTCATTCACACAACTGATAAATTGGCAGTGTTGTGGGGGGGTAGTTTAACTGATGGGCTGGGCATATCAGTGATGGTCACACTCACTTTGCGAGTCGAGAGCTACCACACACACAGCCACTATATATATATATATATATATATACATATATATACCGATATGTAAGTGTGTGTGTGTGTCCCAATTTATATTGAATATACCATCTAGCCACTTGACCTTTATCAGTATGCATAAGCTGAAACTTTGTTACAAGGATTGCCTTAAAGAGTCACTATACAAGTGCAATATTGATCTGGCTAACTTGGAGACTCTAGCTGAAGACTGGGCTTCTTGGAGAGCTGGTATTGCTGATGGCGTCAAGATCTTCCATGAGGCCAACATAAAAATATGCAGAACTGAAGAGAGGGTTTCAGAAGGGATCTCTGAATTGATCCCTGAGGGGTGCCAACCTGTGGCCGTGTGCCCCCAATGCAATTGGATACGGTCTGTCCAGGACGAGTCTGCTCAGTCACCAGAAATCACACCAACACCAACACCAACACCAACATATGACGATTTTGTAATGGCATGATTTGAATGCCCGACCTGCACTAGACTCTGCAAGTCCAGGTCGGGCCTGACAAGGCATATAAAAAGACACATTGGATGTGATGATCAAAGTCAACTTCCACTAGCCGGAGATGATTTGATATGCCACATATGTAACAAGAAATGCAGATCGATGGCTGGCTTTATTAGCCACTGTTGTTCACACAACAAATGAATACAGTGTTGGGGGGGGGGGGGTAACTGATGGAATGGACATGTCAGTGATGGTCATACTCACTTTGTGAATCGATAGCCACTATATATGTATGCATATAGAATCAGCTATTCTTAAATTTTAATTCTTTTAATAAAGAAAAAAAAATACTCTTGACTATTTTATCAAAAAAAGGCAAAGAAATTTTTAACATACTTGAGGTAGGGTGTAATTTCCGTTAATGTCCATTTCTCGTGGGTTTGGAACAAGATATTGAATCTAAAAAGAGAAAAAAAAAGTTTTAGACTTCTATAGTCCTGCTTTTTATCCTTGGGGGAGATATTCAAAGAACTTCCGCTGATGCCCAAAACTGCAGATAGTACCATACTTGTGTACTATGATTTCCATTTTCCTACAAACACATACCTAGGATAAAGTTTAATTCATAAATTATACAATAAAATAACAACAGAGTGTAATAAACGTTATTTGATGCATAAAAGATGTGTCCTTATTGCACCAAATAAAATGTGCAGTAATTAATTAACGACAATAACTAATAAAATTCTGTATCCATAGCCTTGATAAAATCCAAAGAATCTGCAATGTTATCTATCTTAGCTTCAGTCACTTTCCCACCATTGTAAAATAATTTCCCCGTGTCTCTTCTAGAAATATTTTCATTGTAAGTGTTCTGAGCTTTCCTCTTTGATACCTTTGTGAGGAGGGTTCTTTATTCCGACGGTGTACGACCGGTGCTTGACGCCAGACGTAGTTGTGATTATCTACGAACTGTTTTTGATTTCAACCTTTGTTTCACGTTAAGTTACTTTTAATTTTCAATTTTCTTCCGTTTAATTTACCAAACGTTTGATTTTTTTTCTTTCTTTTCCCTCCCCTCATTTTTATTTTACCCCTTGTTCTTTCTAATTTTTTAATTTTCATTTATACTTATTTTTGAGTTTTAATTTCCTTTTAATTTTTAGTAACTTCCCCATGCCAAACTTTATTTTTCATTGTTTATTTTCTTTGTTTACTTTTTATTTCTACGTGTTTCATTGTTCTTTGTTGTAAATAACTGTTTAAATATTTTGTGTTCCTTTATTTGAATCTTTTATTGTAACTTCTTGTATTTATTTTTCTATTCGTTAGTTCTTGTTTATTTTAGTTTACATGTTTCATTCATGTTTGGGCTGACTAGATTTTTGTAGTAGCAGCAATTTTTTTTATGAACTCGTTTCGCTTTTTTCGTTTCATATTTTCTGTTGTATTATTGTAAAAAAAGATACTTTTAGTTTATTTTCTGTCTTAAATTGTTTTTTTTTTTCCTTTGCGTACTTGCATTTGGTAATTTGGAATTGTTAACTGCTTTTATTTTTAGTGTATTTTGTCCTCTTTGCGTACGTGTTTCTGTTTAAGTAACTTATTTTTGCGTGTTTAACTGTTTATTGTTCTGTCTCATTAAATTTGTTGTTTTCTGTTTTTTGTGAAAGAAAAAAAAATCTTGTTTTAAAAATGGGTGCCAAGAAAACGGTGAAAAAAAAAACTGTTTGGTCCTAAGAAAAAAGAAAAATGACCCGCTGGATAAGGATGTAGAAATGGATACTCAAGAGAGCCAAATAGTCGAAGATAAAAGTATGGTGTCTTCGAATGGTAAAAATTTAGAAGATAAAAGCAAGAGTCCATAAAAATGTATGGTGGCCTCAAATGGCCAAAATACAGTCACTGAATCCAGTGTTCCAGACCAGACTTTGGGGGCTGAAAGTTGCCAAAATGCTGAGATTAAAACCACTCAACAAGACAACATTATGGTGGCTGAGAGTAGCCAAGAATCAGATACACAGACATCCCAAAATAAGGACAGAAATATGGCGGCCGGAGAGACGCCCTCTTGCTGGAAGTCCCCACCAAAGTGTAAAATCAACATGATGGAGTTCCTGGAGAAAACCAAGAGCTACGCACATCTGGTGACAGCAGATGGGCTCTTGTCCAATCCCGTGGAACTTAAGAAAGTTGAAAAAAGAATTATGTCAGTCTTTGTGGTAGACAAGCGCTCGCGCAAAATTTGTCGCTCCACAAAAGACACTGTTATTAAGGCCTTGACTTCTCTGGGCATCAAAGCTCAGAGAGTCATCAAAGGAAAAGGCTTTTTATGTGGGACATACTGTTGCCCACGCCTGCTTACTGTGAAAGTGCAACAAAGAGGGAACTTATAACAATATGATTCCACACACAGAATATGATAGCAGATGGAGGACCAATGTGGCAGAATATGATAGCAGATGGAGGACCAATGTGGCAGTATATGAGGTTCCTCCTCAGATTGTCGGGGAGCATTTGGCCGCCTAACTGTGCCAGTTTGGACAGAAACTCAGTGCTTCCTCAGACGATCTGACCGGGGGGGGGGTGGAGCTTCGAGTTGATGATCGATGAAAAAGCCTTCTGCTCCATCCCCAACTGTCTGGATGTAGAGGGCCAGAAGATGCCAATAATTGTAACCGGACGTAAACCAGCATGCTGGAAGTGTGGTAAGATTCGTCACCTTTCCTCTTCCTGCACAGAGAAGGCCTCTGATGTTCTGACCCCCGCCCAAACAAATGCCCCTTTGGTCAAGTCTGTTCCATCCCTCTTGCCTGTAGTGGGCATGCCAGTGACCAGAACCGTTGTGGAAAATCCCCCGGTTGGGTCCAAATCTCAGCCCCCATTCACCGAAAAGCCTTTGTCCACTGCTAGTGCAGTTAATGAGAAGGGAGAGGGGGAATGGCAGGTCGTTGGTAGGGCTAAAGGGAAGGCCCAGGCAGCAGGACCTCGTTCCACTCCAAAAATAACAAAAGGCACAAACAGCCCCACTCCCTCAACCAGTGCCAAGGGCGACTCTCCGGCCAGCTACTTGGATAAATTACACCAGAAAACGATTCAATATGAACCATCATTTGAAAAGAAAGAAAAATTGCAGCAGCTAAAAGACTCCTTAAAAACCAATCGTCAAGAGTCAGGAAGAAAACCTGCCATTTCTTTTTAGGCACCATCTTCCCCTGTTACTAAACAGTACCCCATGGTCTCTCCCCCTGTAGTCAAATCATTAAGCCAAGTTTCCTCCAATATGACCACACTCAAGAAGACCAAATCATCTCCCAAAAAATCGTCTCCAATTCAATCTCCCATGCATACACAAATTAATTCACCAAAAAACAGGAACAGCAAAAATGTCAAAGAAGTCCATCATCTGATTCTTCAGAACACACAATTGAGAAAAAAATTAAACCCATATTCAACACAGGGGAAGATGTGTGCCAAGTTACAAAAGAACATGAAACTAAAGCTTTAATTCATGCTAAAAAAAATGAAGAATTTAAAAACTCTTCTTAATTTCAGGAAAATTCATAATCTTGACGTAGAAAACCCCCAAAACTTCCCTAAAGCTAAGAGAGTCCTCACTGTGGTGAGATCTAGTGTTGCCGGTCAGAATGTTTGGGCTATGATGGCCGAAGAAAATGAAGCTTTCGAAATGTTCCCGCCGATGGCTTGTTTCGACGATGACAACGTCAAAAAATTACAACAGTTTTGTTCAGGGAGGTTCCCAATTTTTGTTCACCCCCTCCCTTTACAGAGCTCTAAAGTTAACATTTCCCCTGGAAATTGGCGGCCTGTCTCCTGATGGCACCATCAAGAGTGAGATGGGTACTAGTTCAATGGGAGAGGCCGTTGGTGTCCTGACCCCGGCCATGTTCAATGCAGGAGAGCAACTCTAATCGGTTTCATCATGGCTCTCTGGTTAGCAAGTGTGAAAGCTCGAGGCCTGAGTTCGGAGGCTCTCTTGTGACCTTCAGCGTCTTGGGGTGAATATATGTTGTGTGCAAGAGACCCTGTTTTCTTCTCGTGACTATGAGGGCATTCTGTCTAGGGGGTTTTCCCTCTATTCAGCATGTTTTGATGGACGCTCGAGGGGTGTCTCTTGGCTGGTGAGCAAGTCTTTGAAGGCTGCGTGTGTTCTTGTCTTCGCGGATCCAGCGGGCAGACTTTGCATGCTGGATGATACCATAAAGTTCACCTCTTTCCAACTGATCTTGTACTTTAAGCATCAGCTTAAAGTCAAGATTAGGACGGAAAGGCGACGGATCTCTTCATCAGAATTCAGCAAAAGGTGGGTGCATCTTGCACGTTTGTGTCGTGTGAAATGGGCTGACCTTGAGTGGCACTTTGATGCCGGTTAGGCATCAGGATATTGCTCTACCTGGGTTGAACTAGTGCAACCCTTCCCGAAACTAGGCTAGGTTAGGTTCAGCTTTTGATGCTTTAGTTTCTTTTCCTTTCAAAGTTAACTTAGCTAGGGTATGTATGCTCACTGGCCCCCTTTTATTTCTGTCTCTATTTTTCTTTAAGTTTAATTCCCCATCCCCTCCCTTGTTAGGTGGTTAGTGATGTCAGTTCGCAGGTAGAATGTGGGGCGTCTTTCGTTTCACGTGAGTGTTTTTGTATTTCTTGTTGTGTTTGAATGAGTGCGTGTCAGTGTGTGTGCTTGGGATGAATGAATGTTTTATACTATTATAGTCCCACATTGATTTCGGCCAGTGAACTGGTATTTCTGCCACATTTAGTGATTGTGGGGGGTTTTATTACTAATATTATTTTTCTTTAGTTTCTTGTTAATAATTTTGTATTCTTATTGTAAATACTCATTGGGGTTAGTTTTTAGAATTGTTATTTTATTCCCCTCCCCCCACAGACACTGAATTATAAATATGGGGACTAGTTAGTATTTTCATAGAGACAGTGAGGTATTATGGTGGTTGTAGTAAGAACGGTATGTATGAATGTGTTGTTTTGGTGTAAGGAATATTGTTTGTACGATTGGGTCAGTGTTTGCGGCTAGCTAAGTTATAGTTAAGACGGAAGAAGACCGTCCTTTCCCCAATCCCCCCTTCGGCCTTGTGCCACATTTCTGTATTTTAAACAGAATAAATATCGCTTTCCTCTTCGGGACCTAGACTTCACAAATTTAAGCGCAGTACTAGATTGGCGGTAAGGTCTCATCATTTTACAGTTGAAATTGCTAGACGTAATTGTAAGTTCTGTTAATAGCTTCTTCTCTTGTACTTCTCAGGCTTATGGCCATATTATTTTGAAACATTGGTTCCCATATGACCACTGAAGTTAAGCAGCGTTGAGCCTGGTCAGTACTTAGATGGGTGACAGCTTGAGAATACAATGCCCTGTAAACTTGGATGTACAGGGAGTGTAATGTATGCCGGCTCTGAATAGTTAATTGGAGAGCTGAGTTCCGATTCCAGTTGGGTCTATTATATTCACTTACATGCCCTTGGGAAAGGCATGAATCCACTTCTTCTCTAGAGGTTAATTAGTAAGACTTGTATTACTAGATCATTATTATTCCCCCTCCACTCCTCCACCAAAAATGTCTTATAATCTAAAACTATTTTCTTTCTTTAAATAACCTGCAAAGGGTTGATAAGGCATAAAAAATGAATGAATCAATCAATAAAATACTGATTAGCTACACAGGCATGTCTTTTAAATTTATTTACATTCTCTGCAATATGTATAGAAACTACCGTGGTCAAAATGTGAGGGATTAGTTTATATATCGTTTGTAATATAGAATTGATCCCTGACTTTGTATTCACATTATAATTTTATGGTTTGTATATTAAATTCTGAATAGGTATGAATCCACTTCTCCTCCTCCCAGTTATGGGTTAATTAGTAAGACTTGTATCACAAAATCATTATTATCTTTGAAAAAGAAAAAAAATTGTACAATCTAAAAGTATTTCTGGCTTTCAATAACCTGTAATGACTCGATCAATTGTACATCTCACTTATGGAAATGTAATGTCAGTCGTTATGCTCTGTATTAATTCCTGTTTTTTATTGTTCTCGCACCATAACACTCATTAACCCTTTGTGTCTTTGAGGCTTTATTGCCTTGCTTGTGGTGAAATGATTAAAAATAAAAAAATAAAAATTTGTTTATAAATTTTTTGAGTAGATATGATCATTCGGGAAAGATGGTCGAAAATTTATTGTTTATAAACAGTAATTTGGACTTTGCTAACCAGACACTTCCCTGTAGCTGAGTGTTATAGCACATCAGATCAAATGGCGGTTTCATATAAGACCCTGTATATTAAGGCTTTCCTTTGACATATCCAAACAATCCACATCCCTCTTTCTTCTGTTTTGGGGCTATGATTAAATAAGACATGCATTGCCTATTTCTGGGGCTGATCACAGAAAGTCAAGCTGCTGATAAGTGAGGACCCCTGTATATATTTTTAATTATTTCACCCCAAACAACACAATAAGGCTACTAAAATGCAAAGACCCAGGGAAGTTACATTAGGGTGGTGAGAAAGTGTCTGAAGCCGAGATGCCAGGTTAGGACCAAAAAACATGTGTGTTATTGTATATAGAAAGTATGTAACTTTATGTAAAAAATTAAGCATCATAACAAAGACAAGAAGATGCCTACCTTTGGCCAATATCTTGAGGAAGTTCTTCAACAGGGAAATAACTTATCACTTCCGGTTTACTACTCTTATTCACCAGAGCCATTCCCTACAAGAGAGAAGAAGAAGAAAATGGCAAAAATGAAGCAAAAATTAACTTAAATTAGAAATGTTTTGTCGTTTATATTATAATTGTATCAAAATTATTTGTAAAATAGCTCTTCTTTCAATAATGCTTAAAATTCTTAACCATTGATAATCCCTTTTTTTTTTACTGGTTTTTAGTGCATTTTCAATAGTAAAAAAAAAAAAAACAAGAAAAAATTACATTGCATCTCTGTAATAAAAGTCATTTACATTTCATCTCTATATTATAAAAACAACAAAATAAATAAACATTTACAGTGCTTCCGAATAGTAAAAATCAGGGCTGTGGAGTCGGAACACAAAACCTTTGACTGGTTCCTCTATTTTTGTCACCTCCGACTCCTTTTTATGTAATTAAGTGATTATGGCCTACAAGTCTCATAAAGTTAATGCATATGCTCCTAACTTGAGTAGGCCTATATCATTAGAACTGGTTTATATCAAAGAATAAAGATATTGTGGCTTTTATATCATACCTATTCATTCTTGAATATTTTCTAACAGAATTAAAGACAAAATCTTTGAAAGGATATAGAAGAAATAACAATATTCTATAAGATTTTTACACACACATTATATATATATATATATATGAGAGAGAGAGAGGGAGAGAGATCTTTGAGAATAAGGAATAAGTACAGAACAAAAATAAAACTACTTTATAACAGAAAATATAATCTTTTAGAGGATGTAAAAGATATAACAAAAATAAAAATTCTATAATGTAAAATTTTTTTGACCAATTACATAAACAAAATAACTACAAAAAATAAAATGACTTTAAAAAAAAGAAGTTGAGATGAATTTCTTTAAAGGAAATAGTAAATATACAGTAGAAGAAATAACAATAAAAATTCTATAATGTAAGACTTTTTACATAAAGTGTAAATTCAACTGGAGTCGGAGTCAGTATAGTTTTACCAACTCAGGCTCCAGTGACCCCTTAATTGCTTCCGACTCCAACTCCACAACTCCGAAGCCCTGGTAAAAATCCATTTATGGTGCATTTCTATAGCAAAAACCACTTACAGTGCATCTCTAACATAAATCTGAAATAGCATTGAATGAAATTACTTAAAACTAAACACCCCTTATGCCATCTAAGCTAAGCTTAAGTCTTGAACAAGGTCACATTCATTTGCAATGATTTATCAAACCCTGTTAATTTTTCATTATCTTCATACTTTAAAAATTCTTTTTTTGTTTTTTACTAATAACTTATTCAAGTTTCAAACAGAACTGTTAAAACTCAAAATAAAGAAATCAGTTTATCAAGACTTGAACCCACGTTCTATCAGGGCTACAAATATTATTGGAAGGTACAGATAATAAACCTCTCACCTACAACCCCCCCACCCCCACCAATCAACAAACTTCGGATGCGATGGACAAAATCTGCAGGCAAAAAACTTTAAAATCGTCAGCAATGTATCTCAAAATTTATGGGCTAAGCAGAACAAGTCATATTAGTTCTCAAAGTGACCACTTGGTGGCAGTGGTAACGGCCCTTTCAATTGTAAAAAATGATGGGTGTACAGTATATAAAGTACGATATATTAGCGCGTGCTTGAGAAAGTAACTGTGAGAAATCTATTACTTTTGTTATTTTGATTAATATATCTATATTAAGTATATATTTATTTATGTCATATATATAGTCTGATGATCCGCAGTCCTTTAAAAGGGCTCTGGTGAAATAATTTATTACATGGAACCTTAAAGTGGTCTGTTTTTATTTTTATTTAAATTATTAGCTCTGATTTACATTGAGCTCTCTGGATTTTATCCTCCTTGGGTCTACCCATACGGATTACCTAGTTTTTCGTAAACTAAATCTCTATATATATATATATATATATATATAAATATATATATGTTTATAGTATTTACATTATGATTATAATTACTGGTAGTTACTATAATCCCTTCCCATCTATGAAGAATTGGCTTTAATGGACCACCCAACCCCTATTAGCCCATTGATGTGAGGTTTGTATTTTGAAAATGTCCACAGTTGAATTTAAAGTCCTAAGAAAAGAAATAGAAAAAAGATAATTATCAAAGTGTGTGATCTGTTTAAATAATGAAAATATATTGTGGCATAAACTCACCTCAAGCTGTCTAAGGTTTGGCGTCATTCCTTCGGGTACACACTGCTTCCAGACTTGCATAAATTCAGCCAGGTTAAACTGAAATCCACAAACAGCACCAAGAGTTGAATATTTTCATAGCATGAACAAAAATTGTTTTTTGACTTCTTTAACACTACTCACAAGTATTTCTCCTCCCCACTGAATATGCCAGCATTTCAGCTTCAGTTGCCTAGTTCTTGTGTGAATTTTATTTTAGGTGCTGCCATAGCAGGAACTGAAAACACAACCTTGAGACTCAAGCACAGTATTTTGGATAATGAAAATCATTCAAAGTGGCAGGACAAACATTTCACACAGCAAATGATGTTGCTCATAGACGACTGAAGATTTAAAGGTAACTTGTGTCATTCCAAGAGTTGTGTGTAAAACCGATCTCACTCAATTCTACAGCCTTGTTTCCTGACGAAAAAGAAATGCTTTCTGAAACAGCTGCAGAAAAGAACAGCTGAAATATTATGGTAAAAGAACAACTCAATGAATGAGTTCGGTAGTCCAAACAATTCTTGCAAAATAGTGAGCAGGTATATCAAAAAGTGTCCCCCAACAATGTAGCACTGACACTCACCTTACAACAATGGTGAACAATAAACCTAAACAATCTCATTTACACCTAGGTATCTTCAATAATTTACAGCATAGTATGATGATAAAAAGGCCTCAAACTTAATAAAAACAAAGTTCTATCGTCAAAATGTTTATGTTATTAAGAGGAAAGACCAAAGTATTTTTTGATTATTTTTTAAAATTTTTTAATCCTTTCTAGCGCGTTCAAAATTTTGGTTAAATTTTTTTTTTTTACATCAGCAGTCATGTAATATTTACCATTAGTTTTTTAGCGCCTTTTTTCAGTTGGAAAACACTTCCAGCACATATCAAATTCTCTGATTGACCATCATTGCTGCATTTTCAAAATTTTTAATTTTCTTTTTTTTACATCTGATTTCACTAAATATTTTATATTTTAATTTCATTTTGTTAAATATAATTAATTTATTGTTTTTCAGTGAGAGACATACTGCAATTATTAATTATTTTCTTTTTTAGATTCAATTTTTGGCATGAAAACAGTGCTGGCTTTAGATGTGTCTTCATTAAAAAAAAATAGTACCTAAGAAAAAGAAAAAAAAAGAAAAAAATCAATAAAATATAAGACTTTTAAGAGTATTTAATTTTTTTAAATTACTTTAGTTAAATAAGCTGGTTCACTTAAAATTCAAAAATACTGTCACTTCTGTACTTCTGTCTGATAAATTGCCATGATGTTAGTTGTCAATACGTTGATGTAAATGTCAATTCACACCACTAAAACCAATCACCATGGCTAGACAGGCTTCTCTTATTTTCCCTTGAACTACTACTTTGTGAAAGCATCCAAGTTTAGGTTTGAAGTTTATCTTTCCCATATATTCTCATAAACTGTGCCTTTTACACTTACCACTCACACAACAACCACCTTTAGTAACCCTCTACCTTACCTCATGCTGAGGGTGCATATCTTGCATTTTTAAAAATACAATTGTGCAAATTATTGGCGTCAATTTTCTTTTTAAGCCCACCAAGATCATATGTCAAAATAATTTGAATTAAATTTCAGGAAATGCCAATAATTTCTTGCTAATTCATGGTACTATGATGGACAATTAAGAGTGTAACAATACGATTTCTCACATCTTTAGAAGATAAGGAGATAAATTCCTTCCCTTTAAGTCAGCTCTTAAGTCCTGTCTCCAGTTTGCCTTTGAATTGGTAAACATAAAATTTTATCAATGATTTTAGATAGTCATAAAAGTAGTCTTTTGAAGATTTGATCACCCATGTGGCTTTGAAGTGGTCTCAACTCTTCCGGATAGCGGGATGGGACCCCAGCCATTATCCATATAAGCAGTGAGAAAAGATAGATGGCAGGTAGATGAGAATCAGCAGGGTCTGAGTAAGGAAATGGGTAAGTAAGTGCCTAGTGGCCAGTAATAGAAGGACAGGAAGTGAGGAAGAGTCGCCGAGTCCAGAGGCCAGTGAGGAAGGGGACCAGCTGAAGTTAGGGATATGGCAGTCCAGCCAAAGGAAAAGATAGCCGGCTAAGTGAGAAATTGTATTGTTGTGAACTCCCAACCAGTGTTTTGAAAAAACAATTGTCGTCATTATTATTATTATTTATTGAAAGTGATCACAGCTAACAAGACAAACCAGTGCACATCGAGAGTTGGGTGTATATGCAAACCAACCTTGGATATCATCACAGGTGCAAAACAACCTTGGATATCATCACAGGTGCAAACCAACCTTGGATATCATCACAGGTGCAAAACAACCTTGGATATCATCACAGGTGCAAACCAACCTTGGATATCATCACAGGTGCAAACCAACCTTGGATATCATCACAGGTGCAAAACAACCTTGGATATCATCACAGGTGCAAACCAACCTTGGATATCATCACAGGTGCAAAACAACCTTGGATATCATCACAGGTGCAAACCAACCTTGGATATCATCACAGGTGCTGTGAACGATGGATGAGCAGATAACGCCGTCACAAATTCGCCACAAATTTTGTTACAGGAGGGATTGCTTCTCATAACTTAAGGCACAATGATGAGTGATTGGGACTGCTTCTTGTAACTCAGTGTACAACAACAGGCAATTGGGATCGCTTCTTGTAACTTATAGTACAATGATGTGTAATTAGGATCATTTCTCAAACATTCCTGGTTGAAGGGTAATCTAAATATGCTTTGTTCCTTCCAAAACAGAAATGTCGAAAATTTTTCTGCATTTTTCATATCATCATCAAGTCGAGAATTCTTCTCTGATTCTCCTGACTCATTCCCTCCAACCATCTCTGTCAGACATCGCTGCCGGCAAGTCCTCCAGATGCATTCCACAAGTCATCTACAAGTTGTCAATGATGAGGTCTTCTAACCGATCTCCTGCCACACAATGGTTTCCATAGGAGGGTGACATATGACACAACAATGGTCAATTAAGATCCCTTCTCTTCCCTCATGGCACAACAATGGGCAATTGGGATAAAGTTCTGACTTACTTCTCCAAGACTGACCAACTAGCTGAAGCCTTCTCTCTCTTAGCAAAACTGAGATAGGAGGAAGGTGTCCATACAGGCGTTTCTTTGTTGGGTGTTTCTTCCAGCTGATGTCTAAAGCAACTTGTAACATCCTTGTGTATGTTCCGTCAAGTGATGCTTCTTTGTATTTCATCAGCACCCATGCTGTTGAGCTGTAGAGCAAGACAGGTTCCACTGTGGCCTTAGGAAGTCCCTCTTAAGATTGTCAGAGTGGGAGGACTTCCAGATGGTGATAAGACATCAAGTCGAACATCAAATCCATCCAGTCAATGGAGAGATACATCAAAATCCGCAAAGGTGAGTTAACTGTAAACTTTCCTAAACACCTTCATAATCAGCATCTCCTCTAACATCCATACAACCTCATTCAGTAACCCTCTACCTTGAGTGTCTCACGAGCCTTGTATTGTGCTTACAATGAATAACCTACGTAATGATGTAATGTAAATGGATGGCAGAGCAAAGACTGGGAACTATTATTGTTCCTTTCATCCATCTCTGTCAGACACTAGCGTCAGCAGGTACGACAAATGGCATCCATAGTCATCTGCAAGTTGGTCACTGTAGGTGTGCTGAGGTCTTCCAACCGATCTTTTGCTGCACAATGGGTTCCATAGGATGTCACTCACAAGTTCTAACTTCTCCAGGACTGACCAGCCAGCCAAACCCTTCTCTCCCTTAGCAAAACTGAGATAGGAGGAAGGTGTCCATACAGGCGTTTCTTTTTTGGGTGTTTCTTCCAGCTGATGTCTAAAGCAACTTGTGACATCCTTGTGTATGTTCCGTCAAGTGATGCTTCTTTGTATTTCATATAGAAAATCCTAAACGCCTAAAGCATGTTTCCACTTTAGAAATGAAAGAAAAGCCTGGCACATTGATAAGTAAATATTTTTTAAATAAAGTTTTTTTTTTTAACCTCATAACTAAGGATAAATACAAACCTTTCCTGTATTCTTTATAGTTAGTTTCGCAAAAAACCTGCAAATTTTGTCTTCTGACAGCTTCAAAAGCTCATCTGCAATGTAAACAAGATTAAACTGGAGGAAATTAAAAAAAAATAAAATAATTAGTGGAGTGAATACATGGTTAGTATAAAAAATTAGGAACTCCAGACATTAGCATAGACAGATGAAGGAGGAGTTGAGTTACATCGGATAATTTAAGGACAAATCAACCCTTGTTGAGTTATTAATGTCAAAGATAAATGTGATGGGACGGAAACCACAATGAATTAATAAATAGGTAGACAATGGTCTAATTTTACATTAGTGTCAATATGTTAGACATGGAGACAGCATTTAATAAAGACAAGAAAAGGGAAAGCACAAGTCAAGTTTTACACTAGGGCTAAAAAGGTGGACATATGTACAGTTTTACACTAGGGTTAAAAAGGTGAACATATGTAAAGTTTTACACTAGGGTTAAAAAGGTGAACATATGTAAAGTTTTACACTAGGGTTAAAAAGGTGAACATATGTAAAGTTTTACACTAGGGTTAAAAAGGTGAACATATGTAAAGTTTTACACTAGGGTTAAAAAGGTGAACATATGTAAAGTTTTACACTAGGGTTAAAAAGGTGAACATATGTAAAGTTTTACACTAGGGTTAAAAAGGTGAACATATGTAAAGTTTTACACTAGGGTTAAAAAGGTGAACATATGTAAAGTTTTACACTAGGGTTAAAAAGGTGAACATATGTAAAGTTTTACACTAGGGTTAAAAAGGTGAACATATGTAAAGTTTTACACTGGAGCAAAAAATGTAAACACAGCTCTGCTGTATTTGCAGATAATAAAATCGATATTACACAAAACATTCTTTGAAAACAATTTCCTTGCAGTGTGACAGAGAGAGAGTCTGAGAAACACACACACACACACACACGTATATTTTTTTTAGTGAAATTGGAGTAGATTTGATTAGCGAAATTAAATCAGAGCATTTTGTTTACTGATGGGGAAATCTGATCTAGGGCGGAAGTTGTACCCATTGAATCTGGGTCATCAGAAGACAATGCAAATGGTCGAAATAATTTTTATCGTTTAAAAATTGAAATAGAGCTGAGTAAGCTAGAAGGAACTTTGCAATTCACATGATTTTGGTTGAAGCAGCCAGAACCCCGTGATAATCGCGTGCAAAGTAGTAGGGCCGAGGGTCAGTTATAATCAGCCGGGTTTATCTATATAAATGCATAGTTATGCTGAAAAAGGAGACTGGAGAAAATTCTTGAAGAGAGAATTGGTCCGGGCAAGTGTTGGGAGGAGGAACACCACTACAACTTTAAGCCCCACAAAGAAATCTTTATCCCTCCATCGCAAGAGTCATATATCGTTCTGAGACGATTTAACAAGCTAATCACAACACTCTCTCTCTGTCTAGAATCCAGTCTATGAGTTTTTACGTTAAATACTTTTCTTTTCTATAACCCGTTTCTTTTCTCTACTATTCTTTTCTGCTATATAAAAGACATTGACAATTCAACCACTGAATGGTTGTTTGTCCGGCTTTCTGCAGATATTAATTTTTTTTGCTGCATTCTAAATTTCTTTGTGCAGACCTCCCCAGCCATGTCTACATCTTCAGTCGACCGTGAATGGACGAACATCACTTCTGTTTTCTGGATCAAACAAATCACAATGTGGGCAGGAAGCAGGATTAAACCAGTGCACCGGTCGAATAATCTACGGATGCTCAGAGGACCTATGGCCACTCCCTTAAGTTCAGTTAGGACTGAATAGACACCTCAACCCAGAGAGTAAGACGCCGGGGGTTGAGGGGCTGGGGCGAAAGTGCTAGAGCAGATTAACCAAATATCATGTTTACCAGAGCTACAGCAACTGGTGGAACCAGATCTGTTACAACATGGGACATTTTATATTTAGCAAAGAATGACTGAAGCGATGAGAGTTTTTGCGGCATTTATGACTGTTTTTTTTCTTTCTCATTTTATCACTTACTGTCATGTCTGTGGCATTTCAAAATTTTTTTCACTTACTTAGTTTGTATATTTTTCAAATCCTATTGATAGAAACTATTTTCAAAGACATTTTTACGAAACATCAATCATATTGGTGACAAAAGACAGCAAATGGCAGAGGATCTTGATTATCAATTAACTAATGGAATAAAAGATACCAAATTGTATGCTATTGGATGCAATAAGGATGATAATATGATTTGTTACATAGGCGTCTAATATGTAAGAAAATGCATTTCACTAACAGTTATCGGCAAATTTTAACTTGGGATCAGTTGTCGAGTGAGTAACCATAGCTAAATCTCTATCTATAAAAGGCAGGATGTGTGTGTGTGTGTAACGAATGCACGGCTGCAATTTTCGACGGATTTGCACCAAAATTTACATGCACATGCTCCAAGTTAGCGGCAAGGCCACAACCGACTTTGCATTTCCCAACTCCCATTGATAGTGGAAATAATCGATTTTTTCATGCTTCTACAGCAGCTTTCATGTAGTCTGCGGCCATTTTCTACTGGCCAGAGTGAGAGCCTATAGCTGGCTGCCACGAATAGGCAGGAATATTCTATTGGCCAGCGTGAGAGCCAACAGCTGACTGACACGAATGTTAACTAGCATGCTAGAATGCCAAAAAAATCGATACCTGCATTCGTCACAAGTGAGAAAAATTTAAATCTGCATGGCACTTTACTCCAATTGGCTCATTCGCTTGCTTAAATTCAACATTGATTCTGATTCCACAGAACTGAGTTGGGAGTGAAAAAATGTTTGTTGTTAACATTCTTTTTTCATTCGTTTTTTCCAGTTACAAATCCTTTTTTAAAGCTGATCGTTTTGTGTTCATTTTGTTTAGTTCTTTTTTCATAACAGATTTAATGTTTAGTATAGAGCTTAGAAAAAATTTGCAGTGTGAGATAGGCAAGAAGTAAGGCATGTAGCAACATCAGCACGGCAAAAGACACTCCTTTAAAGGCAAGGAAGGGCAAAAATATTTTAAGTCAAGTGATAGCGATTGCTGTACGAGTCGAACAATTTTTGAATCAAGCACGGGCAACGCCGGGTCATGCTGCTAGTGTAAAATAAATAAATGGCAGAACTGCTCAACAAGCAGATTTGACAAAGTTTGCAATAAACAACAAGAAAAAGAAAAGGACAGGGCAAAAATGAATCTAAATCAAGCAAACAATATACGCAAGACAAAGCAACAGTAATATGACGAAAAGTTCACAAACTCAGAATTGGGGTTGATGCCCAAGAGCAGGTTCTGACAAGCGAATGTAGCGTTCTGGCTCCAAGACAGATCGGGACTGAGTCAGATGAAACCGAGAACCATCCGAGGAAGAAATCCCAGCATGCATTTGTGTGCTTCTTGTG
The DNA here is from genome assembly GCA_964036315.1 of Acanthosepion esculentum. Classification (NCBI taxonomy): domain Eukaryota; kingdom Metazoa; phylum Mollusca; class Cephalopoda; order Sepiida; family Sepiidae; genus Acanthosepion; species Acanthosepion esculentum. The sequence continues at coordinate 17,322,804 of OZ038499.1, forward strand.
ACGAAAGAATTCGAAACGAGCGCAAATGTGTCTTGCCTGCAAAGTGATGACAAAAAGAAATAGGGCTGCTATTGAAGACACAACACGCATATCTCGTCCAAAACATGACGATATTTGCACACATGCAAATTTTGGCCGTATTGGAATAGCATAAAAAGCGGGGTGCCAGCAGCACGACAGAACCGAAGTCATTCGGCGGACAGTGTGCAATAGAGCTGGACGTAAGGATTGACCGTTGGACAAAGAGGAAGTCGAAGTAGGCGCGGCTGAGCTGGGGTCTGTTTCACAACCACCCAGTGTAACGGCTGAGAAAGGAAGCCACGCAATCCATTTCCTTGAGGTGACCGAAGAAGGAAAAATAATTGCTGGCCTGCCGGCGAGCACCGCACACCACTTTTTTAAACCCCCCTTCCTCCCACACACACACTCATCAGCATTTTTCTCTACACTTCTGCCTATAAAGGGGCAAATGTTTTGAAGTCATTCTGTACAAATTGAAACCAGTTAACAAAAAAAAAAAAAAAAAAAAAAAAAAAAAAAAATCGATGTTCGTTTTAGCTTTCCATTGTGTTCTCTCGGTTAATTTTTATTGTTTTAAAAACCTAAACTGAATTTATACTCATTTTTGTCAAATGTCACAACAAAAATGTTAAACTATTTATTTATTCAATTGTGTATTAAAGAATATCATTCATTTCTTCAGACAAATGGTCGCATGTTGTGTGCATTCTCTGCGGAAAGTAAGAATTCGAGTTGCACCTCAAAGGTTGTTTGATAAAGAAATTGATAGTGTATGCAAATTTGTAATCTGACCAATGTTGGGCATCTCTGGTGCATATATAAACCAACAGATCATCTGGGCGAGGTGTTCCGGATCCTCATGCATAGTGGCAACCATTAGATTTGACTGCCAGTGGCCGCACACAAATTCTTCCAAATGCAAATTGTTTCTTTACAATATTATAAAGTGAAAGACCTGAAAACATTTTTTAATGTGTGTGTATGTCTGTGTGTGTATAAAAGTTTAATTGAAGATGACTGACAAGATACTGTGATTAAGCATTTTTTGTATTAAATTTTTCTTGTATTTGTACGTATATTTTCTGTTCTGGACATAAAGTGTAAAAACTATCTTTGGCAATATGTCACATGTACATGCAAGTAATAACAGAAAGACTTCAATGTAAATAATAAAGTATTTAATTACCAAATGCAATTAAAATACATTCACAACAAAGAAGTAAAGAGTCAACAGAAAGGTTATTGATTACTTATCTGTGTAGAGCTGCAAGGTAAAGTACTAATGTGACACCCAACCCTCCTCTGTCCTGGTCAGGGCACCGTTTGTGACACCCGTACTGGTCGCGGCGCACTTGTGACGTTGGTCCTTTGTGACGGGCTAACCCTGGGACATCGGTTGAAGTCTGGTTGGGTTCTAGCACCAACTTGTCGTACCCGGCTCGCTTCCAACGCCTCGTCACCGAAGCAACTGCTTTGATCTCGATTCAACCTACCCACGTTGTGATTTGATCTTAGGTTGACGAGATCAATCAGACGTCAGGCCGTAGTGCCAGCCGAATCCGGGTCAAGGTGATACTGCACAATAATTGTAGACAAAAAAAACAAAAGCACAAACAGCAACTTCAAGGCGAGCGACTGGTTAGGAATAGTGATTAATTTTATGTCGGTTTGTTGAGTTACAGGAGTGCGTCTCTCTCTCTCTCTCCCAGCCCGAAGAAGAAAAAAAAATGTGGATTGTAACACTTTTGCGTTCCTTAACTAGTTCTGGATATCGGGATGGCGAATATAAGTCAGACTTCTATAATTTGTTCTTGGTTAGAAGTCTAGTCGGAAACTTGTTTTGATGGGAAATCTAAAGTCGGTCTTCAACAAATCTGTTCTTGGTTAGAAGTCTAAGTCGGAAGGCATGGAATCGTGCGGTCACCTGTGCGAGGCGCGTCTCTCTCTTACTGTACTGGCTGTACTCTTCTCTGCGAACTCCCTGAAACACCCGTAGATGTTTGCTTATATGGACGCCGATCAAAACCTGGCGTGGGGTCGGACGTGGTGTGGCCACCACGTTGATTTCAAATCCCCAATAAGGATTTTCTTTGTTTTCGGCCAAAAATAATTATCATTTTCCGTATTTGGAAATCTTATTCCACATCCACCCTCTTCTGCTCTCATATGGGTATCTCACCATACTTTAGAGGGCGTCAACGGTTTTCCCACTTCCTCGCAGTAACGTCTCATACCTATCCTCTCAATGGGCGGTGGCGGCCTCCTCTCTGCGTCACATGATCATCTCCGCCTGGCTATTCGGCCAATAGGCGTCAACTGATAATCTCAATTTTTATCCAACTTCACGGGATATGTTTTTTTTTTCAACCAGGTTTATCCGTCAACATTAAGTGGAAGATTCTTTTTTGGCGAAATTGGGTTAATTAAAATACCCTAACATAGCCTTCGTTATCACAAACGAACCCAAGACAAAATGCAGATGTCCTGTCCAGGCGGTCTCATTCTAGGGCTCTGGGTGCGTTTGGCAGACGACCCATCAACTACTGATAACAGCCAATGTTTTATCTGCCCAGAGCTCTGGTATCCCTCAACTAATTTTTACGACAATGACCATCAAAATTTTCGTGGGTGGCATTCTTTCCTTCTCTTATCATCTAAGTTGTTAAGCCCTGTCCGTCTGTTTCTTTCTCTTTTTCCTTCCTTTGTCCTCGAAGAGAATTTGGCATATCTCAGCATCAAACTTCAGCGAGAAAGTAAAGTGGTTATCTTGAATTCGCACTTGAAAATAACAAAACAAAAAAAATCTTTTTTTTTTTTTTTTTTTTTCACCGATACTCTGTTTGGGAAAACAACAAAACAAAAAGAATATCGCTCAGTATGTCTTTCGTTATATCTATCGGTTTAAGTAATCGCTCAGTATGTCTTTCGTTATATCTATCGGTGTAAGTAATCGCTCAGTATGTCTTTCGTTATATCTATCGGTGTAAGTAATCGCTCAGTATGTCTTTCGTTATATCTATCGGTTTAAGTATCCCCGTAATTAACTTCTGTGGTTAATTAATTAACCCTTCCGTTCCTAAATAGTGTTACACTAATTTGTCTTGAAACACGGGACCCTTGACTTTAACGTCCGGGTTAACACAATAGTCCAACAAGTAAATGTAACCACTCAGTGGTATGATATCTCTATTTATAGTAAATGGTGGTCTACATTTTCAGAGTCTAGAGATTCACGTTCAAACTCTGGCGTCAGCAGTAACACTTTTCATTCATATATGACACTACCCAAATGTTGTATGGATCCAAACACTTTCAGGCAGTTTTTACATTTTTCATGCACAGAAAAGAAAATACTTGGACGAATAAAAGAAAAATTTTATAAAAATACTTAGCAATGCCCTGTCAGTTGTCTTCAATGGAACTTTAATAAAAGGGATTACTGTCCAAATACACAATTTTATATATTATTGTGTGAGGAAGATAGAAATTATCTCTCTCTGTACCCCGAAGAAAACAGTTGCAAATGAATGCAATCTCCGTTAGATGAACATATTATCAACTGAATCCCGCAAAGACAAAAAAGAATTGTGATACACTGACATGAATTATACACACAGACCCTGCTTGACAGGACAGACACATGTGAGGTTTGATAAAACAAATGAAAAACAATCTACACAAAAATAAAAATAAAAAGTACCAAAAATATTTCGTTTCTGATGGGGCTTTAATAAAAGTGAAAGATTCAAAATTCATAAACATTTCCTGTTTGGTTCTTATCCTATCATGCTGTCAGATTCTAATCCACACACACACGCACACGCACACACACATACATATATAAGGAGACACGGTGAATTAATGGATAGCAGCTCAGATTGAGGAATCGGAGAGCCGAGTTCAAATTCCACTCAAATCCATTACATTCACTTACGTGCTAATCCCCTTGGGAAAGATATAAATCCTTTTCTTTTACCCCCAGCTATGGGTAAATAGCAGGACACTCGGTTCTATAGGCTGGTCTAGGAGGACAACTCTGAATTCAAAACCTGTGGAGGGTCGTTTGGGGACCGTGGGGCACACAGGGCACCAGGTCTCTGTATTCGACTCTTCAAAAATTGGTTGGTTCTGCACAAAGCCCTCACCACTAGAATCAAATCATATTCGCAGGTGTCATGGCTGTTGGTTCCGAGGAACTAAGCTGCTTGACCCTCATACGTCAAAAAAAGAGTCCATTATGTGATTGTGTATTTGGTTAATCCCTCTTTTATACAAGTTTCATTAAAAACAACTAACAAGGTACACCAGTTAAGTATCTATCTAATTTTTCTTGCATTCTTATAATTTTCTTCATTTCTGGATGTAAATTATATAGAATGCTTTTGGTTACATTTTTATCCATTATCAAGGATGAATTTTATATTTACTTTTAACTGAATGTATGGATTGTTTATGTATGTATCTAGAATTATAGGAATGTTTTATTTTCCAAACATGGTCAGCACATTGTGGCCATGTTGATAGTTGATATTATTGAGTGTTGGCTTTTTCATTTTTATTAATAATGTTTCCATTATTTTTAATCTTTTTTACATGTAAATGAAGCTATTATATTTGTATTATCAATGCGTATGTTGCTGATAGAATTTGGTAGGTCTCCATGTATATGTAAATGAGACCTAATTGAGCTATGGTCAGAGAGATGTAATGCGAATTTTCTTGTTAGGCATGTTTTTATATATATATATATCTATAAAAAGCTCAAACACTAATATTCCATGGTTATGATTCCAATGTAATAAGTTATTTTCATAGGTTATGGCACGTCACGCGAAATGACGGTTCCGTATAGGATACAGGTTCGATTCCTGTCAGAGAACGAAAATTTTCTATGAAATTTTTTCAGACATTCAAGCCGGTAAATGTTATTTAATACTGTTTATTATAAAACAGAGCATTTGCTTAAATACTTGTATCTATAAAAAGAACGTTAAACATAATATAAATGTCTTTAAATAAATTGTCGGACTATGTCCAATTCAAAAATATATGACGTCATTTGTTTACATTTGATACGCTAGAGCAGATATGAATAGAAGAGATTCATGGAAGATTTAAGTTTAGAGATAGTAAATTGGACCTTGCTAACCGGACGCTTCTCTGTGGCCGAACGGTTAAGGCACGTCACGCGAAATGACGGTTCCATATAGGATACAGGTTCGATTCCTGTTGGAGAACGAAAATTTTCTATGAAAATTTCTCGGACATTCAGGCCGGTAAATATTATTTAATACTGTTTATTATAAAACAGAGCATTTGCTTAAATACTTGTATCTATAAAAAGAACGTTAAATATATCATAAATGTCTTTAAATATATATATATATATATGTATGCATATATATATATGTATGCATATATATATATATATATATATATAATATGTATACATATATATATATATATATATATAATATGTATACATATATATATATATATATATATAATATGTATACATATATATATATATATATATATATGTATACATATATATATATATATATATAATATGTATACATATATATATATATATATATATAATATGTATACATATATATATATATATATATATAATATGTATACATATATATATATATATATATATATGTATACATATATATATATATATATATAATATGTATACATATATATATATATATATATATATATAATATGTATACATATATATATATATATATATATATAATATGTATACATATATATATATATATATATAATATGTATACATATATATATATATATATATATATATAATATGTATACATATATATATATATATATATATATAATATGTATACATATATATATATATAATATGTATACATATATATATATATATATATATATATATAATATGTATACATATATATATATATATATATATATATAATATGTATACATATATATATATATATATATATATATAATATGTATACATATATATATATATATATATATAATATGTATACATATATATATATATATATATAATATGTATACATATATATATATATATATATATAATATGTATACATATATATATATATATATATATAATATGTATACATATATATATATATATATATATATAATATGTATACATATATATATATATATATATATATAATATGTATACATATATATATATATATATATATATATATATGTATACATATATATATATATATATATATATATATAATATGTATATATATAATATGTATATATATATATATATATATGTATACATATATATATATAATATGTATACATATATATATATATATATATAATATGTATGCATATATATATATATATATAATATGTATGCATATATATATATATAATATGTATGCATTATAATATGTATGCATATATATATATATATATATAATATGTATGCATATATATATATATATATATATATATATATATATGCAATTTTTATACATATATTATTTATATATTATATATGCATGGTACTTATTGGAAAGTGCTCAATATCAGTGATAGAGCTAACACACAAACATATATGAACGGTGTGAGACCAGGCGCATATACGCATACATGTGTCGTTGCATGCATATATACGCAATTGGCTGCTGTATCCAGTGTTAGAATTGTGTAGCAAATTTTCAAAATTAATCAGTTTGATGATCACAAAGGCCATGAAACCCAGGGTCGCAAACTCACATCAACGCAACTAAATATATATATATATATATATAGATATATATATATATATATATTATATACTGTACCTATGAGCACTAATGTGTATGCCCCAATCCTCATAAATACGTTGGACACTATTGTAAGAGGGAGAAATATGCTGTCTATTAGTCCACTACTAGCAGTGGTTTACCTATCTCACGTCGCTGGCGAGTATTTTATTACTATTTCTTTTGAAACCTTCATTTTGGTTATTCCTCATTTAGTAACATTTTCTAGGTTACAAAATATATATATATATTTATTAAATGCACACCTATTGCTTTAAATTATCAGGTAAATTATGAGTGGCTTACCATCAGAAGCACTGTTTTCTGTATCCTCAGAATATATGCGAAGAACATGTTCCACGACACACCTGAAAGATAAGAAATTCTTATTGGCTTAATGACAACATTTACAGGTGAGATTATTTCTGCTCTTGGAGATTTGAAACCATTACCTAATGACATCTATGATTTTGTGAAATTAAATGTGGAAGGAGTAGCCATGGTCAAATGCAGAATAAATAACAGAAGTGTCCAACAAACAGAACTGACAACGTTTGCAATAAGCAATAACAAGAAAGAAATAGAAAAGAGCAGGGCAAAAATAATATAAAACAAGCAAACAATATATGCAAGGCAAAGCAACAGTAATAAGGCAAAGCAACAGTAACATACCAAAAAGTTTGCAAACTAAGAACTGGGGTTGACACCCAGAAGCAAGTTTGAACAAGTGAATGTAGTGTTTTGAATTAAAGAGAAGACAGACTGGGATTGAGTTAGATAACACTGAGAACCAGACTATTTTATTGGCTAGGAAGAAATCCCAGCATGCATTTGTGTACTTCTGCCTATAAATTTAAAATGGTCTCAGATGGAAAATAATTGGGAAAACAAAAATTATTTGAAAGAAAATTTTGGAATTTTTCTTGATCAATTTTCTACTGCCACCAAGAAATTAATTTGTGGATTTAAAAGGATTAAAACTAAAATAAACAGACATAATATGTCTAAATTATTTAACCAAACATATATATTAAGAAAAATATGAAAACTAGAAAGGCTTTTGAAATGCATTTCATCCGTTAGGATTTCTTTGGACTGGGCTTTGTCGCCATGTCTATACATACACACAAAACGAGAGATGCTGGTAGTTTCCAAATTTTTTGAAAGAATATGTCTTTTTTTCAATCTAGCCAAATTCATCTGTATTCTTTCTGTCTCCATCATCTTTCTCCCTGACTATCCCACAATGCAACAATATAAAATCTACCAAGAATGGTCATATATTGTAAGAGCCTGGATGTAAATTTAAATTTCAAAAATATTCTTTCAAAAAATTTTGAAACTACCCGTGTCCCTCGTTTCATGTGCAGACGTGGCAACGTCAACAAAATCCAGTCCAATGAAATTGTAATGAATGAAACGCGCACAAAAACTTTTCCATATATTTATTTATTATTTAGTTATATTTTTCTAAATACTGTTTGCTGATATATAAAATTATACAAAATTATATATCATCATATATGTACCAGGTATAACAGCAAAATTGTCCAAATCGTGTAATAGCATAATTGTCCATCCCACATTGAGTTTCTGTTTTCCAGGTTTTCAGATAAGACGCTTAGCCATCTTGACACCATTTGTCGTAAGAATCACTGAAAAATCCTTTGAGTTATTCAGCTAGAAAGAGAACAGATTAAAATTGCCTTATGACATCAACATTGTATTCCCAAATGAGCAATGGTGAGAGAAAAAAAAACCATTCAGGCCTTCAATAACATTACCAACATCCATACTCTGGCTTCCATCTCGAAGGTCCAAGAACCATCAAGAGAATGGTGGCTAAGTTTAAAAAAAGAATAAGCAGTAGAGAGGGAAACTGGGTCAGGAGGTCACAACAGGAAGAGGGATCATTATGTCAACTTAGAGCTAAAGAGATTAATTAGAAAAGATCCAACTCAATCCATAAGATATTTGGCAGGTGAGGGAGGAGTTTCACCTATGACAGTCTAAAGACCAGTGAAAAAAAAAAAAGACTTGAAAATGAAATTGTACTTGAAACCGGTGCAGCAACTTGTTACTCCAGAACAGAAAGTTAGGTTAGAGAGTGCAAAGATCAAGTTTGAAAATGATCCTTGAATTTTATATATATATATATATATATATATATATAAACTGAAACCGTGATATCACCCCTGGTCGGCAGCTGATGAAAACAGGGTATCGCACGTGTTAATACATGTTGTATGTTAAAAAAAAAAAAGAAAAAAAAGAAATATATATATATATATATATATATATATATATAAATATAAAAGTGAACATAGAAGTCAACACTTAGAGGCGACAGTCTGTTTCATGCTAGTGTAATCGTCAGGCAACTAGTGCTGTTATTTTTCTCGGCTATTTATATATAAGGGTCAGTGGTGCATTGTGGGTAGTCTATTTTGGCGGTTACTTTTACCGGATGTCGCTTATTAAATGAAACAGACTGTTGCCTCTAAGTGTTGACTTCTATGTTCACTTTTATATTTACACACGCTCTATCTCTGATATTGAGCACTTTATCCCATAAATATAGCACACTTTAAGACTATATTTCATCACATATATATATATATATATATATATATATATATATATATATATATATATATTCGAACATTATTTCAATCTTCCAGGAGCTTCCTATCCTTAGCTATGATTAATTAATGATGAACATGTCATTTTCGTTTATGATCGATTTCATCATGATTCTTCTGTTAAGCTTGGAGAGTAATTATACATTCTTATTGCTCAAAGTAGAGTCTAGCAGTGTCATAAAAACCTCTGAGAATTCTGGCAAAATCTCTTTAATCTAAGATACACTGTTTCAAGGTTTAATTTAATAATTGGACAATTTTGCTGTTACAGCCGGTATCTGGAATAATTAAAACAGAGCGAATATAATTGCATCTTATGAGGAGACAATATGACAGAAGACGCAGCGAGGAGTGAAAAGAAAGAATGAAATGAAGATGAAATATTTTTGTTTTACCGTAAGTAGAGCTCTCCCAAGACATCGCAGCAGGATTTGACAGGCACACCAGCAAAGAGCCAATCTTCTTCCTCGGTCAGTTGAAGAATGTGAGACAGAACTTGTGTGAGGAAGTCAAATTCTAGCAATCGCCAATAGCCTACAATGAAAATACCAGTATTTTAATCTTCATCACGACGGAGGTGAAAATTGGCACCGTAGAATTTGCTCCCTTTGCAGCTCCAGGTGCATTCTTCCACCTCAAGACAGGTGCTATAAATCAACACTTGGCAACTGTTATCTCTGACACTTTAAAGCATAGTGATGGTTGAACGAATTATAACTCATCATACTTTTCGGTAATTATGTTGAAGACGCTGAAGCTACATGTTCCGTCTTGCAAGTGGGCAGCCTGACAGTTTTGCCGTTTTTCATTTTTCCAAGATATTAATTAAATATTTGGCAACAGCTAAAAACATTATCAGTAATACTATATTCTTTAGAATTACTCCAGTTTTCATTAGAGAAACCAATTAAATTCAAGGGTTTAAATTATAAATTTTGATCCTTTGCAAATTTCAGATATCAAAATATCGTTATAGATATTGTTACGGGTCCTTACCTATAACTACAGAGTGAACTCGGCCCTACTACTTCGCACGCGATAATCACGGGGTTCTGGCTGCTTCAACCAAAATCATGTGAATTCCAAAGTTCCTTCTAGCTTACTCAGCTCTATTTCAATTTTTAATTGCTAAAAATTTATTTCGACCATTTCCATTGTCTTCTGATGACCCAGATTCAATGGGTACAATTTCTGCCCTAGATCAGATTTCCCCATCAGTAAACAAAATGCTCTGATTTAATTTCGCTATTCAAATCTACTGTTGTTCTTCCTTGGTCCTAACCTGGACCATAACAGAAAGAAAGAAAGTGTTATGGGTTCTTACCTATAACTACAGAGTGAACTCTTCCTGACACTATGTATACTACGACTCTCAAGAGAGAGAGACGAATCGAGTCGAGCCGATAGTAGTTCACTCCAAACCAGACTGACAGTCATACTAACACCTTCCACATCTCGTATTATTATTCCGTGTCATATATCTTCGTTATTTCTACTCTTGTGTTCGTCTTGTTCTTCCTTGGTCCTAACCTTGGACCATAACAGAAAGAAAGAAAGAAAGAAAGTGTTATGGGTCCTTACCTATAACTACAGAGTGAACTCTTCCTGACACTATGTATACTACGACTCTCAAGAGAGAGAGACGAATCGAGTCGAACCGATAGTAGTTCACTCCAAACCAGACTGACAGTCATACTAACACCTTCCACAACTTGTATTATTATTCCGTGTAGTATATCTTCGTTATTTCTACTCTTGTGTTCGTGTTGTTCTTCCTTGGTCCTAACCTGGACCATAACAGATATAAACAGACAATGGTCGGTGTTGCCAAGTTTTATGAGGATAAAAGTACGTTAAAAGGAAACAAAAAGATTGCAATTACATATTTAAAATGTGTAATCCGATAACATTGCAGATTTTGCTTTGGATTTTGTCAATTCTACTTAAGTATTCCAGAGACAAAAAAAAAAAAAATGTTTCATGACTACATCTGACTTACCTTCAATTTGAAGAGCATCAATTACTCTAAGTCCCTCAAACAATTCTTTCTCACTGGCCTGGACAATATCCAACAAATTTTCCGTCGTAAACTGAAAACAAAAACCAGAAGAAAAAAAAAATGAGATAGTTTTAGAGGAAGCTTTAACAAATATACGGTTGATACATTTGAGGAGAGACAATACCTTCTTTGGAGCAACAATGGTGAAGAATAAACTTAAACGATCTTAGTTACACCTAGGTATCTTCAATAATTCACTGAAAAAAAGAGCATAGCATGATGAAAAAAAGGCCCTTAATAAAAACAAAGTTTTATCGTCAAAATGTTCATGTTATTATTAAGAGGAAAGAGCAAGATATTTTCTGATAATTTTATTAATTTTTTTAATCCTTTCTAGCACTTTCTAAATTTTGGCTAAAAATTTTGTTTTTCTTTTTCTTGATAGGCCAGAGATTAGTATTAATGGAAATTTAATGTTCTTCTTTTTTGTGGTAAAAACACATTGTTTTGGAAAAAACAAATAATTGTTGGATTTCAATTAAATTTTCAAAATTTATTCAAAAATGAATATAATTATTTTGAATTTTTTTTTTTTTTTTTTTTTTTTTTTACTTAGAAAATTTTAGTAAATTTTTTTATTTTACATCTGGTACTCCCACTTAAAAAAATTATGAGAAATTAAAATTATAGCCTTTTCATATTTATATTAGTTAAAAGAAGGATCCTTGGATAATATAAGTCATCAATTTGTTTTCGTCAAACGGAAACACCATTTACTGAATATCTGCTCTGAATCGTAAAATAAAAAATGCAATAAAACTATGACATTATCTAATTAGGAAAGGTTTTAATTGCTTTTATCGGTCCTCCTATATGGCAGTGAATGCTGACAGATGAAAAGCTTCTTTTAGTTTAAAATTCATGAATTGACATGACTTATGGGAAGAGATAGGAGGGGCTTCTTTTTGTTTTCTCCAGTTTTGCATTTAGAGTTGTCCTTCTCCTATACTGGTTATCAGCCCTGGCTAAGGAGTTCAGTCTATCTTGCTGTTCTGACCCAGAGATGGAAAGGGAATAAGAAATTAATTCGTGTCCCAACGACATTTCTGTGAAAGTGAACACAACAATGCAGGAATTTGAATTCGCCTTCTTAATTCCACTTTCAACGCAGGACTCCCTTTTTCTGGAAACTGGGGGGGGGATACAGTATGAAAACATTTTTTTTTTGTTAGATAAAAACTTTCCCACATGTCTATTATTAATTATTCCCTTGAAAGGCAACTGCTCCTAGCTCTCCCACGGCCAACATTATGAGGACGTTATTTACATCAGGCATGGGCAACCTTTTTTGAGAAGTTGACCACATGATCTGCGGCTCACCATAAGGTGGGCCACACTACTAAAAAGATTCAAGGTCATTTTTCTTGGTGGGTACTTCTGCTTTTTTCACAACAGAAAACCATATGTGTAAGCATACACCTTAGAAATGGCAGGAAAGTTTTATTTTTTAGAAAATAGTTTTTTAGAATAAAAAAATTTAAAGCCTTTGTATAATATTATCACTGATGACAATGTGATTATCACATGTCGATGTGTGGGATTTACTTCTAATTTATTCATTTGAAAATGAAAACAATTCTCTTTTAGAGAAAAAATCCTTATGAACAGCTTCTTTAGAACCACAAGGAAAACTGTTTCAAAAGCAAAAGATGTTTAATCGTATGATCTTCCTTAGTAAAAATCGTCAATGGTTTACAAAGTTTACAAACTTTAAGAAACATTGTACTTAATCATTGTTTATGTGTGTGGTTATGTATGAGAGAATGTGTGAGTGAACAAGTGAAAACGAAACAAAATAAAATTTAAAATAAAGTTATTTTGCTTATGAAATTAAGCGTGCCATTTAGAAAGGCCAAACAGGCCATACGTGGGCCGCAGTTTGCCTATGATTCTTACATAACTGTATGTATTACAAAACCTTACAAACTGCATGCTTGGCAGCTGAACTCAACCTCTGGTGTATCCAGCTTCCTTGAGATCTCGTGTGAATTGTGTACAATGCCTATTTCGACATCATACTGCTGTTTCATTTAGGATAAGACCTTAAAAACGGGACTTTATTTTATAAGCAGAAGAAAAACAATTCTCCTTTAGAGAAAAAAAAATTGTATGAACAACTTCTTTAGAACCACAAGGAAACCTGTTTCAAAAGCAAAAGATGTCTACATGTGTGATCTTCCTTAGTAAAAATTGCCAATGGTTTACAAAATTTACAAACTTCAAGAAACATTGTACTTAATCATTGTTTATGTCTGTGGTTATGTATGAGAGAATGTGTGAATGAACAAGTGAGAACGAAACAAAATAAAATTTAAAAAAAAGTTATTTTGCTTATGAAATTAAGCGTGCCATTTAGAAAGGCCAAACAGGCCATATGTGGCCTGTGGGTAACAGTTTCCCTATGACTCTTATATAACTGTATCTATGACAAAACCTTTCCCACCCCAGCAAAATGAATACTTGGCAGCTGGACTCAACCTCTGGTGCACCCAGCATCCTTGAGATCTGGTGTAAATTCTGTACAATGTTCAGCATCCTACAACTGTTTCATTTAAGATAAGACATTAAAAACGGGCCCTTTTTTATAAACAGTAAGAAAACTGATCAAGTTTCACCTTGGGGCCTAGATGTTCGCTATCCTCTTCGCATTCCTGACCACTGTACTGGTTTTTCTCCAGAAGCAACTTCAGTTTCTCCAACTTGGGGCGGACAGGACGCATCTCATAATATGTTTGCAAGCTGGATACAACCTGCAAGCAGAGGAAAACGAAATTATTCCCCACCCTGACTCATAAACACAAAGAAAGAGATAAACTAGGTCAGAGAGTCGGATTAAGTCAATGCAGAGGCAGTAGAATTTCTTTTTTTAAACATTTCATTCCAAACAAGGAAATAAAGCTATTAAGACGCAAGGTGTTACTTATTATGAAATAATATGAGAAAAAGAAGACAGAAGATAACAACTGACATTGCATTTAAATTTTTGAAGGTCAAATTTGTCTGGAAAGTAAAAGGCCAGAAAGAGCATTAGACAAGCGAAAAGTGTAAGAGAAAGGACTGTTAGCATTGAACTTATGGTTACATCTGACAATTTCAACTGTCAATTGATGAGACCAAGCTTAGATTTGTAGCATCAAGGTACCAAAGAGGAAAGGTCATCAGAATAGTTATCATGAAAATATTTATAGAAAATGGCAGGGAAGCTACGTTACGGTGGTGGTTAACTGACAGGAATTGAGATGCCAGGTCCGGACTGATAAAATTGTAAATTCTTCTTTGGATTTTATGATATTAAGAATGCTGAGAATCACAGCATTAATAATTGAATGGAAACAAAAAGGCAACATATATTTACAATCAGAAAGTGACAGAAAAAATCTATATATAAAATTCTGTGGCTTCTGTCTGTCCATCTATTCATCACATGCTCTAACATAGCCATACACTGACCAATCAAAACCAAATTTTGGAGAAGTGGAAACAGGTAAGTATAGTATTAATATTTTTTTTTTAATATAACTTTACTTAAGCTGCCTAAACCAGCTGAAATTAATTGTTTTCACGCCATATTTATTACAATGTTCAGTGGATAAAGGCGTTAGTTAGATCCAGTGACAGGACCCAAAGAGTGTGATTTCAATACCCGGTTAAGGCAGTGGAGAACATGGAGAGGGGAATTAACAGGAGTTAACTGATAACTGACATCCATTAAACATGGCATGTGGAACTAGAACAGTCTACCCCAAAGGCTTCAGTTCAACATTTCAACCACCTGAAGAAGGCCGGAGCATACAACAGCTGAAACGTTGTGATAAATATGGCAACAAAGATGAGGACAATAGTCCGAATAATGTAAATAATGTACATAATACCACATCTCAGAAATATACACAGATACTGAAAGGCCGAATCTTTGTCATAAATATGGCGACAAAGATGAGGACAATAGTCCGAATAATGTAAATAATGTACATAATACCACATCTCAGAAATATAGACAGATACTGAAAGGCCAAAACGTTGTAATAAATATGGCGACAAAGATGAGGACAATAGTCCGAATAATGTAAATAATGTACATAATACCACATCTCAGAAATATAGACAGATACTGAAAGGCCGAATCTTTGTCATAAATATGGCGACAAAGATGAGGACAATAGTCCGAATAATGTAAATAATGTACATAATACCACATCTCAGAAATATAGACAGATACTGAAAGGCCAAAACGTTGTAATAAATATGGCAACAAAGATAAGGACAATAGGCCGAATAATGTAAATAGTGTACATAATACCTCATCTCAGAAATATAGACAGATACTGAAGAGCCGAAACGTTCTAATAAATATGGCAACAAAGATAAGGACAATAGGCCGAATAATGTAAATAGTGTACATAATACCTCATCTCAGAAATATAGACAGATATTGAAAGGCCGAAACGTTGTAATAAATATGGCAACAAAGATAAGGACAATAGGCCGAGTAATGTAAATAGTGTACATAATACCTAATCTAAGAAATATAGACAGATACTGAAAGGCCGAAACGTTGTAATAAATATGGTGACAAAGATGAGGACAATAGTCCGAATAATGTAAATAATGTACATAATACCTAATCTCAGAAATATAGACAGATACTGAAAGGCCGAAATGTTGTAATAAATATGGCAACAAAGATAAGGACAATAGGCCGAATAATGTAAATAGTGTACATAATACCTCATCTCAGAAATATAGACAGATACTGAAAGGCAGAAACGTAATAAATATGGTAACAAAGATGAGGACAATAGTCTGAATAATGTAAATAGTAGTATGACATGTTTATAATTTGTATTTAGATCTGTTGTATTTATTTTCAATTTTGCTAGTTGAATTTTTCACCTTTACTACAGTTCAAAAGTTTGTGGTGCTATATTAAGTGTTTGGTAGCAAGAGAAAGAAATAACGAGGATTAGATTGAAACAACGTTTGTTGGTAGAGAGTACAGGAATAGCAGTCATGTGTTAAGTGTAGCATAGACAGTTGATGTATTTCTTGTACTGGCTGAGGTCACATTTGGTTGATCAAGGTCACAGTGGTAGGTTGTTTCATTGGTTGGTAGACGAGTTGTGTTGAACCAGGGTAACGTTGGATTGGTGTGGTTTTGGTAGGCCTGTTCCGTGGAACAAAGGTCAAGGTGTCAACTGTGGAGGGAATGTTTTGTAAAAGAGTCAAGGTTAGGCCCAGGTGAAGGCTGAGCTGGTAGATATGTTGTATGGAATGAAGATCGCTGTGTAGATGAGGTAGGCCGAGGTGACGGTGGGGATTGGTAGGCCTGTTCTATGGAACTGAGGTTGCTGATCGAGGTCATGGTGGAGGGTTGATTTCTGTTGGTTGATATTTGTCGAGGTGACGGAATTGTCAATGATGAAAGCTTGTAGCTAGGTGGTGTCAAGGCTGAACAGTTGTCTGCTCACAACTAGTGTTTGCCGGTGATGAGGTTGGTGCCAATGAAGTCTTGTAGCTAGGCGGAGTCGAGTTTGAGATATTTCAAGTCTAAGCTGGATAGCCGAGGTGGCTGATCAAGCCTGCATGTTGTAACGGTTGTTGAGTGGGGTGGTCATATTGAGTGGTGACAACGATAGTGGTGGTGGCAGTAGCAGCAGTGCCCTGTGTGACGGCCAGTGGCCGCAACTCTGTTGTCATGGTAGTGGTAACAATAGCAGCACACTAGGGGTATCTCCCTTTTCAGCAAGAATGATGCGATTGACGACTGTTGGAGCTCACTTTGTAGACCCGATGTGATGTATGGAGCCTAATGTGCAGAAAACGACTTTCGTTATTTTGTTTTCTGCCTCCAAGGTGTTTACATCCGGCCAGTGTGTGAAATCAATCAGAAAGAGATCTAATTGCAACAGAGTAAAACAGAGGCCACCCCGGGTAATTTTTTAAATTGATCCCAAAAGTAGTTGTTTAGTATTTTAAATAAGAGAAAATTATTATGCATGGTTAGAAAAAAAGTGAGACATGATTTTTTATTAGGAATTTTATTACAACAAAAAGAAAAAAGCATTTTATGATTAAATTTTGCTCTTGTCAAAATATCCTCCTTTAGCCTTGATTACTGCAGCACAAATATTTGCCATTTGTTGCAAAGGTTTTTCAAATTATAAGTTTGATAATTGATTCCATTCTTTTTTCAATGACTCTAAGAGCTTTTCTTTTATTTTTTGTATGGAAAGCTTTCATTCTACTGTCAAAATCATTCCATGCTAATTCTGTGGGTGGCTTGAAACTTTTGAAAAGTAGTGTATATTACATGTAATCCAATATGGTACATAATTAGGTTGCAATAAAATGTGTATATTATTTTAATATCACCTTATGAAAATTGAGATGTAGTAGAGTTGAAGGCCCTGTATCATATATTCTGGCGGGAGCACAAGACCCTTGCTAAACCAAGAGTAAAAACTGAAAACAGACTCAGTTTGAAACTTGAAGATTATGGTAATGCAAACATACTAGATATTTACCCAATCTGCTACCTACTGGCCAGTGATTACCCCATGTTATGTCTTAATTGTCATACATGTCAGTGTGCTCCAATAAACTTACGGCCGCATCATGTTGAAACATTGGTTCCTGTATGCTCACTGAAGTTAAGCAACACTGAGCCTGGTGAGTATCAGAATGGGTGACTACTTAGGTGGGGAGATTACATTTGACATCCCAGACTTTTCCTTTCAATGTTTCCTCCTATCAAGTTTCTACCAGTCTTGACTTCACAATGGCTTAAGGCCACATCACGTTGAAACACGAGTTCCTGTATGCTCACTGAAGTTAAGCAACACTGAGCCTGGTGAGTATCAAAATGGGTGACTACTTAGATGGGGAGATTACATTTGACATCCCAGACTTTTCCTTTCAATGTTTCCTCCTATCAAGTTTCTACCAGTCTTGACTTCACAATGACTTAAGGCCACATCACGTTGAAACACTGGTTCCTGTATGCTCACTGAAGTTAAGCAACACTGAGCCTGGTGAGTATCAGAATGGGTGACTACTTATGTGTAGAGATTACATTTGACATCCCAGACTTTTCCTTTCAATGCTTCCTCCTACCATGTTTCTACCAGTCTTGACTTCATATTGGCTAATATCCACATCACGTTGAAACACAGGTTCTTGTACGATAATTGAAGTTAAGCAACATCAAGCTTGGTGAGTATCTAATTAGGTGACTGCTTAGGTGTGGAGATTATATTAGACATATTTTTTAGATTGCAAAAATATTTTTAGAGATAATGATTTAGAAATACAAGTCCTACTAATTACCCCATAGCTGGAGGGAGAAGAATTGGATTCCTAACTTTACCCAAGGGTATTTGTGTGTAAGTGAATATAACGAACCCGACTGGAATTGGAACTTGACACTCGGATTTCCAATTGCAAGCCATTATTGCTTACACCATAGGAATAAGCTTGGATATGCCAAAGTGGTTACCCATCTTGGTACTGACTAGTCTCAATGTTGCTTAACTTTGGTTATCATACCAGAACCAGTCTGATATGGCCATAAGCTTGTGACTGGAAATCCTTAATGTCTAGTATTGTTTTCACTTGTTCCCAAAAGTTTTTATATATCATTCAATTCTCTTTTGGTCAAGTGGGTGGCTGATCCAAAGACTCTACTTCACAGATCTTACTGCTGGTCATAAAACTTGAAGCACTTGACACAGGGCTAAAATCACACGCTATCCCCCTTCTATGTGGGTGTCCTAATCATGTTATCACGGCATGTCGAGATGGTTATATTTAAGTTTTCCAGTACTGCTGGATCGGATCATTTACTGATAATGTTAATTTCAGTTGTTTATTTCATGACTTACCTTTAAGCCAGAGAGTTTGGGACAGCCTTCAGCGGAGATATCACTTCCAAAGACGCAGTCTGGTATAACCAGCAGCGAATTGGACATTTCGGCTTCTTTAAGTTCAAACGTTTTATCATCAGTACACATGATTGCACTATTGTTCTTCTCACCTCGAATCACAAGGCTGAAAATATAAAAAATAAAAAAAATTAAAAATTAAAAATTAAAAAAAAAATTAGAAAAAAAAAAAAAAAAAAAAAATCAAGTCTTACGCTTGTATCCAATCTCAACAAATTAGTTAACATAAATTTTTCCACTATTTAAAAAAAAAAAAAGAAATCTTTTTGATCAAATGATTTGTTTTTTATGGTTTATCAACCCTTTGTAGGTTATTTAAACCAAAACATACTTTTGGATTGTGAGAATAATTTTATTTTGCAAGGGAATATTCCTGATACAAACCCTACTATTTAACCCATAGCTTTAGAGATGAATATGCTTGTAAGTGAATAAACTTGACTGAAATTTGAACTCGGCTCTCTGATTTCTCATTCAGAGCCACTATCCACTACACCACCCACACATCTCTTTTGATGGAATGACGTTGCAAAAATGCAGCGCTACAGAGTCTTGTGCACTTAGAAATATTTGATAACAAAGTGTTTCAAAGCACCAAGATACTTTTTGCCATGAAATGAATAGTCCAAGAATTATGAAAATGGTGCAAACAAGTCTTCAGGATGAAGAATTACCGTATTTGACAGCATGTTAGGTGCACTTTTTTTTTTACTAAAAATATCTTTTAAAATTCCCCTGCGTCTTATATGCCATATGTAATTTTAAAATTCATGATAGGCAGCCGAAATTAGCTACCTGGCAACTCCTATTAGCTTAGCCTTTAGAGTAACTTTCATATACCTATTGTCATTATTTAAAAGGCTATTATGCAGATTCAAAGTGTTATCATTGATAATATTCATTATATTAATTTCATCACGTTTAATATTAGTACTTTGTTTCATTAAAATTATATGCAATAAATTCAAATTATATATTTGTTAATATATTTGTTTCATTAATATTTTTCTGGCAATAACTTCCGGTCGGATTGGTATAAATACAATCAGAATTTTTATATCCTAATTATTCCGCTAAGACGTTTACAAGACGCAAGTTGTATAAATCTTATAAAGGAAAATTTTTGACTGAATTTTAATGGTAATTGTACTGTTTTGCTCAATTGTAATAATTGCTTGATTTTTATTTTGTTTTCTTACCTTTGGATATAATAAAGTTTTTATAGGCTTGTGTTCTATTTTTCCTATTATTTTTGGTTTAATTGTAATCATGGCTTGTTTAACCAAAATAATATCTCATAAATATTGCTTAGGCTGTACCATTTAGTAATAATTTTACTAATTACTAATTTTTTCTTGATTTTTCCCTGCTGAAATTGGGGTACGTCTTATACACCCATGTGTCTTATATGCTGTCAAATACAGTAGTTAGAAAAATGAATAAACAGAAATAAATAAGATTAGTGCCTTAGCATGCTCTGGACTGAAACACAAAAGCCTAATGTGTATACCGAGTAAATACTTATTATGGCAGAGACAGGATAACTGACCAAAAAGCGGTCAGTTTCAATTACTGTATTTGAAGGCATATAAGGTGCACTTTTTTTTTTTACTAAAAATATCTTTTAAAATTCCCCATCCCCATTTTATATGCTATATGTAGGTTTAAAATTTGCAATAGTCGGCCGAAATTAACTATTTGGCAACTCCTATCAGCTTAGACTTAAATATGAAGGAGCAATGGAACACGTGGATGGCAATGCCTGATCACGACCTTAGACTTACAGGAAGAATAAAAAGACCCAGCATTGCACAAGTCTGCGAATGGGTGAAGCAAGCTTGGAATAATATTAGGCCGGAAATTGTTGTGAAATCTTTTTAAAAGGTGTGGCATTAGCAATGCTCTTAATGGAACGTGTGACGAAAGACATGACACTTACCTCGGAGTGCAAAACGAGTGCGAAACATGTCTTGCCTGCAGAGTACTCCCGAAAAGAAATATGGCCGCTATCGAAGACACAATTTATGTGCGCCGATCTTGTCCAAAACAAAACGATATCTGCACACACATGCAAATTTCGGCCATGTCGGGCTGGCATAAAAGCGAGGTACCAGCGGCACGAATCAGGTCGAGTCATTCGGCGGACTTCGCACAACAGAGTTGGACGTGCGAATTGACTGGCGGACGAAGAGAAATTTGAAGTAAGCGCGTCTGAGTTGGTGTCTGTTTCACGACTGCCCGGTGTAACGGCCGAGAAAGGGAGACTCGCAATCCTTTTCCTCAAGGCGACCGACGATGAAAGTATAATAGCTGGTCTGCCGGCGGACAGCGCAATGCACTCTCTAACCCCCCCCCACTCGTCACTTTTTTTCTTTTGGTTCACTACTGAACGGAAGATGACGCATTATATAATGACAATGATAGTAGTGCAGAAAATGAGTATCAGAGTTTTGATAACGAAGACGACGAATTTTACGGATTTGAAGATGAATAAAATTTTAATGGTAACTGTACTGTTTTGCTCAATTGTATTTGCTTGATTTTTATTTTGTTTTCTTACCTTTGGATATAAAAGTTTTTAGTATCTGTCTATTTCTGAGATGAGGTATTATGTACACTATTTACATTATTCGGACTATTGTCCTCATCTTTGTCGCCATATTTAATATTATAATAAATATGGCGACAAAGATGAAGACAATAGTCCGAATAATGTAAATAAAGTTTTTATAGGTTTGCGTTCTTTTCTTCCTATTTTTTATCGTTTAATTGTAATCATGTCTTATTTAACCAAAATAATACCTCATAAATATAGCCTAGGCTGTACCATTTACTAATAATTTTACTAACTTTTTTTAACAAAATCTTTTCTTGATTTGCCCTGCTGAAATTGGGGTGCGTCTTATACACCCGTGCATCTTATATGCTGTCAAATACGGTAGTCACTGATAAATCTTATAGGCATTTAGTTTTAAGTTTTATTAACTTTTAACTTTTTTCTAGCTGCTTGGAAAATGTACAATGCAGATTTAAGTACCAGTGGAACACTCCATCGGTCGGCTTAGTATCATTAGTAAACTGAGTCTATTATCAACAAGGAGTTATTGATCACTTCACCAGAAACATCCAACTGAGTGATGAACAGTATAGATTTCACTATTCTATGTCTGCAACTGATGTCTAAACCGCCATGCACAGAACCAGTAAAGCACTCGATGGTAGTTTCATCATAAGAACAAATGTTTTAGATGTCTCAAAGACTTGACATTGTGTGGCATAGACGGATGCGACATAAACTCTCTAGCTATGACATCTCCGGAAGAGCCTGCACAATTATCAATGCCTTTCTTTCAGGTGGGTGTATGAAGATTGTTATAGATGGCCAGTGTTCAGAAGCCCATCAAATCAAAATAAGGCGCCTTCCAAAGCTCTCCCCCTCTCTTTGGTCCTAACCGCTTTCTGATTTTTATTAACGATTCACTGATAATTTGTAAAACATCTCTACAGATCACGGCACAGTTGCTGAAAAGCACCTTGTAGATGATCCCTTCGAGCTCAATGGGGGAAACAATTGGCTAGTAATTTCCGGCAAACCTGGACCTTCATGTCTAAAAAAAAAAAAAAAGTTTTTCCCACGACACCACTATTGTTTTAACTACCTTCACTCCTTGGCAATGTTTATTGTTTTAAAAAGAGCAATGATTAGAATTGGAATAAAACTTAAACATACAGAATTGAATTTATACATTTTCTTTGTTCTTAAGAAATGGCGACAAAAATATTAAAAACTATTAGATTGTTTGTTCAATCTGCATAATTTGTGATGTGGTTTAACTAATCATTAAATCATAAATGTAATGTTAATTAAAACTTTAAAGTCATTAAAAAAAATGAGTTAACCCTAGAACACTAACCATCAATTAAAGTTACACCACTACTAACCACGGGTATATCATACCCGATTTTGAAAATATCAAAAAAAAATATTAAATATAAATCTGTATTTGAAATATTGTACATGCAGGCACTTCAAACTTTGTACTTTGAGTTAACATTCATAGGAACTGAAAAACATTATTTAGGTAAGAAAATCAGGTACTGAAAATTGTAATTAAAATAGGAAAATTTGCGCTGGATAAATTATACCCATGGTTAGTGTTCTAGGGTTAAAAAAAAAAAATACTCAATAGTCTGATTATTATGGAAAAGTTAGTCTTCCATAAAAAAAAAACTACACTTAATTTTATTTTTGGTTACAGGATTCTGAGGATCTTTCTTACAAATTTATTGAGATGGAAGGTCTGATGGAGAAATTTTAATATTTGCTTGGTTTTAGTATTTATTATATTTGGGCATGCATAAAACCTGAAGAGGCTCTTTCATTTTGGGCCAAGGTTGTGATAGGATGCTAAAGTTATCACTTTGTGCGATGGGCACATATAACATTGACAGTACAGTTCCCTCACTCACTAATTCACCAGCAGAGTGAATTCAACATTTTCTTCATTATTTACAGAGACTCTTGAGAATGCTCCTTGAAATTTTCTCTGCAAAAAAGATGTTCCTGATGGAATAAATATTTTGGCACACATGGAGAAACATGCCTGCAATCAAAAGGAGGTTTTTTCCATATATACTGCTTATTTTAATTACCTTCATTTTCGGCAATGTTTATTCTTTTAAAAAGCGATTAGAATTTTATTAAAACCTAAACATATAAAAGTGAATTTATAGATTTTCTTTGTTCTTGAGAAATGACAACAAAAATGATAGACATGGCCCAGTGGATAAAGACACTTGTTAGCTCCAGTGACTAGACCGAAACAGTTGTGTGTTCAATACCAGGCCACAGTAGTGGTGAACCAAAAAACTTGGAGAGTTGAGTTAAAGGAAAATAACTGAGACATCTAGAAGAGGCACGGCACGTGGAACTAGAACAATCTACTCCAGTAGACAAAATAAAGGGTTCGATTTGAAATTCCAATCACCTGAAGTAGGCAGGAGCATACAACAGCTGAAACGTTGTGAATATGGCAATGAAGGTGAGGATAACAGTTCCAAATAATGTAAATAATGCCAGTAAGCATAATACCTCATCTCAGAGTTGAAGACAGAAGTTTGTGTCTAGTCACTGGATCTAACCATCGTCTTTATCCAACGAGTGAAACGTTGTGAATATGGTAATGAAGATGAGGATAACAGTTTGAATAATGTAAATAATGCAAGTAATCATAATTCCTCATCTCAGAGATATAGACAGATGTTTGGGTCTAGTCACCGGATCTAACCAATGTCTTTATCCAACGGCCAAAATGTTGTGAATATGGCAATGAAGATGAGGATAACAGTCCGAATAATGTAAATAATGCAAGTAATCATAATACCTCATCTCAGCGATATAGACAAATAGTTTTTAGAATGTTGTAAATATAAGATTATTCTTGGTATATAGTTATACTTTACTCTTTGTTCATTTATTTTATGCTATTTTTCTTTTACAAAAGACTTCCATTACAGTTTCCCTCCTGCTTTACTCAGAAGAAGAAAGAAACAGCTGAAATTTCTTCGACATATAATGAGGAAGAAGAGACTTGGACAACTTGACCCTCACAGGATATATCGAGGGCAAGCAATGTCATTGGTCCTGTCATCTCAGCTTCAGTTACTTCCCTACTGCCATAACATAGTTTCCTTGTGCCTTTTCTATAAATACTTTAATAGTAATTATTCTGATGAACTTTCCTATGGTATCTAAATTTTATGAATTTAAGTGCAGTACTAGATTAGGGTGGCAAAGTGGAGTAATGGATAGTGGCTCGGATTGAGGAATCAGAGAGCCGAGTTCAAATCCCAGTCGAATCCATTACATTCACTTACCTGCTAATACCCTTGGGAAAGGTATGAATCCTATTCTCTCCCCAGCTATGGGTAAATAGCAGGACAGACCGGGTTCTATAGCTTTAGATGGCAACTAGTCTACCGCAGAAAGAAATGGCATCCTACTGCGGGGAAAAAATCTGCCTCGTCAGTCATGTATCGAGAGATATATGATCGCCTAAGCGTGTATCATGTATAGCATATTACTGACTGACTAGATTAGGTCTCTTCCTTTTACAGTTGAAATGGACAGATGTAACCATAATTTCTATGCTAATAGATTATTTTCTCGCACTTCTCACTTGTGGAGCTCTACTGACTTCTGACTTCTCAGTCAGCTCCGATCTTCAAAAATTTAAATGCGATATCAATCATTATCTTCTTAATTCCTATTTTTATTGTTCTCACTCTTTAATAATGTTTTTCTTTTTCTCATATTTTTTCACACTAAGTAACCTCCTGCATCTTAGTGGCTTGATTGCCTTACTTTGGGTGAAATGATAAAAAAAAAGAAAAAAAAAAAAAACGAGCTATACGGAAAGGCAGCGAGCCACCTACTTGATAAGCTTGTGCAACTAGATGGCAAAATGAATAGAGGGGAAACTTGACAAAAGGAGAAATGCTGTTAATAGCTACAAAGGATAGTAGGTTGTGGAGAGCCACGATTGTCCATGTCCTGAAGGAAGAAGGCACATAGAAAATTCAAAATGGCATGACAAATGAAGCATTAATTTATATGAGAACAAATTTCTGAGTGTTTCCAGACCCCCAACATAAGCATCTACTTGCATCAATGCTGAAGATCAAGATTTTACAACAGTAAGCTCAACTACTTTTTTATACAAAATGTTCACCCGATACAAGGCCCAATAGCCACTCAAAGTAGAGGATTACTAAATGAGGCTTTTGTAAAGAGAGTATAGCAGAGCAAAGAGGAAGTAACTGCAGATTATTGATTAATTCATTCATTTTTTACAGCTTATCAACCCTATTTTTGGACTGTAAGAATTTTTTTCTTGGAGATAAGAATGGTTTGGTGATACAAGTCTTACTAATTAAGTCACAACTGTGGGAGAAAAAGTGGATTCCTACCTTTCTCAAAGGTATTTGCATGTAAGTGAATATAACGATCCCAACTGGAATTCGAACTCAGCTCCCCAATTATGAATTCTGAGTCATTATTCATTGCATCACATCCAAGCTGACAGTATCTGGTATCCCCAAGCGGTCACTAATCTGATAGGTTGCTTAAATTTGGTGATTGTACAAGAAGTGGTATCTCAGTGTGATGTGATGCGGCTGTAAGACCCCTAATTGCTGATTATGAGTATATATACAATAGGTAATGGATGACCTTAGACGTGAAGAGGTTAAGCTTGTTGTGTTCAGGAGCCCTTTCCATAAATTAGCTGGCCTTGGAAAGAAACATTCAGAATATAACTTCCTCCTTACAAATGGAGTACAAAGAGAATAACAATGGTTTGACTGTGTACATGGCATGACGGGTCTTAGCTGTAAAGGTCTGAACTGTTGGAACTTCATAGTACATCTTGACGTAAGATTTTCCATGGAAATAGTGATAGACTGTTGAGAGGCAATCGAGTCACTCATTCTCCTATCCTACAGTCAAGTTCGTTACATTCACTTACGCACAAATACCCTTTGGAAAAGTATGAACACCCATCCTCTCCCCCATACGGATTAAATAGTAGAACATGAATCCGAATAAAAAAAAAAATCATTGTCGTGTCCAAAAATTGTGAATGCAATAATAACAAAACAATAAGAAAAAAATCATTTTTAATTATTCTGACAATCCAAAATTAAATATTCTGACAATCCAAAATTAAATATTCCACAAAAGGTATATGATATAAAGGGTTGATAAGTTGTAAAAAAATAATAAAAATAAACGAAAACAAAATCTTTCTAGGAATTGAAAATATCTAGCAAACATCCACTGAGCCTAGGTAACACACATTCGGAATTTCCAATCGACATTCACCTGATGAAGTCCAGAGGTCACAACGGCCGAAACGTTGTGATAACAAAGGGGACAATAGTTCGCACGCAAAAATTGATTACTCCAAAAATTCAGACAAAAAAAAAGAAATTTTAAGAGTAGCCTCCCTTTAAATATTCCGTAGTTATCTCCCTTGGAAAAAAATTATCTACCCGGTTTTTGACCATAAGAAAATATGATGAAAAAAAAAAAAAAAGATTTAATAAGAGAAATATTTATTTTTCAACACACTCTCCTTCCTTGTCAATGCACTTAATTCAAGAGAGAATATTAATCATACATTTCATCTATATGATCAGTACATATAAGGAACCGATAGATTTCTTATCTAACTTTCTGCCATTTTATCTAAATGATTAAAAATTACATATATATACATACATATATATATATATATATATATATATATATGATTCATTGAAGACGACAGACAAAGTACTGCAATTAAGCTTTTTATATAATTTTTCTTGTGTTCGAAAAAAAATTTTTTTTTTTCTAGACTCAGAGTGTGTAGAAGCTCTCCAAATATTGTGTAATTCCGAGCATTTTCGGCTGTATCTTTAGCCATTATCAAGGACAGTTTTAGACTTTTTAAGTGGATGTATGGGCTATAGAATACAATCACAACGCATTTTCCGCCTCTTTGTAGAAAAAAACCACTATCACAAACTTTTTCCACTTTAATTTTAAGAGTGAATGCTCGCTCAGATACAAAACAGCAGTGATAAAAAAACTTCCTAAAGAGAGCACACAAAAATTCTTCCTCTCTACTTTTCCTTAAAGAACTCAACAATGCAAAACAGACACGAGTTAACAATGGTTTTCCTAACCACCTCATTGACCACCAGACTAGACTATTGCTTTCCAAAGTAAATAACAATAGTGAACACACAGACAAAAGTAACAAGTATTTTCTAAAAAAGCCAAATGCACGCCAACTATAAACAAGATGAATCTTCACTTAGAAATATCATAAAAGAAATACACTATCCCAGTTGACCTGAACAAAAAAAAAAATTATCTACTACAAAAAATTTAAAACAGCTAACCTTATCCTCAAAAATAACAACACTCCTGCAAAATCAAAACCATGAAGAACCAACATTATTTATGAGTTCAAATGCCCCTTAAGAAACTATGTTCCTGATCAAACGGAACTCATAAATAATTACCTCGGTCACACTACTACGTGCCTATCCAGACGACCACAGCTCCATCAGAACCCATTTAAACACACACACAAATTTCCATTCCATCTGAAACTTACTAGTAGAAAATACAAACATTATAACCTCATCCATATGTAAAAAAAAAGATTAAAAATAATGGAAGCCTCAATAGCAAAAAAGAAAAAGCCAACACTCAATAATATTAACTATGAACATGGCCACAATGCGCTGATTGTGTTCGGAACATAAAACATCCCTATAACTCTAGATACATACGCACAAACCAGACATCCAGTTAAAAAGTAAGAATAAAATCATACTTGAAATATAGCTGAAAGCACTCACAATTACAGAACATTTGGACAGTTTCTACACATTCTGTGTCCAGAAAAGAAAACACTCGTTCGAGCAAAATGAAATAAAAAGCTTAATTGCAGTACCTTGTCTGTCGTCTTTAATGAAATATGTATAAAATAGGGATTACTGCCTAAATACACAGTATATATATATATATATATATATATATATATATATATATTATTGTGTATATTTCGGCAGCAGTTTTTCATTAATGCATGTTTCATTAAATAATATAGACAAGTTTTGTCTATTTATTTTAAGTAAGTTCCTTTCGTATTGTCTGATAAGCTTAATCACATTATCGTTGAAAGACGAAAGGAAAACACCATATTGACACATGTTTGAATCCAATCTAAGCTTTCGGCTTACATAAGCCATTATCAAAGAAGACAATTTTAATAAATCAAACAACACATATACGAAACCACAAAAATGGCCCGCCGTTGCTGTTTGAATAAGCTCAAATAATGACAAACTCTTATTTACGAGCCAAGGAAGCGAACAACGCGTCGTAGCTCGTGACGTCACACATGGCCATGCGAGAGTGAAAACGAGAAATATTAAGTATGGTATAAACCAATGGCTTCTGCTATAGATTATAGGCATTTAAGAATGTTTGTGGAGATTTCATAGTTTATTTTGTTCAGGTTAGGTTTCAACTGTTTTATGTATATAGCTTAAGGATTTTTAATTTTTGTTTATTATTTTCATGTTTAAGTATAATTGTGTTGTCAACAAGGATTTTCTGGAATTGAGTACACGGGCAGGCATGTTGTTTTAAATGTCTAAAAATGTTAGAGTTATCAGTTATCTATCTATATATATATATCTATATATATCTATATATATATATATATATATATATATATATGTGTGTTTTGAATAATAAAAAATATTGAGAAATTAAAAAATTAAAATTTTCAGACACACTGGGTTGTATGTTAATATTTTCTTGTTTTATTATTTCAATTAGGTTCCTCGACTAGTTTCAGCCAGCATGGCCATCATCAGGAGAAAAAAAAAATTCTGCTTGTTAGTAGCAGTGAATTACAGGAATGAATGACGTTCTGAAGAAAAAAACTTTATCTGTAGTTTTCATATCGTTAATTTTGGTCAGTCTTTGTGTTGGTCAAAAGGTGTCTTTTAAGTTGTTTTTTAAGATAGAAGCTGGATAGATTCATGCTACTCTAAATTCCCTTGGTCGTTTTGACAGTTTTATTGGTTCCTGGGAAGGGGATGTGCCTGTGTTAAGTGCATGTTATCATTTAGTTCTTTGGGAGTGTGTATGATGTGTGTAAGTGTATATATTAGTATGGGTGTGTGTATAAATGTGAAACTTCAACACTTCCGCAAGCATATCTGTCTTGTGTGGGTGAGAAATGTGGGTAGGTCTTGAATTATGGGGTTATATATTAATTCTATGTATGTTGTTAAATTTGTGATTAAGCCCATCTGGACGGAGTATTTTGAGATGCAAAATCCATTTGTCTTCATGGTCCTCTAAAATTTTTCTAATATCTTTTCTGTCTATTTTTTCAATTATAGTGAATTTGAATATATATATATATATATATATATATATATATATATATATATATATATATATATAATTGTTTATTTAAAAATTATAACATAAATATGTTATAAAATCACTACAAAAATAGCCATTTTGTTTTAACACCTCCGGTGTCTTATCAAGTGATAATGTTGAATGTAGAATAAAGGGTTTTAAAAGTTTCAAATTAATTAACGATCCTTCGTAAGGGGAAACGCTGTTACATAAGCAGGAATGACCAATCAAAATACAAGTATACGGGAATTCAAAAAACTTGACAACGAAGTAAGGTTATAATAGCTATTAAAAGCTTTAAAGTTGGGGTTTTACTAAAATAGAATTTATACTAACCAATATATATTAAATTATATGATAAAATTTGATATTAAAATTAAAAGGTAAAAAATTACCATTTTTAAAATCTAAATTTAATCTCTATTAAGTTTAAAATTATAAAACTACTGATGAGAAAAGAAAAAATACATATGTTATTCAATTTATTTTATTTTTTCATTGAAATTACGTTAGAGCAGACGCTAATTTCAACTGGTCTTCCCGACAAAAATGTATACATTTTAATTCCAAGTGTATGAATAGGGTGTTCACCTGTCGCGTAAAACAATATACACACTCAGATTATAATACATAAGCACCCAGACATATTTAGATATATACACACACAAATAGGTGACGAGACAGGAGACATCTCCACGGCACTTTATATATTAAAAAAAAAAAGAAAAAAAAGAAAAGAAAACAAACATACATACATACATACACAATTAAATATGCATGCATTTTCTATACACACAGACACCGATAAATACATGTACACACATCCACATACATTGACCTAAACATTCTGATACAACAAGCAAGAATATCCAAGACTGAAAGTGTTATTAAACGAATGCTAACCACTTATTAAAATATAACTTATACAGGCAAATATGCATAGACAGAAATGGTCAAATAGACCAGAAAAACAAAGAATATGGAAAGGAAGGACATTAAAACAGATATATATGTTTAAAAACAACATTATCTAATATATGAAAAACGCAAATTCAAAACACACAAACATATATAAAAATATATATATATATATATATTTTTCACATATAATTCGATATAAGCCTTATACATTAGGTTATAGAAAATAAGAACTAACTACAGATATAAGTGAACAGTTACACATATTTTCATATATACACATACAGACATACTCACAAATATACGTCCACAAAGACACACACATATATATATATATATATATATATATATATATATATATCATCCCAAAGAAGGCAATAAAGTCACTAAGACAAAGAGATTTACTAAGTGTGAAAAAAAAATATGAAAAGAAAAACACTAGTAAGGGGAGAGAACATTAAAAGAACAGGAATTAAGACAAAAGTTAACAACTGACATTGCATCTAAATTTTGAACATCAATTGCAGTCTGAGGGGATAGGTGCCCAGATGTAAGCGGTGATGGGGTGACAGAAATAGTCTGACAGCCATGAATGGGTTCTCCTGCTTGTGTGGCATCATTCCAAACACCTTGATAATCACCATTAGACTCATCCAACTCTTTCTGAATCCTCTGCACAGTCTTCACATTGACACCCAAAACACTCTGAAATGTTTGTAGTGAAGCTTCTGGCACAAATGCTAAACAGTACATCCTGCCATTTCCAAATTTCTGGTGGAGTGAATTGCGTCATGTTGGTCTTTTTCTCACAGATGGTGCCCAACTGACCCTACTATACTGTGCAGTCAACAAAATCCAAAACAAACAATGCACATGCATAAAATTAAAAAATATAAAATGGCAACAATTCACCCAATGCACTATATATATATATATATATATATATTATAATTTATTCATATAGACGAAAACAATTTATTCACTACAAAGATGCAACTTTGTTTCAGTGCATTAAAACTGCACTTCAACTTTATACTAAATAATTATTGCTCTACTATCGGTATTATGCCCTCTTTTGAATTAATATTGTGAATGTTAGGATTTATATATTATTTTGGTTCTCATTACATTCGAATCTCTCTCTCTCTCTATATATATATATATATATATATATATATATGTGCATTTCTAGAGTCAGAATAAAATTTGTTTATATATATATATATATATATATATATATATATATATATATATATATATATATATTATATATATATATTATATATATACACACACATATTATTTATATTTTGTATAACAAATGTTAAAATGACCCTTTCTCTCTTCTGCATAATGATAGCCTTGGGGTAGGATCTCTGAAGCTTGAAGCAATTGGATGTCTAGCCACACTGAAGAGCTGTGATACAGCGAAACAGTTTGTAGATGACAACATATATATATATATGTATATATATATACATATATATATATATATATATATATGAGAGAGAGATAAGATTGTGTGTGTATATGTAAAAGTTCAGCTATAACTAAAGATCTATCTGTAAAAAGACAAAAGGAAAACTTTTCTTAGACAATGTGTTTTGTTCTCTGATAGGCTGTACCAAGACAAATGTAAGGATTTTATTTTGCATCAAGTATTTATAAACAGGACTACAAATGATTAGTTTTTCAGAAATTTTAAATTTAAGAGAGCTTGTGAATACTTATATATTTATACACTTATTAAGAGTGCTCATAAATACTTATATCAGTATATATATATATATATATATATCAAGTATGTGGTGCAGTTCAATTTACATTACATGAATCATTCATACAAAAAACAGATATTGAAGTTAATGATATAAATGGTGAAAATACATCTTCGCAAACAAATTTAATGTCATTTATTAAATTTGTTTGCGAAGATGTATTCTCGCCATTTATGTCATTAACTTCAATATCTGTTTTTTGTATGAATGATTCATGTAATATATATATATATATGTGTGTGTGTGTGTGTGTGTGAGAGAGTGTGTGTGGTTTACAAAGTTGAAATATACAGAAACAAAACAAACAATATTGATAAGAAGCCCAAATTTTACATAGGATCCACTCAAGGTAACTTCAAAAAATATTACTACAATCATTTAAGTAGCTTTAATCACAAAAATTACAAACATGGTACCAGCCTGTCTACATACATATATGGAATATAAAACAAGAAGATGGTAGTGACCCCTTTTTAAAATGGGAAATATTAAAAAAAATGCCATAAATATAAAACAGGGGACAAATTTTGTTCATTTTGTATGGAGGAAAAATTAGCAATGGCCACTTA
Source organism: Acanthosepion esculentum (assembly GCA_964036315.1). Classification (NCBI taxonomy): domain Eukaryota; kingdom Metazoa; phylum Mollusca; class Cephalopoda; order Sepiida; family Sepiidae; genus Acanthosepion; species Acanthosepion esculentum. Next base: position 17,356,533 of record OZ038499.1, read on the forward strand.
CAATGAACTTAATAATTTATCAAACCAATGATCTGAGATTCGAAATAAATGGAGGCATAGGAAATCCTGATTATTGGAATAGAGGCTTTGTTTTCTTTTTGTCTTCTTCTGTTGCGTGGTTTTATGCTTATTAGTTTTTAATGGTTTTATCAATAAATACTGTTTCATAATTTCCTTTTTGGCAAGCTTACCCTGAAGATCCGTTTAGGTGAAACCTAGGTAGGTTTTACTGGCTCTTTAGGATTTATTTTATGTATATATATATATATTTTTTATTTTTTTTTATCAAGGGTCGTGTCTCGTCACAGTTTTTTGTGTGTATATATATCTAAGTATGTCTGGGCACTTATCATCAGTCATCAGAGTTGAAGTAAACTGTAAAATGTATACATTTTTGTCTGGAGCTATAAACATCCTTTTTAACGTAATTTCAATGAAAAAATAAATTAAATAACATGTGTATTTTTTATTTTCTCCTCAGTAATTCTATAATTTTAAACTTAATAGAGATTAGATTTAGATTTCTAAATAGGTAATTTTTTACTTTTAATTTCAATTTCGAATTTTATAAATCTTTTAATATCTAGGATAACCTTGCTTCATTGTCAAGTTTTTTGAATACTCATGTACTTGTATTTTGATTGGTCATTCTAGCTTATGTAACAGCGTTTACCCCTAGCAAAGGATCGTTAATTAATTTGAAACTTTTAAAACCATTTATTTTACATTCAACATCATCACTTGATAAGACACCAGAAGTGTTGAAACAAAATGGCTATTTTTGTAGTGATTTTATAACATATTTATGTCATAATATTTAAATAAATAATTATATATATATATATATATATATATATATATATATATATATATATATATATAATGTAGTAGGACCTCGCATTACAGGTTTAATTAGTTCCCAGACCAAGCTCATATTGCAAGTTATACATATTACAAAGCATTTTTTTTCCTACTGAAATTAGTGGAAGATTAATTAATATGTTTTGGTTTCCCCCAAGCATCCAAAATATCTATTTTAGAATTAAAAAAATAAAACAAATCATTGTTGACTAAGAAAAGTTTTCCTTTTGTCTTTATTGATTATACAGTAGAAACTTGTAGTACGAATGCACCATTATACGAACAACTTGTTTTATGAGCTCCCATTCTTGAGCAGTACTAGCAACCATCATATAAACAGAAGCAGTCGGTGACTGAGATAAAGAGTAGCATTGGCAGCTGGCGTAATCTATTTCTAAGAAACAACATGCTCAAAGGCAAGGTGCAGCGCAACTGTGAACACCTGGCGTCTAGAACATTTATTCATTTTATTGGAGAAAATTCTTCAAAGTACTTACTGCACATGATGTCACCTGATTACCTCCCTTTTCTACTGATTACCTCCCTTTTCTGATGATCACAGAGAGGAGCTGACGACAGTGGAACTTCAGCTGCTTCAGGAGCATCAAAACACGGAGGATGTAAAGGAAGTTGATAGCCAAAAAGGAAAGTGTGTTGGTGTTTGCCCCCCACAAGTGAGATTAAAGAAATGCTGGTGATGTGGGCAAAAGTGTACAACTTTGTGGAGAAATACCACGCACAACAATTAACTGCATGTCAGGCGGCTGCTTTAAACAATTTACATTATTTAGACTATTGTCCTCATCTTTGTCGCCTTGTTTATCATAACATTTCTGCCGTTGTACGCTCCGGCCTTCTTCAGGTGGCTGGAATGTCGAACTGAATCCTTTATTTTGCTCACTGGGGGGTAGGCTGTTCTAGTTCCACGTGCCATGTTTAATGGATGTCAGTTATCAGTTATCTCCTGTTAATTCCCCTCTCCAAGTTCTCCACTGCCTTAACCGGGTATTGAACTCACACTCTTTGGGTCCTGTCATTGGATCTAACCAACGCCTTTATTCACTGTGCCATGTGTTGTCATAATATGATGACAAAGATAAGGACAATAGTCCAAATAATGTAAATAGTGTACATAATACCTCATTTCAGAAATATAGACAGATACTGAAATGCCGAAACGTTGTAATAAATATGACGACAAAGATGAGTTCAATAGCCTGAATAATGTAAATAGTGTACATAATACCTCATCTCAGAAATATAGACAGATACTGAAAGGCTGAAACGTTGTAATAAATATGGCGACAAAGATGAGGACAATAGTTCGAATAATGTAAATAGTGTACATAATACCTCATCTCAGAAATATAGACAGATACTGAAAGGCCGAAACGTTGTAATAAATATGGCGACAAAGATGAGGACAATAGCCTGAATAATGTAAATAGTGTACATAATACCTCATCTCAGAAATATAGACAGATACTGAAAGGCCGGAACGTTGTAATAAATATGGCAAGGAAGATGAGGACAATAGTTCGAATAATGTAAATAGTGTACATAATACCTCATCTCATAAATATAGACCGATACTAATGTGGCTGCTTTGTTCAATGAAAATTATGTTGACTATTTTTGTTGCATTTTGAAATCAAGAACGAAACAGGTTTCTATTGAAAAGTTTCTAAAGAAATGACTAGCAAATGTCGAAAATGAAGCAAATGCCACAAAAGTCCTTAAGTTCTGAGTGAAAATGCCAGAAAGTTTCTTATGAAAGGTTTGTAGTTTAATAAAAGCTGTTTATTTCTTTCATTCTCTTTATCATGTTCTTATTGCATCTATTTTTTGTGATTTAATTTCTCACTGTCCGTTTTCTACTTTTTTAAAATTCTAAAATAGATATTTTGGATGCTTTGGGGAAACCAAAACGTATCAATTAATCTTCCACTAATTTCAGTGGGGAAAAAATGCTTTGTAATATGTATAGTTTGCAATATGAGCTAAGTCTGGGAACTAATTAAACCTGTAATGCGAGGTCCTACTCGATTATAATATATATATATATATATATATATATATATATATATATATATTATTGTCATCCACAGCCACACTGTTTCACTGTATCACAGCTCTTCAGTGTGGCTAGACGTCCGGTTGCCTTTAGCTAGGATCAAAACCCGACTGAATTGGCGTCAGTCAGGAATTCTACCACTAAGCTGTCGGCGCACGGCAGGAATGAAGGTGAATTTTAGCATATTTATTTTTAGATAAACACACAGTGACCGACAGGACTCAATTCGCTTTTGCCAAAGAGTCACGCTATATGTATATATGTATGTATATATATATATAATAATAATAAGAAAGTTAATGGTCATAGTTGAATTAGACCAGGAAACAGTAATATTAAAAAATTGACCAGAATCTCCTCAAGATACCGAAAGGTTGAAACCAAGGTAGTGGAATTGGCTGATCTCCTTATATATATATATATATACATACAGTGTAACCCGGATAAATGAGAGTTGTCGGGACCGGAGAAGAAGTCTCTTATATCCGGGTTTCTCTTATACCCGGGTTTATCTTATATCCGGGTCACACTGTATATATGTATATATATATGATAGAGAGAGAAAGAGAGATAGAGTGAGATAATTGTACACACAAGCACAAATCAAAGAGGTTAAAGAAAAAATACCTTTTCCCAGCTTCCAGAGTTTCCAAAGTCTTCTTGTCAACCTCCAACAATTTAAGTTTTTCATTGTCGAGTTCTTCAGAGAAATTGATGCATTGCGTAAATGGCTTGATGTCTGAGATTTTCAGCTTTGCAAATTCAAGAATCCTGTGCACTTCTTCCAAAGTTCTGTAGAATGGCCAGAAAATAAGAAATTAATTTCAGAATGGATAACCGCATCACAGAAATCTTTCAAAAATCCTTTTAAACTACTCATATGTTAATTTTGAATGAATGACTCAACAATTTTTAAAAGATTTTTATTTTAAGCATAGTTTATTTGTACCAAATGTGGGGTGCCCAATGAGGATAAAATTCACTATAGCAGTAATGATCTGCCAGAATATCTTACTAAAATATTGCATAAGTTATCAAATCCATTTCAAAATGGATTTGTTTTTGGATCCATCCTGCTTTATCTTTCAAATACAGTGTAACCCGGATATAAGAGAGTTGTAGGGGCCGGAGAAGAAGTCTCTTATATCCGGGTTTGGTCTGTTATATATACAGTAACACAGGCTCTAATTTGGGACCAGAGAAAATCTCTCTTATATCCGCGTTTCTCTTATATCCGGGTTTGGTCTATTATATATACATTAACACAGGCTTTAATTTGGGACCATAGAAAATTGCTCTTATATCCGGGTTTCCCTTATATACGGGTCTCTTATATCCGGGTTACACTGTAAAACCAAAATTTTACTTAAAAGGAGACATTTAAATTAGTTTAAATCTATTTTTAATACACTTTCACCCAAATTTTGTAAGGCCTTAAATTATACCATATAACAGGTGTAAAAACTTCTGTAACAATTTGTAATGAATTTAGATATTGTTAAGTTTAGCATTTCAAATGAATCCTGTATATCAAACATTGATTTACTTTCCTTATATAGAATTTTTTTTTTTTTTTTGCAGATTCGTATTTAGAGTGCTACTTTGGATTTGAAGATATGCATGCAAAATTTTTAAATAAATGCAATGGAATTCCAATATATTTAAAAAACCTTTCTGTATGTAAAAACTCAAACATTTGTGGCCATATGCTTATTCAGTATGTCACACTTCCAAATCGTAAAAGAATAATCAATTACGATCTGAAACCTACTTAAAAAAAAAAAAAAAAAAAAAAAGAAAAAAAAAGATATTGTATGCAGATTTCATTTGAAATGCTGAACTTAGCAATATACAAGAATTCAACTATTTTCACTTTTTAAAATACCTGCAACTGGAGTGCACTTTATTAAAAAGAACAAAAAAAAAAAGGAAGTTATTTATTTTGAATCAAACCCAAATAATTTGGGCAGATCATGTGATATATGGGAAACAAATAGGGAGTGATTTCATTACCTCAAGAAGGGGGGGGTGAGGTGGGGCGATACCCAAGATTTAAAATACATTTACAAAAAAAAGAAAAAAGAGAAAAAAATCTTTCTTGAAGCTTTTATTTTAGTTTTAATTGCAACCTAATAGATGAAATTCGATTAAAGCCAAAAAATATTTTTAGACTGTAACAACTTTTTGTTTTTGGGAGAAAATAATGGTTTAGCGATACAAGTCTTACTAATTAACCCATAGCAGGAGAAGAAGAGATGGATTCATACCTTTCCTAAGGGTATTTGCGTGTAAGTGAATATAATGATCCCAACAGGAATTCGAACTAGGCTCTCCAATTAAGAATTTTAAGTCTTTGTTCATTACACCACCCAGACATCCATGCTTACAGCACCTCATATTCCCACGTGGTCACCCATCTAGGTACTGACTTGGCTTGACTTTGCTTAACCTTGGTGATCGAACTAGTTCTCCAATGTGATGTGGCCATATATAGATTAAATTTAATATATCTAATCAGCCATATACTTTGCTATGTCAAATTGAATTTAAATTGATTGGAATGATGTAAAAATAAAAAATATTTTACGAAGATTTCCTTGAAAGAAAAATTTCTAAAATAATTTCATTAATTTATAAATATGTCTGGAATATTTCATTAAAATCTGACAATTATTTGATTTTTGCAAGAATTTCCAAATCAGTGTGTTTTTCATTGCAAAAAAGACTCACTATACTAATTTATGGGCCCTTGCTGATGCAAGAGAAAAGGAAATTAACCAAAATTTTGAAGGTTCAAAACAGATCAAAATTTTGAAGGTTCTAAAAAGGATTAAAAAATATAATTTAATAATCAAAAATTCTTTGGTCTTTCCTCTTAAGAATAACAAAGATTTTGGCAATAAAAATGTTCTTATTAAAGTTTGGGGCATTTTTCATCATGGTATGCTATTTTTTTCACAAATCAGTGGTGGTACCTATAAAAAAATTAATTGATTTTTCATCTTAATAATAAAAGAAAGATTATGTTGATAAAATTTTGTTTTTAATTTGGTTTTGTGCATTTTCTCCTTATATATATTTTTAGGTATTTTTGGAGTAACCTAGAGTAATTGAATGACAAAATGAAAACAATTACAAATAATGTAAAAATAAGCACACTGACCAGAAATGATCATGTTTTTAAAAATTTTATGGTAAATTTTGGTTTTATTTCCCGAGCGCTAAAAATCCCTGAAATTTTTCAAAAATTGTCATATTTCCGTGCAAATTTACTTGCTGAACTCGAATTAACAATTATATTTATGAAGAAACCTACTGTTTTGGAATTATCAACAATTAAAAAATCGGACTTCTTGTCGGACCCATTACTGCCATCATGCTCAGTCATTCACTGCTGACTACTTTGTTGGTGTAATCATAAATTTGGGCCTATTTACTTCTTTTACAGACTTTCCTTACAGAAAATCACTATGCACTACCGTAAAGAAATGTAATTTATTTTATTTTTTTTTGGTAAGTGTAGCTTTATTTATAACAAACAAATTAAATAATACAATAGAACCTTTTTTCGAATAGCAATGACAAATTAAATAATAAAAATAAAGCATTTTTTATATTTTAAAATTGAAAATAAAAAAAGTTAATGCACAAACTTGGTAAATTATTTAATATTTTTTAAAATATTATTTTAATAAGTTATTTATTTTTTAATTTGTCTTAGGGTTAACTTTAGGGTTAGGTGTTTAAGGTTAGGGGTGGGGTTTTCTTTCTGTGTAGAAGAAGGGGACAAATTAAAAATAAAAAAACATTAAATAATTTACCAAGTTTGGTAAATTCATTTTTGTTTTATTTTCAATTTTACAGTATAAAAAAAAACTTTATTTTTATTATTTAATTTGTTCTTTTAATTTGTCATTGCTATTCGAAACGGAAAAAAGGTTCTGTTGTATTATTTTTGTTTTTGTTATAAATAAAATTACACTTCTTAGCAAAAAAAAAAAAATTTCATTTCTTTACGGTACTGCGTAGTGATTTTCTGCAAGAAAAGTCTGTAAAAGAAGTAACTGTAAATAGGCCCAATTTTTTTTATTACGCCTGCGTAGGTATTACGCACTGAATGACTGAGCATGATGGCAGTAATGGGGGACAAATGACCAAGAAGAAGTCCAATTTTTTTTTTTGATAAATCCAAAACGGTAAGGTTTCTTCATAATTTAATTGTTAATTCCAGTTCAGCATATACATTTGCACGGAATTATAACAATTTTGGAAAATTTTAAGGGATTTTTAGCGCTCGGGAAATAAAACAAAAATTTACCAATTTTATTTGGTTAATAATACATACTCTAGCTAGTGTTTTTATTTTTCTCATAAATTACTATCGATTAAACAGACAGTCTAGATTACGCTATTTCAAAAAGCATGTGATATGAACATAGTTTGTTTTGTTTTCCGTAGGAGAGGTGGGGATGAATTTACATAATAGTCTCCGCCCCTTTCGCAATCCACCAAAGTTTCTACGTCACGCGTTGTGTCTTCAGAGAGCGAATTTTTTTTTTTTTTTTCAGTCTGAAAAAATTACTTTTAAGGACGAAATGCTTCACGTAAGAACTTTTGCGTTTTGACAATCGGATATCATAAAACTTTTTTTTTTATCCGCTCTTAATGTCGAACTTTTTTGATGCTATTAACAAAAATTCATTATTTTTTAATAGATATTAGCATTGATAGAATCGATTCATTTAATGACAGAATTAAATTAAAACAAAAAACCTTTTTTTTCATAATAAATATACTAACCTTTCTTCTTTTTGCTCATTGCTTGACATTAGGCTGCTTGACATATTTCGCGCGTTTACACGCAAAGCAAGGAAAGCTAATTTAGCCGATCATTCGTACTTTTTCGAAACACTCAATGTTACATGTTTTCGCTTTAAATTTTTCTAAAATCTTTTTTGTTTCTTTTAAGCAAAAAATTAATTCCAATCATATTTATTTACACTATTTTGGAACATATGTAACTAATACTGCTATTAACTGTGAATTAAATGAAATAAAATGTATTCTACGGATGTACAAATGTGTAATAAACTGTATAGTAATTGTGACTATTTTCGGAGTAGACAGCCTGTGCAATTTTCCTCGTATAATTTATCTCTTACTCAACACCTACCTACGCCTTCCTCAAATTACATTAGGACGTGATATATGGTTAGAGAACATAAGATGCCATAGACAAGTTTTTGTGACCATAGATTACCCCCCTCCTTTTTAGTGCAGTGAGGGAGGTATTACTGCAGGATTAGAATCCCCTGAAGTTTGCTTTCTTCATCACAAAACCATGAACTGACTGAAAGCAGAAACATAGCGTAGAGGAAAACCGATACTACGCTTTGATCCCAGACCGAAAGAATGTTGAATCTTATGCTATGCTGAGGTAATCTTAAGGATAACAATGGCAATAGAATCTTCTTTTTCTTAATGATCTAAAGATTTAGAAAAAAGCAAGGCAATAAAGCCACTAAGACGCAAGCGGGGGGGGGGGGTTGTACTGAGTGTGAAAGAATATCAGCAAAAGAAAAACGTTATTAAAGAGCAAGAACAATAAAAGAAGAGGAATTAAGATGACGGAAGATAACGATTGACATTGCATTTAAACGTTGGAAGATCAAAGTTGACTGGGAAGTAAGAAGCCGAAATAGAGTTAAATCTAGCAATTTCAGCTAAAAAATGCTAAGCAAAGTTTTATACCGAAAAAAAAAAAAAGAAATCAAATTTAGTCAAGAATGTGTATCTACTTATTACCCCAAGCCAAAATCAAATACCATTCTGGGTATGACGATAAACTATATCCGCATCCTGGCTGTGACGATAAACTATATCCGCATCCTGGTTATGACGATAAACTACATCCAACAGCAATGCCTCTGATCAGGAGGTTTTGAGGAGCGTGGAACCATCTCTTAATTGCTGGTGTTCCCAAGTCTACCCTGACCCAAGGTAGTAGCACCTGTTAAGGCCCCAGCTATAGCCAAATAGTTAATTCCCAAATTGGGATCAAAACACTATGAAAGTATAAAAATAGGTTTTAATACCAGCAATACATTTTTGCAAAAGATTATTACCAACAATGAGTTTTTGAAGAAAAAAATATTACCAGCAATGCATTTTTAAAAAAAAATATTGCCAGCCATGAAAATTTTGTCGACATTAAATAACCCATTGAGGTTGATACATTGTAAAACAAACCACACCAAACCAAAATAAATTCTAATTGTTATATAAATTATAACATTTATATAAAATAAATAGAAACATTTTTAAAACACTGCTGGCTCCAAAGCTAACTTTTGACACCAGTGAGAAATTTGTAACTATCTCAAGTGAGTCAGGCTATTTTATAAAATTTATATTAAATAGTGCTTACTAAAGCAGAGCTGATATATGGCACAAAGCCACAAGTATGGAGGACCCAATGAGGATCGAACTAATTTCTCAGTTGGAATTTATCTGCGAAATATTCTTGCTAACCATGACACAATGTTGAAAAAGTAGTGTTGACTGTTATATATGTTATACTAGCTTAAAAGCCACCCTATTGGGAAAATCTATTTTTCTTTTTCATTATTCATCATCTTTATTATTATTATTTTACTAGCCGAATTACTCATGCCTTCCTGTGTGTCCCACATTATTTTGTAAGAAAATTATGATTTTAAATTATTGTGATAATCTGTGGAGAAAAATGATGCATTTCAATATTACACAATGATCTTGCTCCATCTTCTGGCTTTCTCCTTCCATATTTTGGATAGGAGTCATTCTCTTGTTCAAATTTCAATTTAATTTAAATCAAAGGGGAAAAAAACATTTAGTGAGGTGGGGGATTGTGCCCCATGGTGACCCACTTTGATCAAAATGAAATATAGTTATCCAAGTATCCTAGGAGTTATTCCCTTATTCAAATTCAAATTTAAATTTAATTTATATCAAAGGGGAAAAAAAAGTTCAGTGGGGGGAGAGTGCCCCCCAGGAACCTGCTTTGATCAAGATGAAATATACTTATCCAAGTACCCTGGGTAATGTATTTTCAGAATATATATGGTTATGGCGGGGTCTATCTCTAAAACCCTCGGAAGAGTTTGATAACAAACAAACAAAAGAGACTACAAATATAGATTTATTGATTTTATTTCAATTTTCCTACACTCTTTTTTGGAAAAAGAATAAATAAATAAAACAAAATTGGTACAACAATTCAGAAAAATAAATTTGTTTTTAAAAAAAATAAAAAGCAAAATTTACATGTAATTTAAAAAAAAAGAATTATCTATAGAACGTCCATATTTACTACTCACCCCCGTAAAATATACACTCTTCCATCAGAATCAATTTTAACCAATCAACACCTCACATTGCAAATCTCGACTTTTTATTGGTCGAGACGACACCAAAATGTGTATCAATTGTCAAAAATCTATTTTTCCTGCCAAGCTCACTGGAGCCTACTTTAGTTTCCCAAAACAAATAAAAGGACAAATTTCAGTCCAATTCACCAGTCAGTAACTCGGCTTCAGAGAGATGCCACACAAATTCACGCATCTCACTATTTTGACTTAAGAAACTTTTCGCACGTCAACTGCTGACTCAACCACCAACATCATTCTCTTTCTAAATCCATTACAACTTTCGTAAAAAGTGTTCATTCACAATACTAAATAGAAATTGTAATTTCAACAAAAGATAAACAAAAGACAGTCCAAGGTAAACAACTCTGGAAGAATAAGAAAAACACAACCTACTTTATTCTCGCATATTTACTACCTAAATTACCTTTTTGATCAATTTTCCTTTCTTATCCGATTTGAACATTTCTTCAACAATTGAACATTGCTGAACTGTAATTCATTGAGATACTTAATTCACACTTCGTCAACTTCCATATAACCAAAACACAAGCTTTTTTCAAATTGTATTAATTGTATATAAATGTTCGATGTTTTCTAATTGAATTCACAACTACCTTGAGATTTATTCAACTTGTATGTCTATGCTTTATATTGTTGTGATTAATATGAAGAACATGCTTTCAAACTGATCATCTTAAACAAAAAAAACCTTCTGATTACGAATTTATTTCATAGCGATCCCAACATATCAATTCACCAAATGCAGGATAAAAACTTGTCCCTCATCCCACCAGCAACAAAATAAGGGTCAATCCTGCATTTTGTCGAGCAGATGATAACCATAGTAGTTTTTTTTTACAATAATGTTCACTCTATACAAGGCCCAAGAGCCACTCAAGGTAAAGGGTTACAGAGTAAGGGGATATATGGGGAAGGTAATGGTTCGTTAACCCTAGACTTGAACAGGTTAAGATTATAGTGATCAGGGAAGCAAGTGAAACTTACATCTCACCAATGGAATACGAAGGGAATGAAGTTAGTTTGCTACAATGGTACGATGGGTCTTAGTCATGAAGGTTAGAACTAGTGGAATTAAGGAATGTAGTTTGCCTGAACACTTTCCATAAAAATAGTGAATAAGCAGCGAGAGTCTTGCAACATTTTGTCTATGGGAAAGGGGTTGTAGGGTGGAAAATAATTCATCACCCACAAGGACGCGGAGACGCTTTTAGCCTCTATTGATACTGGAAAGTGAAGACTAGGCAGCGCCTGCCCACAAATGACAGTCCTAAAAAAATGTGACAATTTAGATTATTAGTTTTTCCAGCAATAAGGACTGAGACATGATTACATTCTACATTTCGTTACACATTAATTTATTGTAAGGAGAAATTTGATCCTGAAATAGAATGATATATTAAGATATTTTTTCAGACAAAACAAACGTTTATATAAAATCTAGGGGTAAGCGAGAACAAACAAAATTATGACGTGTATTGTATTCCGTAGATTGTCAGGAGAGCGTTATTATTTTCACAAGGGACGTAACCTGTGTAATTCGGCGAAATTTAAACATGGAGGAAGCATTGTTTCTTATGGATTGAAAGATGACTTTTTCTTTATTTGGACGTTCTGGGAATTAAAAAAAATTGAATTTCCGGACTCAGCAAGGCTGCGATGTTTATTTTACTGTGGACTTTGATGTAATATTGCTTTTAATATTCCAGATTTGTTGATAGTTTTGTTATAAACTTTGTTTTCACTAACGGTAACTTAGAAAAAGTCAGGTAAGTTTTAAAATCCGTCTTCCTTGATTTGTATATTTTTTAGGTTTTGTTTGAAACTTTGATTAAAATCGAGACTAGTTGTTAAATTCTTTAGGCTTTTAAAATTAGTGCGTATTTTTAATTAGCAGTTTTAATTTGCTTTTAAAGGAACTCATAATAATTAATTAACCAGACACCGTGTTAGTTAATGGTTAAAATAATTAAAATACAAAAAAAAATGTATTATTTTCTTTTTCGTTTAAAAAAAAAAAAAAAAAATTCTTTAAAATACAAAAAAATCTTAAGTAAATAAAATATTTCACCTTTTTTTTTAAAAAAAAAGGGAATTTAAACTCGAACATATGCTCATTTTTACTTATTGGAGGTCTTCTACAGTATCGTTAAGTTTAGCGCTTCAAACGATTTTTCAGCATTAAGAAAACTGAAATCTCCCATGTTTTTTAATTAAAAATAGAAAATCACAAAACAAACTAGCCTCATATTCTGAGCTCTCCTTTTGATTGATTACCAAGCATCAAACAAAGTTACAAAATTTTAAAAAAAAAAAAGTGCACTTTAGTGTCGGATTCAAATTTTTAAATAAAATATTTTCGAGTTCTTAAATAACCTGTAAAATTTTATTGATCAGAAAATGTTCCCACAAAATTAAATCTTGTTTCAAGAAATAATATTTTTTTGTAGATTAGCCATTCACTAGACTTCTCTCAAGCCTCTTCTTGTTAGAGTTGAAAAAAGTTTGATTTTTTTTTTTTTTTTATCAATGTAGAAAGGGGGGATCCTATTCGTTATATGTCTACTCTACAGTGTCAAATTGATCCCTGAATTTTTAGAGTTATTGGACTTAGTTGTTATTTACAAATCTGAAGTTTGAAAATGTTCATTACTTTTACATATATATATTTATTTATTTTTTTTTTTTTTTAATTTTATGAATTTTTTTAAGCATTTAAAACTTTTGGTGGGGAGATTTATTTCAGAAGTACATGCACAAACATTGGTGGAGGATAAGAATTATTTATATTAAATGAAGAATAAATGGATATATACTTTTCTTAATTTATGTAAATTTTTGTTCTTTAATTAAAAATGTCTACCAGTTCTTTATTTAAAAAACTTTTGCTAAAAAATGTGTTTTCATTCACAAAACAGTTAAGTCCAGATAACTCTTCAAAAAGTCTATAATTGATCTTACACTATAATGATATCATGAAAAGTGTAGTGAACAATTACGTAGAAGTAATTGAGTCGGAGTGGCTTCTGGTGTAAAAGGAAATAAAACTTCCTTTCCTCAATACGCGACATGTAGCAGCAATGGTTTATTCCTTTGAAAATGGCATGAATGTCCCACCCTCCCCTTTAGTTATTATAACTGAGGAAATGGTTGCGGCTACCATTTCACTAGGCGGAGCTGATAAACATCCAAATGTTAAACGTCGGGAGGGTATGCGATGATATCGATGCTCTGGGTGGAATCACCTTTCCAGGGACTGCCCGGTTTGACGAGAAGATGCTCGTCAGCCACGCAGGTCAAGCGCAACAATGCATTGCTTCCAGTGTCAGTTATTCCGAAAGTGTATGATTCTGAAATGTTGGCTTTTATGCAGCTTAGCACGGTTTGACCAGTAGCAATCCACATGCCGATTGGTTGGATTGAAGGATGACATATGACTGAAGACAAAGCCAAGAATGCTGATTGGTCAGTCGGCTGTGGTTTTGGCATAATTAAAAAAAAAAAAAAAAAAAAAAAACAGGGTTGGAACAGTGAGAGGCGGGTGTCAATTTTTACGTTGATGACGTGTGTGCGAATTAGAGAACAATGTCTTCAGAAAGATCATTCAGTGTTGTACGAGGTGAGCATCTGAAGAATTTATTCTCATTTAATGACAAAAAGGAACTCTATTCAGTATTTTTCAATTCTGACAAATGTGGCTTGAGGGGAGTGTGAGGAACAAGAAGACTTACCTCCCGCAAAGCGAATTTGCTTGGCATGTCAGGTCCTGTTGAAAGATCGCTACCAGCATTAAAAGTGAAATGGATTATTCTGAAATTCCTATATCGCGAGCATACGTACAAAGGAAAAAAAAAAGACTAAGAATTCAAACCAGCTTGAATTTTTATAAAATAGGAAGTCTCGGGTGAATGAGAATTAAGTCTCGTATGCAAATTTTAGTTGCCCCCGACGCGGGCATAAATAGTGAGTCTGTGAGGAAGATGGCAGAACTTTCGTTGGTGTGACAGTGTACGTACATACAAACAAGAGAATAAGGAAGAGGTCATTCGCGATAGCTCAGTTGGTAGAGCGGAGGACTGGAGAAGAAAGCAAGCATTTTAATCCATTTCAGTTATCGCAAACGACTAAATTAACCACAGGGAGGTCGCCGTCCTGGGTATGACGATAAACTACATCTGTGTCCTGGGTAAGACGATAAATTACGTCCAACAGCAAGGCCTCTGATCAAGAGGTTTTGAGGAGTGTGGAACCACCTCTTAATTGCTGGTGTTCCCAGGTCCACTTTGACCCGGGGTGGTAGTACCTGTTAGGGTTCCAGCTATGGGCAAATGGTTAAACCCCAAACTGGGGTCAAAATACTATGAAAGTGTGAAAATAGATTTTAATACCAGAAATACTTTTTAAAAAAAAATTATTGCCAGCAATACATTTTTGAAGAAAAAATATTACCAAAAATACATTTATGAAGGAAAAAAATATTACCAGCAACAAAAATTTTGATATGCCTTTGAGGTTGATATGCCGTAAAACAAAACAAACAAACCAAACCACAGGGAGGTCTAAGGAAGGCTAATCTAAAAATATTATTTATTTAAAAAAAAATTAATTCACCCCAAGCAAGACAATAATGCCACTAAGACGGAAGGGGCTACTGGGAGTGAAAGACAATGAAAAAGACTTTAGAAGGAACCGGAAATCCAATCTTAAACAGTAAATAAGGTATATACCTCTGCTCCTGTCCCAAATACCAGGGAGGAGTGTGAACTGGATAATAGGTGAACCTATGTACACCTATTGTGGGGGGTAAAAAATAGTAAATAAAATTTCAGTGTTTAAGTAGGTGTTATGAGTATAGAGTTGAAGTAGAATTTTGAAGGAACTGAAAACAAGGGATAAACCTCTACTCCTGTTCAAAAATCTCTGTCGGGTCTTTTTGGACATTGTTTCTTCTTGGTTGTATACTTTGACCATCTATTCTTAGATGTTTTGTCTTATTTGATCATCAAGCAAACATTTTCACAAATTGCTTTTATGTTTTGTTTTTTTTTTGTTTTTTTTTTTAAAACAAGTGGGCCAGTCTACTTAGTGCCATTTAATATGTTTTAAAATGATTTAATTTACAAATTTATGTTTCATGTAAAACTTCAGATTGTCAGAGGACAATATGAATAACGACAAAAGGAAAACTTAGCTGACATGTTTCGTCCTCCGAGTGACTTTATCAAAATCCTTGCATTTATTTTGTTAAAGTCCCTCGGAGGATAAAACATGTTGGCTAAGATAAGTTTTCTTTTGTCTTTATTTAAGTTTTAATTGACGAATTGAAACTAGGATAACCAAAATATAATTTATTTCAATTTTTTTTTTTTTTTTTTTTCAATTTAAAAAAAACAAAAAGCGAAAATCGTCATAATGTGTCAGAAGTTAGTGACACAATCTGACTCCAAACGCCATCATAGGCAACAAAATAGACTTTATGAGATGATTTACAGCTTCAACTGAAGACTTAACATTGTTTTCACTCTACAATTATCACTGTGCAATTTGTGAAATGTTTTCTGGGCCAAATGACACAAAATGTCAAAGAACGAATGAGGATAACACGGTAATATTTAGAAGCTATGCCACCAAGTGAGAATGAATGACATTCAGCCAAACCCTGCAGAGTGAACGGCCGGGTGAATTTTTTTTTTAACTATTGTTCATCCAAGAGCCACTCAAGGTAGAGGGTGACAGAATGAAGTTATTGCATGAACATAAAAAGTGGTGGGTATCAGTAGTGCAGTTTATGAAGATATGGGAGAAAGATAAGTTAACCCTTGACTTGAAGAGGTTTAAGATTGTAGTGATTGGAGAAGCATCCTCTCAGGAGTCTGTTCCACAAAGTAGCAGTTCTTGGGGAGAAGCTGTCTGAGTGAAACTTTCTTCTTAATGGAGTATGAACAAAATGGGGCTGGTTCATCCCAGTGTATTTTATAAGTACATAGATGTACTGGCTGTAACAGGTATGTTAGATAAGAGAAAAAGAAAATCTTGCTTTGGTTGGGAAGAGCCACAATTTTAGTAGGTATACAAAATACTGACTAAAACTCAAAACTGAAGACCACCTTGAAAATAGGACTATCGATTTTACTTATTATATAAATTTTAATTTTATAATCCAATCTCATTTTTGAAAAGTTTAACCTTTAGCACTTTGCACCATTAATATTACTTCCCTTTTTGTTGCATTCTTTTTCAAAGCCTCTCAATTGCAGTATTGTTACTGTTAATTTCACTGAAAGTTGTTTTCTGTTGCCATAGCAGGATATGACAACACAACTATGAAATTCAAACACACTATTGTCCAGGGATCAGAGTCACTTTCGATGTCAAATTTTCAATAATTAAAAAAAATTTAACATAAATACCGATACTAACCAAACTTTTACCTTTGTGCAGGCAAAAAAAAAAATGTACAGTTTTTCTGCTGACACTCCTATTATTTGAACTACCTTCACTCCTTGGCAATGTTTATTGTTTAAAAAAGCGATTATTAGAATTGTAATAAAACCTAAATGTGATGAAAATGAATTTATATATTTTTTGTTGTTGAGAATTTACAACAAAGATATTAACCTTTATAACTTTGCTTCACTAATGTTACTTCCCTTTCCGTCACATTCTTTTTCAAAGCCTCTCAATTGCAGTATCCTTACTGTTAATTTCACTCAAACTTGTTTTCTGTTACCCTAGCAGGATATGACGGCACAACTATGAGATTCAAACAAATTCAAATTCAGGGATCAGACTTTGCTTCAGTGGCTGGATAAACTTTTTGTACAGTAAATGAAGTCACATACAGAGAGATAAAGATTAACATTAACATAAAAATAGTCGCAATTTGACGTCTTTTTATCCAAATGGGAGAGAAAAAAATTAAAACTATATTTGAAAGCTTAGAATTTTGTCAATTAAGATTACTTAACATTACCTTTTAAGTTTTAGACAATTTTAAGAACTATGTGCTCCTCGTAAAATTTCTGGTTTAAGAATTCTTTTGCATGTGCGTGTGTAGGGGCGGTGGATAAAAAAGTCTTCAGAAACTACACAAAATATGAGATCAGGCAAAACGGGATTTTCAATAATAATAATAATAAAGAAAAGATATTAGAGTTGTGACAAGTGTGTGGAGTCTTCACTTCTTTTTACTACTCTAGCAAGAAAATTTTATAGTAAAAAATAGTTGAAAGAAAGAAAGAAACATACGATATAACGACTGATGATGAGTAAACAAATTGCATAGATGTGGATTGTAAACATGACAAAAGGGTGTCAGACGGTAGCAGGAATACTATTAGGAGCGGAAAAAATGGCATGGCAGGTCTTAGCTGCAAAGGTCAGAACTGGCGGGACTTATGAATGTAGATTATCAGAACATTTGGGTTTACAGCCACATAACATTGAAACACCAGTTCCTGTATGATTACTGCAGTTAAGCAACATCAAGCCTTGTCACTACCTAGATGAGTGACTGGTGTAATGGATAATGGCTTGGAATTGTTAATTGGAGAGCCATATTCCAATTCTGGTTGGGTTCATTATACTCACATGCAGATACACTTGGGAAAGGCATGAATCCACCTCTCCTCCACCCCCCAGTTATGGGCTAATTAATAAGATTTGTGTCATTAAACCATTATTATCTCCTAAAATAAAATTGCAAACAAAATATTTATATTTCGGTATTGAATAACCCATAGAGGTGTTGATATGCACGAAATAAAAACAACCAACCAGCATTATCAGAACATTTGCAGTGGAAATAATGATAGAATGGTGAGAGGCTTGTGACTTTTCGTCTGTTAGGAAAGGGCTTGTAGGGTGGAAAATAAAATAAAAAATTTAAAAAAAGTTAGCACAGATGTTATGCCCTGCCATTGCCTCATATATATTGTCATCCACATACAAGCCTGTTTCGCTGTATCACAGCTCATCAGTGTGGCTAGACATCCATTTCCTTCAAGCTGGGAGCGAAACCCAACCGATTTGGCATCAGTTGGCGATCCTATGCCTAAGCTATTGGCACACAGCAGAGGAAGGGAAATTCTAACGTATTAGATACAAATGTATAGATACGCCAGCAGCCAGTGCTCAATTCATTAATGAAAAGCAGTGCTTTAATAGCGGTGATGGCTACTGTTTTGGAATTATCTTTTCCTCAATACTGCTTGATGGAAATGACAAAATATGATTTTCAAAATGTGCTCTCTTTTACGTTTTAAGCTGTGATCTACCCACTTACGGAGCAGAAAACAGCTTTACTTGTTTGACTAAGCAATTTAATTGTGAAAGCCATTAACCAAACAGTCCCTTGTTTATAAAGATCACAAATTCAGAAGTTATTTTTAAAAACAGAATATGTGAATTACCATATTATCTGGCTTACAAGATTCACTTTTTTCCACAAAAAATACCCTGAAAATTATGTGTGCATCTTCCAAGATGAATGTAAGGCAACGCCCACGCTCAAGTAAGCTTGGACTGTCTCCTTATTGGCTTGACTGATAGGGACATGGATTTGTATGTGGAGTCATTATACTATAATGTTAGCTATCTGCCTAATTCAGCCTTTTATATGATGTAACCTCAGTACTTAGCTGTTACAAGTATTTCTAAGACTATAAACCTTCCTGGAGCCAAGACACAAGCTTAAACATGCTCTTTTTACTAGCAGTGGCAAGAGCCTTTCTGCTCTTGACTAGTATGTCATTGCCATACAAACCAAATTGGATGAGTGATTAATGTAAACAATACGTGGTACCAGTATGTGAGGGACACATGGTGAATGTGTTGTATGAGAATGACATTTTTTTTTCTTAGAAATTTTGTTCCAATATTAGGGTATGTTTTCCAAGCAGCAAAATACAGTAATAATGTTGGGCCAGATATAAGTTACATGCTGGTTGATATAAATGATGAAATAACATTTGTATGATGTTAAATGTCTATTTATTATTGGCACACGTCTCCACTCTCACTCATTCTTTATTAAATATCTTTTTAACTAATCGTTCGCAACAAGTTGTGTAATGAAGATCGTGTTGAACAGGCATGTTTCCAGATCATTTCATAATAACACTGGGCTCCTTGGACCTACACTGTTTCTGATCCCTGATGTCATCGGTCCCCAACTAGGTATACATGCAGATGACACCACCATTTACTGTCTTAGTAGCAAATCCGACAAACTCAAAAAGATAAACATGGCAACTACTCTTGAAAAGGACCTCAAGTCAGTGGTTAACTGGGGCAAGAAATGGCTTATAAATTTTAAGTCCTCTAAAAAAACACTGCTTTCATTTAATAACTACAGTGTGTCTTTTCTGCCTGCACGGCTGATGCTAAGATCCAAGAGAACAACACTCTCTGCCTTCTTGATCTCATGTTTTCTACTGATATGAAGTGGAGTGACTATATCGAGTCAATTGCTATGTCTGCTGCAAGGAAGATTGCTTCACTATGCTGTGCCAAAAGATTTTTTATGTCAGAATCCATTTTGCACATTTATAAATCTACCATTCAACCATGTATTGAATGCTGCTGCCATATCTGGTCTGGTGCTCCTACTATGCATCTCGATATTCTTGACAAAATCCAGAAAAGGGTCTGCAATATAATTGATCCTGATCAGGTATCTTGTCTCTAGCCACTTTATCACTGATTTGATGATGTGGATTCCCACTGTTCTACAAATATTTTCATAGCAACTGCTCGGATGAGCTTTTTCGCTGGTGCCCTGCCTACATGAATTTAAGGGTGCTACTAGATTGGCAACTAGGTCTCACTGTTGAACTAGCTGGATGTAAACGCCACTTCTACTCTGACAGTTTCTTGGTAAATTTGCAGATTAAACCTCAGAAACCAATTGTAATGAAAATTTTAATTCTGGTATAAATTTGTATGATTATTTTGAAAAATAGCAATAAAAGGTTGCAGAAGAAAACTGCTAGGAGTTATCGACAAGATAATTTCAGCCACATTTGTGTTGTGGTTACAGCTTGGCTGCCATTATTGGCTTTGTTTACATACGTTTGCCTTGAGTAGTAATGCTGTTAACTAAGTAAGCTTCTGCACATTACTACTCGAGGCAAACATATATAAACAGTGCTAGTAATAGTAGCCGGGCTAGATGTGAATAAGGCTGAACTTACATTGTCGATAACTTCTAAATGATTTTCTTCTGCAAACTTTTATTGTTATTTTGCAATTTATCAGGCAGTTTCACACCAGAATGGAAATTTTCATTACAATTGGTTTCCGAGGCTTAATCTGCAAATTTACCCAGTTTCTTCTCTTGCACTACTCACCTGTGGAACTCCCTTTCTGATTCCCCTGATAACTGCAATCTTCAAAAATTCAAGTGCAATGCCAATTGCCATCTTCCGTTTTCTTGAACTATGTTCATTTTCGTCCTTTCCTTAATCCCCACCTCCTCAGTCTGCTCATTCTCTGTAACCCCCCCCCATTCTAGTTGTCATTATCGTCTTGCTTGTGGTGAAATGATTTAAAAAAAAAAAAAACTCTAATTATTTAAAATTTTATTTTTTTAATTCTTTGTAGATCCAACAACAGTTGTAAATAAACAAGCAGCTGAAGTCATTTCAACCTGTCAGCATGACCTCCATTATAAAATTACAAGTATTCTCTGGGGCTTATGATGAGTCACCACCCTGCTACCTCCTCCAGGTGGATGAGTTTCGCTTTCTCCTTGACTGTGGCTGGAACGAGGATTTCAACATGACCTACATTCGTGAAGTGAAACGACACGCCCATCTCATTGATGCTGTCCTCCTGAGCTACCCAGACCACAATCACCTGGGCGCATTGCCCTACATGGTTGGCAAATGTGGCCTCTCCTGTCCAGTGTTTGCCACGATCCCCGTATACAAGATGGGACAGATGTTCATGTACGATCTCTACCAGTCAAGACATAATACAGAAGAGTTTGATATCTTTACCCTCGACGACATCGATGCAGCTTTTGACAAAATAACTCAGCTGAAATACAGCCAGACTGTCAGCCTTAAAGGTGAGCAGAGAGTTTACTGATTATTCCAATACTTTCACTGTTGTATTGTTGCCTGGTTGTGCTGGCCCATTGGGGCGGGGGGGGGGGAATAGGAAATTGCTGTTTACTGTTAATAGATGACTACAGATACAGATGGGCATTTTTTTTTGTTTGTTTGTTTAATTTGCAGTATATACACCAAAAGCACCCCCAACCAACCCCTGGTAATGAGAATGTACCATTCTGGTGTGAAATTGCCTGATTATTTCGAAAATGACATTAAAACATTTCACGTGATTGTCGTTTATGATTTATCGTCAATGTAAGTTTCATCACTTTCACATTGCCTGGCCGCCATTACTGGTCTTATTTACATACGTTTGCCTTGAGTGGTAATGTGCGGAAGTTACTTAGTCTATGGCCTTTTTTTACAGCTTTTCATATCTTACTTGTTTACTGCACAATTTTCGTGGATGTTATTTTAAAATGTGCTTTTTTTTATTTTAAAATGCGTTTTTTTTTTATGATTTTTACATGAATAGTTTTTTCTTTTTATTTTCTTAAATTGTTGTAGAAATAATTGAAAGCTTTTCTAAATAAATATAATGTCAAGGGTGAACCCTTTTTCCAAAAATATTCTTAAGACAATATTGTCCTTAATAAATCTGCTTATAGCTAATGAAACAGAATCTCACCCTAAAATGTAATTTATGAAGCTTTAAATAAATTTTTTTTTTTTTTTTTTTTTTTTTTTTTTTGGTGGTATAAATTTCTTTTTTCCAATTAAAAGAATTATTTCTTTGTGAAACTGAAGTTTTATTAACTAATAAATTCTTTTTTTATATTAAATTCGTCTAAGTTTGTTATCAAAAACAATTGAAAGGTTTTCTTATTTTTAAAATTTAAAAACAAAGCATTGTTGCAGAAAAAGGAGAACTGCATTTATTTTTTTATCCTTTCAGGCATGTAATTTTGATTTTATTTTTCATTTTTTCTAGTTTTGGAATCGCAACATTTTTTTTCTGTTGGGTTACTTTTAAAATTGTGTGCATTCATTTTAAATTTTGTGCATTGCACAGTAATCAACACAAGTGAAACTTCCACACATGACTACTCGAGGCAAACGTATGTAAACAAAGCCAGTAATGGTGGTCATTCTGTCTACACAACGAGAAAGGAGTCAAACTTATATTGTCCGTAACTTCTGCACGGTAATCGAGTGCAATGTTTTAATGTCATTTTCAAAATAGGCAATTTCACACCAGAATGGTACATTCTCATTGCCATGGGCTTTTGGTGCTTATACTGCAAATTAACCTTTTTTTATATCCTGCGCACCACCATTTTGATTTTGATCAGGTACTTTGCAGTATAGAATAATATAAACAGTATCCCCAACATACCATATAATCAAAATATGTCAAGGGACAGTATAATATATTCTACTATGTTTATGCAGGCTTGGAAATAGCACTAGTTAGTTTATAATGTAAATACTAGTAACTGACATTTCAGAGTATCTTGAAATATATAAAAAACCATCGCCAGAACTGCAATAAATTTCAGAGATAGATGCGACTTGTGTATAAAAGAGAAGATCCTAATGATAAAACATAAAGATCTGGATATATTACTGAACCAACATAACGAGTTAATTTTTAAATGTAGACATAAAAACCACTTCAATCTAAGTAAATATATTTAGAAATAACTATATAGAAAGGGAAAATATTATGGTAATTTTGGTTTTGGAAATGATTATATGCACACATGGATGCGGACACAGAATTGTGTGTATACAAATATGTAGATGAACTTGAATATTGATATGTGGTTTTATGTGTATATGTATATGCATTGGTATAGAGATGTATGTATGCATATATATGTATATATGTATTGTAGGCGCATATGTAAAATATATATATATATATATATATATATATATATATATTCATAAGTTTAAGTAGGTATGTTTGTATATATATATATATATATATATATATATATTCATAAGTTTAAGTAGGTATGTTTGTATATATATATATATATATATATTCATAAGTTTAAGTAGGTATGTTTGTATATATATATATATATATATATATATATATATATATATTCATAAGTTTAAGTAGGTATGTTTGTATATATATATATATATATATATATATTCATAAGTTTAAGTAGGTATGTTTGTATATATATATATATATATATATATATATATATATATAGTGTCATGTATATAGGATTGCATATGATCTGTGTATGTATTAGGTTGGTGCAAAAATAATGTTGTTTTCTCACATGAAGTTGAACGTCAAAAAACGACATTATTTTTGCACCAACCTAATATATATGTGTATATATAAATGTAAGTATTTGTGAATTTGTATATGTAATGTGTGAATATATGTAAAATATAGTAATATAAATACATATGCAGGTATGGGTATAGATCGTTTATTTATATATATATATATATATATATATATATATATATATAACCGAAACCGTGAGAACACCCCTGGTCAACGGCTGATGAAGGCAGGGTATCGCACGTGCTAATACATGTTGTATGTTAAAAATAAAATATATATATATATATATATATATATATATACACACACACACACACACACATGTAAAGTATTCTAAGGGAAGGACTTAGTTCTTTTATTAACGATTTATCTTATTTTCTCTTTTAATATTCTCTAATTAGAATTGTGAGATTGAAATTCTTTTAGCATCTGGAGGTAATTTCATTTTAAATTGATAATTTGATTTAAATTTAAATATGTTACTCTTTAACTATCTATATTGATAGTAAAATATTAAAATTAGAAATATTTGTTTTCATATTTAAACACTTAAGTCATCACCTAACACTAAACATTAACTGTGAAATTTAAGGAAAAATTTAAATAGATATAAATATGTGTAAGTATTGGTATATGAATATACATAGGTACCTATCAATGCATGTGTATGTGCCTATGTGTGTAATTGCACATGTAAATGTATGTATGTATATGTGAGATTTACATAAGTGTATGTGTGGTATATATATATATATATATATATATATATATATATATATATATATATATGATAATACAAAATCTTTAATATTGCCTTCAAATATTACTCCATCTTAATTTAAAACCTAAACTTTAAGTAAAAAAGATTACCCATCTAAAAATAGTCACAAATTACATTCATGAATTAGATTCAAACTGGTGGAGATGTTACCTTAACAATCATTTATAATATTAAAAGACTAATATCAGTAAACTGTTATACTTTAAATAATTTTTTTAATGTACTTTCTATGAATGTGTTTTTAAATATACTATTTAACTCGTATTAAATCCCTAAATTATTTGTAAAAGAGTTAAAAATTTAAATTGCTAGCAAACATCAAATTAATTTCTTCGTGGATTGTTTAAACATTTAAATTACTATCAAACATTAAAATCTGTTTTTTTACATAAATTGCTAAAAATTACCACCCCTCCTCTTCCTTCGTAAAACCTAATTACGGCTTTTTCTTTACTTCCCCTTTCTTTCTTTTTTCTTTTTCTTTTTTTCTCTCTTCTCCCTCTTCCCTTTCAATATATCACTTCCGTTTAGTTAACCGATTAAATAGGTCAATGTCTGGTCTCTCCACCCCTAATACTAAGTATGATAGATAGAAATATTAAAATAAACCCTCACTAAACTCAATCATGTCTCTTACACCACTCCTCACTACCCTCTCTGTTAAATTACATAAACTTAATACTACCTGTCAAAAGTGTAAATTTTCATTTCACCTTTTGGAAGTGTACTTTAAAAGGGCTATGGTGAAATAAATTATTACATGGAGCCTTAAAGTGGTCTGTTTCCCTTTAATATATATATATATATATATATATATATATATATATATATATATAGAATGAAATGGACAAAGTCCAACAATTATTTTAAGACATTTTTATGTTTATACATTCTTTTTTATAGCTACAAATATTTAAGTAAATGCTTTGTTTACAATAAACAGTATTAACAACATTTACCGGTCTAAATGTTATCGAAATTGTCATAGAAAATATATGGATATGCATCGAGCAGATATGAATGTACGAGAGAAAATCATGGAAGATTCTAGTTTAAAAACAGTAAAATCAACCTTGCTAAACCAAAACGCTCCTCTGTGGCTCAATCGGTAAAAGCACGTCGGGCTATGTGACGGTTCCGTATAGGATACAGGTTCGATTCCTGTCAGAGGGTGCATAAATTCTATGACAATTTCGATAACATTCAGGCCGGTAAATGTTCTTAATACTGTTTATTATAAACAGAGCATTTACTTAAATATTTGTATCTATAAAAAAAAAAGTATGTATAAACATAATATATATATATATATATATATATATATATATATATATATATATATATCATTCACAGACAGTACTGTTTCCCAGCTCCTCAGTGCAACTAGACATCTGAATGCCTCAAGCCAGGATCGAAACCCAACCGATTTGGTGTCAGTCAGAGCTTCTACCACTGAGCCATCTTCACTCTACAGAACAAGTCAGCCAAATCTAGCGTATTGTTCTTACAAACATATGAATTACAAACATTATGTCTGCTTATTTTTAGTATAATCCTTTCATATTCACAAATATTTTTCTGTGTATTACGATCAAATGATGCTAGAATTGCATTGTAACAGTGAAAATCACTTTTATTTCCCAAGTACTTGGTGAGATGAAAAAATACTTGGGAAATAGAAGTTATTTTCACTGTTACAGTGCATTTGTTGCCACATTCGTTTGTAATATATGGAAAAATATCCGTGAATATGAAAGGATTATGCTAAAAATAAGCAGACATAATATTTGTAATTTATTTAATCAGATATGCTTACAAGAGAATTTGCTGCCTAAATACACA
Source organism: Acanthosepion esculentum (assembly GCA_964036315.1). Classification (NCBI taxonomy): domain Eukaryota; kingdom Metazoa; phylum Mollusca; class Cephalopoda; order Sepiida; family Sepiidae; genus Acanthosepion; species Acanthosepion esculentum. The sequence continues at coordinate 17,382,892 of OZ038499.1, forward strand.
CACACACACACACACACACACACATACAGTGCTGTTTGATAAAAGTGACTGACCTGATTTTTTTTACTAAAAATATTTTTTGTCTATTGTTTTGGGGGTTAAAATAATTTTTAATCTTACTAATATAAAGACCCCTTCCTGACCACCTAGGAAAAAAGTTTATTCACCCTAAGGTATTCTATTGTTAATTATAAATTTGGATATAAATGAGATTCAGGAAAAAATCTGTGCAAAAAAAAGTGACTCAGATATCGCATTCTAATGATTAAACTGGTAAATTTAAAGAGCTTTTGACAAAATATTGAAAACTATTTTACAATACACTCACAACAATATTCTAGAGATTTCTAGAACAGCTTCAATTAAATCTAGAGTATTCCAGAATATTCCAGAAAGCCTCATACAGTATAAAAACAGCTTGAAATAGCCACTCAAGTCACTAACTAGGGTACAAAACACGCATCAGAACCACTTAAGGCCTCTATTATTGCCCTTTCAAAAGCAGGCAAGTCTAAGAGAGAAATTGCAGAAATTGCTATAATCTTGCAATCAACTGTCTCTTGAGTGCTTAGGGCACATAATGCTGCCACTCCTGCTCCATGGAAGGAAACAAGGGGACGAAAGAAAAAGATTGATGATAGAACTGGCAGGGTAATCAAGAGAGAAGTTGCGAAGAATAGGACTATAACTAGCCAAGAAATTGCAGCCAGTCTAAGCGAAGAGCAAGGTGTTCGTCTTGCCTCGTCAACAGTCCGTCGGTGGCTGTTAGAACAAGGCTACAAATCTTGTACACGAAGGTTTAAGCCGCTAATAAGCAAAGCCAACAAAGCCAAGAGACTTGAATGGGCTCACTATTACAAAGATTTCACCGTAGAAGACTGGAAGAATGTTTTCTTCTCCGAATTCAAAGGATAAGGTGAGTCACTTTTATCGAACAGCACTAATATATATATATATATATATATATATATATTTGAACACGAATTTGATAAAACAGAACATAAATACTGACTTGAAAAAGCACATTGGTATTTCATTATCATTTCCTTTAGGATCCTTACAACCAACACTTCATCAGAAGGAAATTGTTCGTATAAATAATTATTTATATAATGAAAATGTGCTTTTTTTCAAGTCAGTATTTATGTTCTGTGGTATCAAGTCCTTGTTCAAATATTTCCATTGTAGATGGCACAGAAATATTATTGATGATCTTAATTGTTCCATCTAGCTGTGGCATAAGGGTAATTCCTTTAGAGCCATTCCTGTTTGTCATGTGCTGTTGTCCCGTCATTGATTACACATATGTTGCTGAAAATCGAGATTGGACCCTGTCTTTTGGTTGAATGGGCTCCCTTAAAGCACGGGTTAAATAATCATTTGTGTATTCCTCCCCATGCGCATGCCTATATTGCATGTCCGTTGTCTTTGATTATTTTTTTTTTCCTTACTTTTCTCGTTACTTAGTAACAATTTGTTTGCAATTTGATAATCTGGTAAAAATGGTTGCCGAGAGATTAGGTTTATAAGCCCCCAAAATTCATATAAAGTGGATAAAGATGTTGCCGAGATCCAGTGACTAGACCCAAAGAGTTATGAGTTCAATAACAGGCCACAGCAGTGGTTAACCAAAAACCTAGAGAGTTGTGTTAAATGGAAAATTACTGAGACATCTGGAAGAGGTATGGCATGTGGAACTAGAACAAAGGGTTCGGTTCGAAATTCCAATCACCTGAAGAAGGCTAGAGAGTACAACGGCTGAAACGTTGTGATTATGGCAATGGAGATGAGGATAACAGTCTGAATAATGTAAATAATGCAAGTAATCATATCTCATCTCGGTGATATAGACAGATGTTTGGGTCCAGTGACTGGATCTAACCAACGTCTTTATTCAACGGCTATATAGGCAGAAACTTCAAAAATGTATTAAATTGAAAAATCAAAGTTATCTTAATTCTCTCGTCTCTAAAAGATTTGGTTTTGAAAATGGAGATTTAGACAAACATATTTATATTCTCCAATGTCTCTCTGACAGAGATTGAATGCCTTGTTCCCTCTAGAGGGTTGAATTTTTGTATTCACCCTTCCAAAGTAAAGAGCAAATTTTAGTTGAATTTGAACTTGCACAAACTTTCCACTCCTGACAAGTTTTCTTCATGCAAAACTTGATTATTCGAATTATCTAGCGAATATTCATCTCCTCCACTGATCGTGATTTTCTTGTTTGGCAGGGTCTCCACTTCCAGACTATTAAGTTTTAGAGTAAATGAGCTTGTGTCCCTCTGACTTTTCTCGTACAACACTAAATACTTCTTTTTCAATCTGCCTTTCTTGATTTCCCGCACATATCACCAATTGTTCGCCTTCCTGTTTCAGCCTCCCTTATCATCCCAACACCATGACTGACTGACTAACTAGCGTTCTTTGCTTTGTTACCCAGTCAAATGGCATCCTCCAGTTTGACCAATCAGCACATGACTTGCTATAGGCTGAACCACACTAAACTGTACAAAAGCCACCATTACAGAATATACACTTTTGGAATAATATAAAGTGGGGAGGAGAGATTTCTGCCATTTTCAAAGAATAAAATGCTGCTGCTGCTACTACGTGTCATGTATTGACGTAAGGAACTTATTTTCCTTTGTGCCAGATGCAAGCCACTCTGACTTGCTAGCTTCTATGTAATTATTCACCACATAAGTCATTAAAATCTAGAATTGATATTTTCATCACTAAACCAGATAAAGGCTCTGGAGTGGTAATTTTGAATAGTAAATATTGGTAAAATGGAAGTCATTTTACATGATTCCTCAGAGTTCAGGAAGGTCGACTCTGCAAGTACATATTACAATACCAATAAAGTACAGGCGAAAATACAGAGACGGTTACACTCTGTATATAAAAGTAACCTGATTTCCAAGAGTGTGTACAACCACATCAGATCTGGTGGTTCCCAATGTCCACGACTATATGGTTTAACTAAGGTACATAAGGACAGTGTGCCTCTTTGACTGATTTTGTCTATGATAGGCTCTGTACAACATGAACTGGCCAAATGGTTGGCTGAGATATTCCAACCTGTCATTCTCTACTTATTGTATCTCCGACACATTTAAGTTTTCTAATATTATTAGAAATTCTGAAATTTGTTCTGAGAACAAACTTTTATTGTCATTTGACATGGGGAGTTTGTATATGAATGTGCACTTTCAAAGTCACTTTGCAAATTTGTTCCAGTGTTCTTTATAGGGGTCACCTGGGTACTGCTTTAATTACAGAAGCTCTAATTTTGGAGTTTATGCATTTAATTCTTTCTTTTTTTTTTTTTTTTTTTTTTTTTTTTTCATCTACTTTTCCATTATCATTTTGATAAACTGTTGGTTAAGGCAGTTGTTCCCATTTCTTTTTTCTCCCCTGGGCTGCGTTTTTGGAGTAAAACATTTAAAATAAAAACAAAGAGATGATTAAAGGGAGATAACCATAGATTTGGAATTGGAAACGATAATCATTGATAACTCTCTCCTCCAATTTACGGACCCTAATTATTATATTCTTAATACTTGATATAATGCAAAGATATCACAAAGATAAAATCGGACAATAATTATTTATAACTATTTATACTGGGACTCATGCCTGCAATTACAAGTAATCCATAATAATATTTTACATTTTGAAATCATAATTATTTTTGGCAAATGAATTTTTTAAACAGTTTCTAAATCTTTGATTGTCTTTCCATCATTCCGCCTCACTATCCTCTTCCTCTGCTCCAGTGAGGCACGCCACACTGTTTGGGAACCACTGGATTAAGGCGCCATTAATGGAGTCGGAACTCTTGAATTATTGGCTGCAAGTTCAGCCTTCATTTCTTAAACAGCCAGTAAATAATTTAGTCTTTGATTTTCTTCTGCAGTCACTGCAATAATAATAATAATAATAATAATAATAATATTACTGTTAGGTCAGCTCGTGAAACAGCTAAATATTTCTTTTCATGTTTTTTTTTTTCTTTCTTGGTCAAAATTTGATGTGGTTCCATTTTTTTCTTTTTCAGGTAAAGGCCAAGGTCTGCAAGTGACACCTCTTTCTGCTGGCCACATGATCGGTGGGACCATCTGGAAGATCGTCAAAGATGGTGATGAGGAGGAGATTGTCTATGCTGTAGATTACAACCACAAGAAGGAACGCCATCTGAATGGTTGCGTCCTGGAGAGCATCAGTCGGCCGTCACTTCTCATTACTGATTCACTCAACTCAAATTATGTCCAGTCACGACGACGACTTCGAGATGAACAGCTAATGACAACCATCCTGTCAACGATGAGGAACAGTGGCAATGTACTCATTGCAGTGGACACTGCTGGCCGGGTGCTAGAGCTTGCTCAGCTTCTTGACCAAATATGGCGTAGCACTGAGTCTGGCCTGTCCACTTATTCACTCGCCCTGCTTAACAATGTAAGTTTCAACGTTGTAGAGTTTGCCAAATCGCAGGTCGAGTGGATGAGTGATAAAATAATGCGAGCTTTTGAGGACCACCGTAATAATCCATTCCATTTTAAGCATTTGAAACTCTGCCATAATCTTGCCGAGTTATCCAAGGTGATGGAGCCGAAGGTGGTCTTGGCAAGTATGCCAGACCTCCAGTGTGGATTTGCCCGTGATCTTTTCATGGGCTGGTGTGGTAATGCCAAAAACAGCATCATCTTGACTTGTCGGACATCGCCGGGCACCCTTTCTCGCTGGCTGATCGACCACCCGAAAGACAAAACAGTTACGGTGGAGATGCGACGGAGGGTTAAGCTGGAAGGTAGCGAGCTGGACGATTATGTGAAGAAGAAGCAGGAAAAAGAAGCCGAGGAGAGGGTCAAGCAAGAGCAAGCCAAGAGAGATGCTGAAGACATGGAATCAAGCGACGATAGTGATCTGGAGATGGAGGTGGAAGGTTCGAGTTGCCTGCTCAAGGCTAAGCATGATTTAATGATGAAAAGTGAACGCAATTCCCGGTCGGGTTTCTTCAAACAAGCCAAGAAATCTTACCCTATGTTTCCTTTCCACGAGGAACGGCTGAAGTGGGACGAATTTGGGGAGATAATCCGTACCGAGGATTATACCATATTGGACCTGCCACCTCCCGATGAGGAAACAACACAGGAAAAGTGTGTCCCGGAAGACGAAGCCATGCAGGATATGTCGGAAGTGCCTACCAAGTGTGTTTCTTCAACAATCACTCTTGAGATCCATGCTAACGTCCAGTATATAGACTTTGAGGGTCGCTCAGATGGCGAGTCAATTCGTAAAATTATTACCCAGATTAAACCTCGACAGCTGATCCTTATCCATGGGAAACCTGACCCTACAGGCAGTCTAGAGGAGTACTGTCGTAGCAGTGGTGGTCTTTGGCAGACAAGGATCTTTGCTCCCCACGTTGGCGACATAGTAGATGCAACGAGGGAGAGCCACATCTATCAAGTGAAGTTAAAGGACTATGTTGTCTCTGCGTTGTCGTTTGCAAGGGCCCGTGATGCTGAGCTTGCATGGATCAAGGGGCAGCTCGACATGAAGCAGGCCAAAACTGACACGAGTGCTCGATATGAGCCTGAGGAAACCGAGTTACCTCCAGAGGATGCCGAGAAGCGGAAGCTGCTGGATTTGTTCAAAAAGGAAGACCCGACTGACAATGATAAGGAGGAGGAGGAAGCCCACGTTCACGTGCCTACTTTGGAAGCCATCCCTAACAATAAAACTCCCGGCCATACGCCAATTTTTATCAATGAACCAAAACTCTCTGACCTGAAGATGTTTTTCTTGCAGGCTGGAATTCAGGCCGAGTTTACAGCGGGTGTGCTGATCTGCAACAACCATGTGGCCATTAAGAAAAACGAAGCAGGAAAGCTACAGTTGGAGGGTGCTTTGTGTGAGGACTATTTCCGAATCAGAGATCTTGTCTATCAGCAGTATGCCATTGTATAAACCTGGGATTTTCCATATAATTATTGTCATTTCTGTCATCTTATTTCATTGGTCATTTTGAAACTGAAACATAATTCTTTCAAAAGAGATTTTCAGATAAGGCAGCTAACTTCTTTTGTTTCTGCAACATTTCGGCTGATCCAATGTATGGCCTTCTTTAGGTATATTACCCATGTGAAAAAAGGCGTTTTTTTTCTTCTTTCTTTTCTGATAGTGCAAAGAAAAATACGCTAGCAAACAGGAAAGTTAAATGTTGAAATCAATGCTTGTAAAACTGGTTCTAGTTTCAGCAATGGCTACAGTCCAGCTCGTTTTATAATTGAAAAACAAACGATATTTTCTCTTTCTCTCTGACTTTCTCTTTCCCTTTCTCTCTTTTCTTTCTCCTTTCTCTCTTTTCTTTCTCTCTTTTCTTTCCTTTTTTCTCTTTTCTTTCCTTTTCTCTCTTCTCTTTCCCTTTCTCTCTTCTCTTTCCCTTTCTCTCTTCTCTTTCCCTTTCTCTCTTCTCTTTCCCTTTCTCTCTTCTCTTTCCCTTTCTCTCTTCTCTTTCCCTTTCTCTCTTCTCTTTCCCTTTCTCTCTTCTCTTTCCCTTTCTCTCTTCTCTTTCCCTTTCTCTCTTCTCTTTCCCTCTTTCTCTCTTCTCTTTCCCTCTTTCTCTCTTCTCTTCTCCTCTTTCTCTCTTCCTTCTTTTCTCTTCTCTTTCTCTCTTCCTTCTTTTCTCTTCTCTTTCTCTCTTCTTTCTTTTCTCTTCTCTTTCTCTCTTCTTTCTTTTCTCTTCTCTTTCTCTCTTCTTTCTTTTCTCTTCTCTTTCTCT
>OZ038499.1:17394684-17482184 GCA_964036315.1 Acanthosepion esculentum
ATCACATCATCATTTCTTAGTGTTACTACCACGGACTGTTTATCCTCTTTTTATATAAACTGTAGCAAAACAAGTTTCTGACTTTTGAGTATGTCTTCTTTTTGGCCCAGAATTTAGGGTAAGCAAGGATAAGCATCATTTTGATGGTCGAGCTCAAGTCAGCCTTGTGCAGAGTTGAAACAATCAAAGAAAAGTTTGAGAATCACTGATTTAAATGAAAAACATCTGATTTTATTCCATCTGAACCATAACATACTCTACACACACCTAAAATGCATCTGAAGTATATCTTGTCTTCAATTCAGTGTATCCTATATATATAACTGATTTAGGGCAAATACTAATTCATTTGACATGCTATATGAGCACGAAAATAATCCAATCAAAGGTTGTCTATACATTTTGGGGGAAGGACATTAACAATTGTGTTTTCGTACGCAAGGGTATGGCAACCCAAAAATTTCGAGAATCACTGATTTAAATGATAAACATGATTTTATTCCATTTGGATTCAAATTCGTAGATTCGATCTGGATTGATTTGAATCTTTTGTGTTCATATTTGCTATTAAGTGATAAGTAATGAAACGTTAAAATATACAGAAAATGTTTTTTGTTTTACAGCGTATCAACTCCTCATGGGTCATTTAAAGCTAAGACAGTCTTATATTTTATAAAATTTAAATTGTTTCCCCCCCCCCTCAATCATCAGGTATCAGTTATTTATTTATTTTTTTTTTTTGTGCAATCTTATGATTTCAGTAGACAAGTATGACTATACCAGAATTGCTAATGGCTGATGTTGATAGATCGTTGTGGAAGAGATTCAGTGTGTCTTCTGCATTTGGACCCCCCCCCCCCACGATTACAAAAGTCAAGACGAGGATGGTGATGATGGTTTCAGTTTGTGTTTTTTTTTTTTGCAATCATCTATATCTATAATTCTCAAAATGTGTGTGTGTGTGTGTGTGTGTGTGTGTGTGTGTGTGTATGTATGTATGTGATCGGATGTTGTTTATACATTTCCATACGATTTCGATGAAATTTTCTTTTTTTATCTAATAGATAACTACCGGTTTTGAGTTTTGAGTCCAAATTGTTGGCGACAATGGCTCTCCACTACTTCCTGTCCATTATAACTCTCAGCAACATTTTACTAATTACTATCTGTTCTTTCATAAAAAACTTTAATAAAAGTAATAGTTTAAATTATTACAATAATATTATTATTATTATTATTATTATTATTATACAGTTCCGTTTTCACTCCCCCCTTCTAATTGCCCCCCCCCCTCATTTTGGGATGTGTCTCAGTTGCACTCATCTGTCGTTGCGAATATTGATTTTTCGGGTGGGCTGACTTTAAACTTAAATTGCTCCAATTGATTGGCAAAAATTCCCAGTAATGAAAGACTCGGTCAAAGATGGGTTATACTGTGAGTTCAATACCCGGTTAAGGCAGTGGAGAACTTGGAGAGGGGAATTAACAAGAGATAACTGATAACTGACATCCATTAAACATGGCACGTGGAACTAAAACAGTCTGCCCCAGTGAGCGAAATAGAGGGATCAGTTCGACATTCCAACCACCTGAAGAAGGCCGGAGCGTACAACAGCCGAAACCTTGTAATAAATATGGTGACAAAGATGAGGACAATAGTCCGAATAAGGTAAATATTTTTTTTTATGAGCGTTTCACCTCAAGCAAGAGGGGAAGCCACTATCATGCAAGGGGTTACAGAGAGTTGGAGCTAGAGCAAATAGGAGTGATAGAGGAAAGGATGAGGAGAAGGATAGGGGATAGATCAGGGCATCTGGAGACGTCGATTGACATTATATTTGAATAGTTGGAGATTATAGCTATCAGGGAAACAGGAAGAAGGGAGGGAGTTCCATAGGCCATAGGTGTGAGACATGAATCTATTGGAGTAGAAGAGACGGCTACATTTAACAGTTTCGACAGTGAAAGGGTGTGAGCGAGATACTAGCCTAGTTGAACGCTTAAATTCATGAAGTTTGGGAACCATCGAAAGCCGCTTCTTTGAGCATTTACAATGAAAGTATTTGTAAAAAAAGACAGAGGAAGGCGACAACACGTCTGTGACAGAGTTACTGCAGACGAGATGCCAGATCAGGGCCAATTACGTTGCATATCTGTCTCTGGATTTTGTCAAGAACCTTGAGACAAACAGAAGGGGCTCCAGACCATATATGGCAGCAATACTCCATGCAAGGATGAATGGTTGATTTGTAGATTTGAAGGATCGACTCCGGCTAGAAAAATTTCCTGGCGCCACACAGGGAGCCAACTTTCCTTGAGCTGGACGAAGCTGTTGACTCAATGTATTTGTTCCATCTCAGGTCAGCGGTCAATGTGAGGCCGAGTAGTCGCAAAGTGTGATATAAACTACTTTAGTTGGTCTTGATATCAGTTTTCTTAACTGTTAGGTTTATATTTTTTTGGTATAAACCCACTCTTTTGAGAAATGGTGTTATACCGTCCATCCTTGCTCTTTCAAAGAGCTCCTTTATGTTCATATTGAAGTCTGTTTTCCTAGATGGAGCAACAGCTTTTAACTCGGTCAATACATGTTTTAATGCATATGCAGTTTGGCATGGTAGGCATATTTGTTTCAGTAAGTGCAAGCATGTAATTCCTCTGTGACCAATGGACAATGAGAATCAAGAAAAAATGGCTCCAGTGAACAAGTATGTGCAGTGTCAGGAGGATGAAGAGAACGATGATGATGGTGAGGATTTCAACTGAAGCATTTAATATTTTCTAAAAATTTTGATAATTTATTTTAATATTTTTTTTCAAGTATTTTTCATCAACTTTAAATTCATCTGTTATTTTTGGTTCTTAATATTTAACCTATTTTAAATAGTACTATTTTTAATTTGGTAAGATTACCGATAATTTACAGACCAGATCTCTATGGGCTTTGCCAGGGTCCTGTGCCAAAAACTTGAATATTACCAATAGTCTGTCTATATTTCTGAGATGAGGTATTATGTACAGTATTTACATTAGTCGGACTATTGTCCTCATCTTTGTCGCCATATTTGTCACAACGTTTCGGCCGTTGTACGCTCCGGCCTTCTTCAGGTGGTTGGAATTTCGAACCGAACGGTGGTACGGTGGATAAAGGCGTTGGTTAGATCCATTAACAGACCCAAAGTGTGTGAGTTCAATACCCGGTTCAGGCAGTGGAGAACTATCAGAGGGAAAAATTACCAGGAGATAACTGATAACTGACATCCATCAAACATGGCTCGTGGAACTAGAACAGTCTACCCCAGTGATCGAAATAATACATTACCAATAGTGTTTTACGACTGAAAAGACATAATTGAAATTTCAACTCCATAGCATTCTACAAACTAATAGTGTTTTCAGTGACAGTTTAGTCTGTGAAATAAACACTGATCATAGTACCAACTCAACTAATAAAAATTCAGTGAATATTTTTTATGTCTAATATGGAAGAACTTTTTGAATATTAATGACCCTTCTCAAAACCGTTTTTTTTTTAATATTCAAAAAGTTCTTCAGTATTAGACATAAAAAAATATTCACTGAATTTTAAGTGTGATGAGGCACGGTAAAGTAATGAATTTGCAACTCAGATTGAGGAATCGGAGAGCCGAGTTCGAATTCCAGTCGAATCCATTACATTCACTTATGTGCTGTTACCCTTGGGAAGGTATGAATCCTCTTCTTCTTCCCTTAGCTATGGGTAAATAGCAGGACAGACCGGGTTCTATAGCCTTGGATAGCAACTGATCTACCACAGAAAGAAATGGCAATCTACTGTGGCAGAAAATCTGCCTCGTCAGTCATGTATAGAAAGATACATGATCACCTAAGTGTGTATCACGCATGGCACATAACTGACAGACCCTTGGGAAAGGTATCAGCAAATAGCTGGACAGACCGGGTTCTATAGCCTTGGATGGCAACTGGTCTACTGCAGAAAGGAATGGCAACTTACAACGTGAAAAAATCTGACATGTATCAAAAGATACATGATCACCTAAGTGTGTATCACCACGTCACATAACTGACTGACTTCTCAAAACTAGAGAATACCAAAATATTTGTTGTTTGCAGGGATATCTTATCCAGGAATGTGACCCAGATTACCATTTAGTCTCCTATGTTTTTTTTTCCTGTTGTACATGTTCTTTTCATATCTCCTTTGAATATTATTTTAGGGTGTAGCATATGTTGAAATACCTTTTTAGTACTCAAAATCCTTCATTACCGACAATTTTTTGTTCATTTGCTCATTGCCTAATGGTGGGCGATATAACACGCTATAAATTGGTATTTTGAACCCACTTATAAGTTTTGAGTTTATAGTTTTACTAGCTTAAAAGCCGACCTATCGGGTGGCATTTAATCTAGCTCTTGATTGAACCTTCAGCTTGTCCAAAACATTGAGAATCTCTAAGTTTTTGTATATTCTCAACATTGGAAGGCTCTTCTGGCTGCCATTTGATCTGGGTTTTGATTTCCATGTGACTTTCTTTTCCTTGCTTCAACCGTCGCTTTTTTTTATTGTACTCTGCTCCTCTGTTGGCAGAGATATTTTTTTTGTGAGGCATACTGCTCCTATATGCGATAGGCAACAATAGACTACAGAAGAATTCAAAATTGATCGCTGCATTTAAATATTGCATTAATTTTTAAGCTTACCATTTAAAAGTTCAACAATAATTCTGCCACTTAATTTAAAGACAATTTGATGTGCGTAAGTCCTTTCTGTACAAACAATTATATATGGGGGAATTTTGCTGGATTTCACAATTAATTTTGATTAAAAATTGTTATTGTACAGAAAGCATTGTTGCAAAAAATCATGTCAAAAAATAAACAATCGCAAAAATGAAAACTTCTGAATCCAAAAATTCTATAACATGACCAATTGAAAGTTAGAGAGTTGTGTCCCTTTAATTGAAAAAGTGTGACACACTGACATTCGCATTTATTATATAGAAGTATTTCAAGAGTTGTGATGTGCAGAGGTTTGGTGATGCCTGGGGCCAACTGCTTGATTGCATACCCCTAAGACTAGAGGGGTGGGGGCCATAAAGCCTAGTACTGAGAAATGTGAGAAAGAAAGACATCTTAATTATGTAAAAACAAATGAAACATTAGATAAACACTTTATCCAAATTAAATATAAACTAAATTTTTATTTCGCTCTTTGATTGGTTGGTTTCCCAAGATGGATGCTCGGGGCTGTTACACCATCTGCTCTTACTTTTGCATGATTCTGCTCAAGCAATACCACAAGAAATTAAGGATTATACTCTGAAAAATAGATATAAATGTTAAGATAGGTTTTAATACCAGCAATAAATTTTTGAAGGAAAAATTACCACCAGCAATACATTATTACCAGTAATATATTTTTGAAGGGAAAATATTACCAGAAATAAAAATGTTGGCATTAAATAACCCATAATAATTGAAACGCTGTAAAACAAACCAAACCAAGCTACAGATGTGAGATTTTGGTTTGTCAATCTGGATTAAGTTTTCAGGAATACCAAGAATGACAATAGAATTAATTCCAAGTTTACCTATTACAGTGTAACCCGGATATAAGAGAGTTGTCGGGACCAGAGAAGAAGTATCTTATATCCGGGTTTCTCTTATATCCGGGTTTAGTCTATTATATATACATTAACACAGGCTCTAATTTGGGACCAGATAAAATCTCTCCTATATCCGGGTCTCTTATATCCGAGTTTCTCTTATATCCGGGTTACACTGTATCTGGAATTTTTCTTAGACTAAAATCATAGAATATATATAAATGGCCAAATGTCCACACTTGATGATTTAATATTTGTTTGTCGAGGATGAATTTTATTATTGAACCCAGTATAAAATCCATTAATTCTGAAATTGTTTTCTTAATGTTCAACAAACACTCGTTCAGATTTTTCTCAAAGCATGAATGTGCTTTAAAGGCAAAATAAAACCTTCAAAGCTCATCAGATCAGATGATGGTTCCTTCTGCAAAGGGGGATCCAGGTTCGAGGGAACATTTTCTTTAAGTTTTCTCAAGTATGGTGGCTGGTAAACAAAATAAAATACTGTTTAAAATAAACGGAGCATCTACTCAAATGCGGGTTTCCGCTAAAAGCAAGGTTTGAAGCAATAAAAAATATTTTTGTAAAATGGTCAGCATTGTACTTAAAAGTAAAATTGCCCTCATAAAAGAATTTGTACTAGCTCATCCTTGATGTTGGTCTTTGTGCAAGAAGGTGAAACATTTCCGTCCTTGATGTTGGTCTTGTGCAAGAAAGCAAAATCAATTATTCTCAGTTTCACAGAATTTTTTTATCCTTATTTTTTGTTAAAAATTATTTCACCCACACCAAGCAAGACAATAAAAAAGATTACTGGCATCTGACATGTAAGGGGTTAATGAAAGTGAAAGAAACAGGACAGTAAAAGAATAACCTACATGAAGACAGAAGGTGGACACCTTTTCTACATGATGACAGACAGATAAAGGAAATAGAAGGTGGACACCTTTTCTACATGAGAACAGATAAAGGCGACAGAAGGTGGACACCTTTCCAACATGACGACAGACAGATACAAGGCGACAGAAGGTGGACACCTTTTCTACATGACGACAGACAGATACAAGGCGACAGAAGGTGGACACCTTTTCTACTTGACGACAGACAGATACAAGGAGACAGAAGGTGGACACCTTTTCTACTTGACGACAGACAGATACAAGGAGACAGAAGGTGGCCTCCTTCCTCATATGAGGATGGACAGATACAAGGAGACAGAAGGTGGACACCTTTTCTACTTGACAACAGATACAAGGCGACAGAAGGTGGACACCTTTTCTACTTGACAACAGATACAAGGCGACAGAAGGTGGGCACCTTTTCTACTTTGGGTAAGCAAAGTTTGTTTTATGTTCGAAAGTTCTTTAACGTCTGACTGCGTTAGTCAAAGACGGGAGTTCCTTGAGCGTTACATTTTGCTAATGTGTGAGCGGTCGAAATTGGTTTGCTCGGGTCTGCTCTGCTCGAATCTGGATTGCTCGGCTCTGCCCCGGAATGCTCGGTGTGACACGTGTTTCCGGGTCTTTTATACGGTCTCAGAGGCTCCAGGAAGGATGGCGCGTAATATGATCGTGCGCGTGGGAGCGATCTGATTGGTCGAAACTGACCAATCAGCAAGCCGGATTTACGGTGATCGACCAATGGATGCAAGAAGAGTGCATTTCCAGCGGAGGGTAGACTGGCTGTCGTGGAAGATTCCACAGATCCACATTACCAGAGAAGGGTCTGTAATGTTACTGGTCCTGACCAGGCATCTCGATTTTAGTTAATTTTCTACCGTCATCTAACTCGAAGAGAAAATAAAAACAAGATGTTACCATTCCGTGTTAATTGAAATAAAAGATTAGGAAGGAACCCCTCCCCAATCAATACTGGAAAAAAAGATAACAGCTACTGGACTCGAGAAACCAATCTTCCTGAAAAGATTTAAAAAATTTTTTTATAAATTTTGAAAGCAGTACTAGCTGCTCGATCAGTGAATGCCAAATGTTTCCTTATAAGGAAACGGCTAATATTAAAATCACGATTGTCTGGATTCTTTTACCGTAGTTTTTAACTTATAAAAAAAATATAATTTCTTCTGAATTTTACTTCAGAAGTGTGCTGGTCAAACCCAGACGAGGCTATGTCGAAGGGCAAAGTCTCGTCTCGGATAGACAGCTACCCGACCCCTTTTTTTTACGGTGTCCACGGGGAATTTTAGGCCGAGCCTACGGGCTCGGATATCCCACAATAAACTTGGTCTTGTGCTGCATCCGATCGTTTAGGTCGGTTAGTGAATATCTTGTTTTAAGCTCAATATTTAGGGGAGAGAACTCTAAGTTGTAGAATTTTTGTTATCTCCCTTGAACACTTATTCAAGGGCGATAACAATAATTCTACAACTTAGAGTTCTCTCCCCTAAATATTCGTATTCTCTGCGATACGTATTCTCTTGCTTTTTAAACTGCACTATTTAGATCTGGTTGCCCTCTGACAGGGCAATACAAAGTAATTAAAGAAGAAAACAAATATTTTGTCATAGAGACACTGGCTGGTGATGAGCAGTTTTAACTGAATGATTGAAACCAGCAATATTCACCTTTGCCCAGGAAAGAAAAACAAACAAAGCCTAATAGAAAATACTTCATTTCCAACTGTAACACATGTCACGCAGCACAACACACCACAAAAACCAATCGTCCAGGAACCAGTCGTCACACGTTCAGGTAGACGGGTTTGTTTTGCAAGATATATTGACCATTTTTACTACACATAAAAAATACATATACACATACCAAAAAAATAAAAATAAAAAAATAAATAAATGTATTCTTCTTAGACATACATATTTCATAAAAAATTAACTTTCCCTCTAAAGTTTCCTTACCGTAGCTCCGATAATTTCGAGTGGGAATGGGTTGTGGGGATTGTATAATTGATAAAAAAAACTTTAAAAAAAGCAAACAACATAAAATAAGATAAAAGAAATACAAAAAAAAAAAAAAATAATAAAAAAGAAGAATCTCCCAGCATGCTCTCTGACAGGAAGAACAAATAGAACATGCGCGAATAAAGAGGGACTTCCTGGCGCTAAAGACAAAACGAGAAGAATCGTTCTCTTTTCCCCTGAAGTTTTAACGGGTAAACACGTGTCATTTACTCGGGAAGGCATTTCCCTTCAACAGACCATTGCTACTCTGTAATAAAGTTCCTAAATCCATTTCCAATGTCTCTGCTTCCTTCTTCCCTTCGTACCTTTTATTTCAGCAACAAGAAGAATTCAGCACAGATCTGGAGTTTAAACGAAATCATCAGAAACAGCCAAAGAATTATACGATTTAAAACTCCAAAATATATCCATGATATACGAACACCTGAGCAGAATGGAAGGGAGAATCAGAACAGCTGAAAGAATCGAATGATAAATATGCATTGGGCCCCCGAAATATTTTATATGCAGATGTACCACACAAGAAATGATATTGTTGTGGTGTCCTCCCTCTAAAGAGTCTATATTGGACTCTTCCGCCTACTATAAGATTAGTAAGAGAGAAGGCCTTGTGAGAACAGTCGACCAGATTGTTCATCTGTCGAACTCTCTGCCCTGAGCAGAGAGGAACCCGGACGAGGCTTTGTCGAAGGGCAAAGTTTCGTCTGGGGAGGTAGACAGACCCTGAACCCGTGGGGTTCTACATGAATATTTTTGACCGAACCTACTGGCTCGGAGAACCCACGGTAAACTTGGCCTTGTGCCACATACATCCCTCGTGGGGGGGCTTTTAAATATTAACAGTCAAATAGTTTGAACGCTGGGTTAACCGACACACACTCACTAATCGTGTAATACTCTTCTGTTGTACTTACTGTTTAATATATGATACATCTGTAACACTTGTTTTGTTATTTCTCTGACCATTTGACCATTTACTTGGTCACAAAAGATTATATATATATATATATATATATATATATATATATATATATATATATATATATATATATATATAAAGTGATCATTGAGGTCAACACTTAGCGGCAACAGCCTGTTTCATGCTAGACGCAATCGTCAGGCCACAAGTGCTGTTATTTTTCTCGGCTATTTATATATACAGGTCAGTGGTGCATTGTGGGTAGTCTGTTTTGGCGGTTAATTTGCCGGAAGTCGTTTATTTGTTTATTTATTTGAGTTAAATTATTTTGCTTGTCATTATTTTTTTTTTTTTTTTTTATTTCTTATCTTATATAATTATTTTTTTTTATTTTAATCAGTATTTTTATCAACGTGGCAAAAATGTGGCCTGACGATTTCGTCTAGCATGAAACAGACTGTCGCCTCTAAGTGTTGACTTCAATGTTCACTTCATATATATATATATATATATATATATATATATATATATATATATATATATATATACCTGTCACTAAATGTTCCAGAGAAACAGATGGATAAAACAAGTAGTGTGAAGTGGCAAAAAACGAGATTTGTAATATTTTCCCGAGGCCAGTCAGTATGATGTTGTTGCGGACACCCCGGAGGCCCGTGTCGTAGATGAACGATGGTGGCGGGCTCCCTGTGACATCGTTCATCTACGACACGGGGGGCGCCCGGGCCATCGCCCCCCCTCCGGGGTGTCCGCAACAATGTCTGTTATGTTCTTTGTTTAGGCTATGAGGGTTCTGATAATTTTTTTTTTTTTTTTTTACCGCCACGTGAGTCTGTGTTATTATTTCTGGACCGGCAATTACGGATATGCTTTTTAGCGACAACTGTTTTACGAGAGATCCCGGGACGACTTTTTTCTGGGTCCCTTTTATCAACTGCTTCTGTTGGCCTGGGGCAGACTGCCGCTTATTTAGCCGACTGAATTGAGGATGAGTCGACTGTCTGTTTATTACTTCGGCGCTTACCACTAGATTCCCCCAACTCACCATATCCTGTAATAGAAACCTTTTATTCAACCTGTTTTTCTTCATATTCAATAAACCTGTTGTTATGGCAGGGATACAGAGGGCGCTTATCTCGCTTTGGTGGAGATAAGTCACGTGAGTCACGTGACAGCCACGTAATGACGTCACCTATACATGAAGATAGCGCCGGTTCTGTTTAAACGTTAAATTGGATAAAATTACAAGATCGCGATTTGGAGGGACTGCTAATTGAATAAAGAAAATATGATGCTGTTGTATGATGATCTTTTATAGTTAAGTGATTTTTTTTGTCAAAAGAAAAACAAATATAATATAGTGAAATTTTATCTTTTACTTAAAAAATAGAAAATATCTTTAATATAAATTATCTGTAGTGTGTGTGTGTGTGTGTATATATATATATATATTAAATTATATGATTCCATATATATATATATATATATATATATATATATGTATATATTGACAATATTAGTGGTAAATATACACATACATAAAAATAATCCCAAGAGGATATGATCCAGGTAGAACTCTATGTCCAGGACAGAGTAAGGATATAATAAAAAGACTTAAACACTAATATTCCATGGTCAGAATTTATTCCATTGGAATCGTAAAAACGATCCAATTCATCAGACCTACAGATTCTTTTTGAATTGGATCGTTTTTACGATTCCAATGGAATAAATTATGACCATGGAATATTAGTGTTTAAGTCTTTTTATTATATATGTATATATATATATTAAATTATATGATTCCATATATATATATATATATATATATATATATATATATATATATTAAATTATATGATTCCGTATATATATATACTAATATATATATATACATTAGACTCGATGAATTACTTAATTATATATATATATATATATATATATATATATATATATATATATATATATATATATATATATGTATATATATATATATATATATATATATATATATATATATATATATATATAGTTGGATTAATGCGTGTTTGTGACCCTATTTGCGATCGTCAGATGAACAAGAGTTTTTCTGACGGTCGCAAATATCATGAAACTCAAAGTCACAAACTCACATCAATCCAACTAAATATGTTAGCTCTATCACTGATATTGAGCGCTTTTCAATAAGTACCGCGCATATATATATATATATATATATATATATATATATATATATATATATATATATATATATTATAATTATATGATTCAATCTTAACACAGAAAATTTCCGTTTCAAAACTGAAACTGAATTTATAAATTTAATTGTAAAAATTAAACTTAATATTTATTTGTTAAAAAATACCGTATAGTCTATTAGTTATTAGAAGGTCGAAAAGTACCAAGTCTATTAGAATAAAATTTAATTAGTAAAATATGAGTATGAATAATATGTCTTGCACATATTTAAATGACCCGTTTAGATAGCATTTGTGTATAAAAATATGACTTAATTGGTTGAATGAAAATGTCTAAATTATTTTTTTATCATTGAAAACTCAGACGACTCAATGAATAACGGGAGTATACCTAAACTTAACCTGACCTTGTAATTAAAATATATTGAATACAGAAGCTGTACTGGGAAATTAAAACCCAGCCTCCCCTAAATTAAAATAATTTTTTCTTAACCTTAACAACTCATAATATCAATATTGTCTGCGCTTATAAATTAAGTAAATTTCTTTGAAAGTTTATTCCTAACATCGCTTGACAATGGAACGAGACTATGGATTTTAAGTTTAATTTTTATAATTAAATTTATGAATTTAGTTTCAGTTTTGAAACATGTAAATTTTCTGTGTCACGATGGAATCATATTTTTAAAAAGAAAATAATCATAATAGTTTGCTCTACCGATTGTATCGAGCACTGATTTAAAAAAAAATAAAAAATAACTGCTAAGAACACCAGATTATAAATCTTACTGTTCTTTCTTATTATTTTACTATATACATACATATATATATATATATATATATATATATATATATATATATATATATATATATATATATATATATGTTTTAACACAAAAGTGGTAAACTAGTGGTAACCTAATGTCATTAAAGTATTTTCAAACAAATATGTTGTCAGACATTTTCTCACTTAAAGCAGAAGGCTGGTTATTCATAGTAGAACGGATGTTTATTTCCTATTTTGAGCTGTGTTACACCCGGTTCTATATATACCGTATATATTCTCGTATCATGCGACTTTTGAAAACCTAATTTTGAAGCTAATTTGACTACAGTAAATGGATATGTAGTTTGGACAACGGCGTAGCCAGGGCCAGTAGCACACACGCAAATTTTATATTTCGTGTATGATGCGACCCCCTTAAAATTAGCTTTTAAAATTAAGTCTTTAAAAGTCGCATGATACGCGATTATGTACGGCAAATATTTAATTAAAAAAATTTTTTTAACCTAACGTCAGTTTTTATCTGTCTCCTCAAAACCTGTTCTTTTATTGTCTTTTCTCTTCAATGACGTTTTTTCCAATTTCTTACACTCTAAGTAACCCCGTGTCGTAGTGGCTTTATCGCCTTACTTTGGTTGAAATGATTAAAAAATACTAGTGTGGTGTGTTTGATTCTCGTTGCGTACTCCTTACTTATAGTCTTGTACAAGATTGAGCTATATATATATATATATATATATATATATATATATATATATATATATATATTTTTTTTTTTTTTTAAGCGTATCACCCCAAGCAAGGCTGGAGGCCACTATCACGCATGGGGTTACAGAAGGGATGGAGGAAGAGCAGATAGGAGTGGTAAAGGAGAGGATGTGGAGATAGAGAAAGACGGAGGGTCGATCAAGGCAAGGGGGTTACAGAAGATTTGGAGCGAGTGCAGATAGGAATGAAAGATGAAAGGATGTGGAGAAGGGAAGTGGATAGATCAAGGCAACTGGAGATGTCGATTGACGCTACACTTAAACCGTTGGAGATTGTATTTGTCAGGGAAACAGTAATAGGGAAGGGAGTTCCATAGGCGAGATGTGCGAGACATGAAGCTATTGGAGTAGAAGAGACGTCTACATCTAACAGTTTCAACGGTGAAGGGGTGGGAACGGGATGTCAGCCTCGTAGGACGTTTAAATTCATGAGGCCTAGGGACAAGCGAAAGCAACTCCTCGGAGCAATTACCGTGAAAGTACTTGTAGAAAAGGCAGAGCGATGCAACGTCGCGTCTGTGAGAGAGCGACTGCAGACGAGATGACAGATCAGGGCCAATCACATTGCATATCCGTCTCTGGATCTTATCAAGAACCCTGAGGCAACCAGAAGGGGCCCCAGACCATATATGGCAGCAATATTCCATGCAAGGGCGAATGGTCGATTTATAGACTTGGAGGATCGATTCCGGGGAGAAAAATTTCCTGGCTCGGCACAGGGAACCAACTTTTCTTGCGGTGGATGATGCAACTGACTCGATGTATTTCTTCCATCTCAGATCAGCGGACAGCGTGAGACCGAGCAGCCGCAGAGAGGAGCTCTCGAGAAGTTGGTCCTCAGACATTCTAATGGGATGCAGGGATGGATCCTTGTGGTGGTTAATGGAGAGCAGTTTTGTTTTAGAGGCGTTCAAGTTGACCATCCATTTCTCTCCCCAGTCCACAACCGATTGGAGGTCCTTTTCAATTTGAGCTGCCAGGTTAATTTTGTCCGCCTCACTAGATTTGTGTTTGAGGCAGGAGTAAATAGTGTTGTCATCAGCATAGATACCGACTCGGGTGTCTATGGCGTCAGGAACGTCGTTTATAAATATGAGGAACAGAGTAGGGCCAAGGATGGAGCCTTGAGGTACACCTGCGTTAGTGGGATAGGAGTTGGAGATGAATCCACTGAGAACAACCTTCAAATCTCGGTTTGACAGAAACGATTGTATTAGGTCAAACAATCGATAACCCTGGAGCTTGCGAAGGAGGCCGGCATGCCAAACTCTATCGAATGCTTTGGAGATGTCAAGGGCCACGGCACGAGCTTCGCTGTTATTATGGATAGCTTGGTAGACAAATTCAGTGATGGCCGTAAGCACATCGGCAGTAGATCGGGCAAAGCGGAAACCATACTGATTGTCTGAGAGCAGATCGTGGGATATCAGGTGATTAATCACTTCGGCGTTGATAATGGTCTCGAAGACTTTGCCGAAGAGGGGCAGGAGACTGATGGGACGGTAATTGGAAGGGTTGGAGGGGTCGCCAGAGTTCTTAAAGACAGGAACAATGGTTGAGGACTTCCAGCAGTCAGGAAAACAGGAGTCCTTGAGGCAGCGGTTGTACAATTTAGAGAGGGCAGGCGCCAGTTCAGGTGCGCATTTCTTCAGGACAATGGCTGGTATTCCGTCACCACCGGTAGCCTTGTGGTGATCTAAGTTAGAAATAATGCCCAGTAGCGACGACGGGGTTATGTGCAAGCCGTCCAGTAGGGCCTCAGTTCTGGGAGGGAAATCGGGCAAGGGTACCCCTGAAGTGTCAAGCGTAGAATTGGAAGAAAACTTCCGAGCGAAGCATTCGGCCTTGTCGGCAGAGGTGGTAAGGACCTCAAACTGATTGAACAGGGGAGGAATGGAGGGTTTGTTACTATTCAGAACGCTCTTGCAGAGGCGCCAATGGTCCTTGGAGCCAAATTTGCCGGATGCAATACGTTCCTTCATCCGAGCAGCAAATAGTGACTTGGCATCGTCGAGGGTACGCTTACACTCATTGCGTGCAGAGGTAAATAGACGTCTGTTGGAGGCGGACATATCACTACGAAAACGGTGGAAGAAGTGGTTCCTATGGGCAATGGCGGCTGAGCAAGCAGCTGTGAACCAGAGGGAGGAGCGCGGTTTGACCTTGAATTTCCTGGAGGGGATGAAAGCTTCGATACCGGCTTTAATCCAGGAAGAGAACTCAGAAGCACAATCATGAGTGGGGAGCTTGAATACAGCATCCCAGGGGACATCGCGGAGGAAGTCACGAAACGAGTCCCAGTCAGCCCGTTGGTAGCAGAATGTGGTTCTGGTGGTAGGAGGCTCTTTGCAGGGGGTGGGGCTGAAGGAGATGCTAACAGACACGACAGCATGATCGGAGTTACCGATAGGACAGAGCTGCGTGGCACTACAAGACTCAGGGATGGAGGTAAAACACAGGCCGAGGAGTGAGGCCTTACAGTCACGATTGTAGGAAAAACGCGTGGGGAAATCGATTATATATATATAACCCATGCCAAATTCACTATAATTGAGAGAATAGAAAAGTCCAGAGCAGATAACATTAGAAAGATTTTAGAGTTCCATGAAAATAAGTGGATACAACGTTTAAAAACGCACTATCCAGACGGGCTTAACTAGAAATTTAACAATATAGATAGTATTAATATATAACCCTACAAATCAAAACCTACCCACATTTCTCACCCACACAAGACAGATATGCTTACAGAGGTGTTGAGCCCTCACACTTATACACACACCCACACGTATATACACAGTTACACACACACTCACTCACTCCATAATGAGCCAAATGATAACACACACCCATAGTAATATACACGCTTACACACATCATACTAATTCACTCCCTAAGAACCAAATAACACACACACACACTTAACAGAGACACATCCCCTTTCCAGGAACCAATAAAACTGTCAAAATGACCAAGGGAATTCAGAGCAGCATGAATCCATCCAGCTCTTATCTTAAATAACAACTTAAAAGAGACTGTTTGACCAACACAAAGACTGACCAAAATTCATGTTAAAAAGATAAACAAAAATAAAAAAACAAATGAAAACTACAGACAAAAGTTCATTTTCTCCATCAAGACATTAATTTCTGTAGTTCACTGTTACCAGCATGAAGAATTTTTTTTTCTCCTGATGATGGCCATGTTGGCCGAAACTAGTCGAGGAATCTAAATGAAATAATAATAAAAACGAAATAATATTAATATACAACCCAGTGTGTCTGAACATTTTAATTTTTTTAAATTTTTTATTGTTCAATATATATATATATATATATATATATATATATATATATATATATATATATATATATATATATATGTAACAACAGGTATAAAGAACCGATCAGAAGACAGAAAGTAGCAGAGCTGAAAGCGAGGTTTAAAAGAGTCGATTTTATTTAACTAACTCAAGTCGAGTATACCATCTTCAGCTTCTAGCTTTGTGAATCGAATCTTTAAAAAAAACATCTTGTGCAGCGTTACACGTGATCTGGACAATACATTGCCGTGATTGGCTGATTCTCTTGGGACAAAAGCTGGCCATTTCAGCAGTAAAATTGGAGCCATGATCGCGTCCTTTCATGTAAGTACCAACTGCCGCCAGGTATAGTCGCATCTAGAACTAGTCGAAATTCCAAGCGACCAATACCAGCTTGTTGATATTATGTCGTAGAATGACATGCTCTTGAAAGTGTTTTTTTTTTATCAAGAAAAGGATTTGTGCTAACCGCGGTGTTTTCTCTTTTTACATATACCTATCAATAGACACATTAATATAAAGATATGCCGCCTATTGTGAAGTGAATTCACAGAAAAATGCTTACGATCATATTACGTTGAAACACAGGTTCACGTATGATCACGGAAGTTAAGCAACGTCAAGCATGGTCAGTACTTAAATGTGTGACCGTTTGGAAATATCAGGTGGTGTAAGCTTGGATATACGGGTGGTGTAATGGAGGTACGGGTTGTGTAATGGATGTACGGGTGGTGTAATGGATATGCGGGTGGTGTAATGGATGTACGGGTGGTGTAATGGATATACGGGTGGTGTATTGGATGTACAGGTGGTGTAATGGATATGCGGGTGGTGTAATGGATGTGCGGGAGGTGTAATGGATATGCGGACACGTGTAATGGATGTACGGGTGGCGTAATGGATGTACGGGTGGCGTAATGGATATACAGGTGGTGTATTAGATGTACAGGTGGTGTAATGGATGTACGGGTGGTGTAATGGAGGTACGGGTGGTGTAATAGATGTATGGGTGTTGTGATAGAGGTACGTGTGGTGTAATGGATATACGGGTGATGTAATGGATGTACGGCTGGTGTAATGGATATACGCGTGGTGTAATGGATATGCGGGTGGTGTAATGGATGTACGGGTGGTGTAATGGATATGCGGATGGTGTAATAGATGTACGGGTGGTGTAATGGATATACGCGTGGTGTAATGGATGTGCGGGTGGTGTCATGGATATGCGTGTGGTGTAATGGATGTACGGGTGGTGTTATGGATATACGGGTGATGTAATGGATATACGGGTGGTGTAATAGATGTACGGGTGGTGTAATGGATGTACGGGTGGTGTGATGGATATACGGGTGATGTAATGGATATACGCGTGGTGTAATAGATGTACGGGTGGTGTAATGGATGCACAGGTGGTTTAATAGATAACCGTTCAGAACTGAAAGTCGGAGAGCCGAGTTCCAATTCCAGTTGGTTTCGTTATATTCACTTACGTGCTAATACCCCCCCCCCCACTCGGGAAGGGTATTTATCCATCCATTTTCCCTTCCAGCTATAGATGTGAAAGATAAAAAAAGAATTAAAATTAAAATAAGGCATTTGCGCTTTCCATTCTCTCTCGTTATCTTTCTCTCTCTCTCTCTCTCTCTCTCTCTCTCTCTCTCTCTAAACGTCTCTATCTATATACTTCTCTTTCAACTCTCAAATAAAAATCGGAAGAAGAAAAGACTGAACCGGCCAAAAATGCTGGGTGTTTGCGGGACCAGAGCCAACAAATTTGTGACTGAAAACTAACAAAAATCAGTAGGGCTTCACGTATCACTTCCGTTATAAAAAAAAACTGAAAAAGAAAATAATTTTGTCCAGAGTTAACAAGAAGAGATTTCTGATGTCAGCCGAAACCAAGGTTCGCACCAGAGTCTCGGACCCTGGTCAAAAAAATATAAGCTCACACCTCTGAGCTACACAAGAAGAAAGGACGGTGAGAGTGACGACAAAAGGCGCGACCGCCGGAGGAACCAGCCATGCGTGACGGGCGAATAAATAGTCAAGAAATCAACTGCTAATCATATTTCTGCCCTGCTTGAGACCAAGAAAAACACCGTAGATTTACACTGACCTATTTCTAAGATGACTACCTCTACTATCAAGTGCTGACTTCCAAACTCTCGAATACCGATCTGAAACGGACTCTCTCCAGACTACGACCAATATACGCCTTGTAAACGAACATTTTGTTACAGCGAATATTAAAGGACTCACTCTAAATAAAAAAATAGAAATGTAGTATTTGATAAGGCTTTTGCATTTTCGATTCTCTCTCTCTCTCTCTCTCTCTCTAAACTTCTCTCTATATACTTCTCTCTCAACTAACGAGAAGGCAATCCTCAAATAAAAAGAGGAAGAAGAAAATATCGACCCCCCCCCCCCCCAAAAAAAATTGCTGGAAGCTTCCAGGACTAGAGCCTACTAATTTGTGACTGAAAATTAACAAAAATCAGGGAGACTTCACGCATCACTTCCGTTATAAAAAATGAAAAAGGAAGAAGCGCCAAAAAATAAAATAATTTTGTCCAGAGTTAACAAGAAGAGATTTCTGATGTCAGCCGAAACCAATGTTCGCACCAGAGTCTCAGAGCATGGTCAGAGGGATATAAACTCATACCTCTGAGCTACATAAAAAGAAGGGACGGTGAGAGTGACGACAAAAGGCGCGGCCGCCGGTGAAACCAGCCATGCGTGACGCTTGAAGAAGTAGTTAAGAGATCATCTGCTAATCATATTTCTGTCTTGCTTATGGAAAAGTAATTAATCCACCTCTTTTCCCTTTCGGAAGAGGCAGCTGAAGCTTCTGGGACACATAATGAGGAAGGAGGGCCTGGAGAATCTGATACTCACGGGTCGAATAGAGGGAAAGAGAGACAAGGGAAAACAACGCATAACATACTTGGCAAGTAGATGATAGAACGTGATCTGGGGGAGCAAGCAGAGGGGGTGGAACTTGTTGAGAGCTGCAAGGGATAGAGGGAGAAGTGGAGAGCCATGATCTCCTACGTCCTGAGAGGACATGGCACATAAAAATAAAGAAGTGAATGAGAAAAGTTTTTTGTTTATCTATAAAGAGTGCTGGTAAAAATGATAAAAAATTGGTATAAAATAATTTGCGTAAAGATTGGACATGGAAAATTTGGTCTCAGAAATTATCTAAATATTTAAAAAATGAAAGGGGTATTAATTCAATCTGTTGTTAATTGGGGCAAGAAATGGCTTGTTAATTTTAATGCCTCCAAGACGAAACTGCTCTCTTTTAACCGCCTGAGAGAACCTTTTAATGCCTTCCATCAGACTGGCTGATGCTAACCTCCAGGAGAGAATAAATCATTGCGCCTACTCAAAAGTTGCAAGGAAAGTTGGTTCACTATGTCCTGCTAGATATTTTTTTCTCATTATAATGTCTCTTACACATTTATATGTCTTTCATTCGTCGGTACATTGAATATTATTGTTACATTTGGTTTGGTGTTTCTGCTATGTATGTAGAGATTCTTGACAACATCCAAAAAAGAATCTGCAATGTTATCGGTCCTGAGATGGCATCTCGGTTTCAGTCACTTTTCCATCGATGTAATGTAGCTACCCTGTGCCTTTTCTATAAATATATCCATGGTAATTGTTCTGATGAGCTTTCCTCTCTGGTAGCTTGACTTTATGAATGTAAGCGCAGTACGAGATTCATTATTTTACAGTTGAAATGGCTTGTTGTGACCGTAAGTTCTATGCTAATAGATTCTTCTCTCGTTCTTCTCTCTTGTGGAACTCTGTTCCGACTTCTTGCTTTCCTGTCAACTAGGACCATCAAAAATTTAAATGCTATGCTATCTGTCTCTCTAAAGGCTGTTCTTTTATTGTCCTATCACCGCAATAACGTTTTCCCCGTTTCTTTTACTCTAAGGAACCCTCTTGATTTTCAGTGGCTTTATCTCCTTGCTTGTGACGAAACAATTACAAATAAATAATGACGAACATTACGAAAATATTGAAGGAAAATAAATGGGGAAATCGTCTGTACGTTGGATAGTATTGCAACGTCTGGTCTGGTGTTTCTATTCTGGTGATTTTCTAAGAGTAGCTTAGAAGTGGCACAAGGCCGAAAAAATTGTTCACACAGTGCGGATCGAACTCATTACTCAGTCGTAATTGTTTTAGCGAGACAAACTTGCTAACCATTACACTACCTCGAGGTGTCCTTGTAATTTTCCAAGCGTAGTTTAGATACGGCACAAGGCCGAAAGTATGGGGAACCCAGTGAGGATCGAACTCACTACTCAGTCGTAATTGTTTTAGTAAGACAAGCTTGATAACCATTACACCGCCTCGAGGTGTCCTTGTAATTTTCCAAGCGTAGCTAAGATGTGGCACAAGGCCGAAAGTATGGAGCACCCAGTGAAGATCGAACTCACTACTCAATCGTAATTGTTCTAGCGAGACAAGCTTGCTAACCATTACGCCACCTCGAGGTGTCCTTGTAATTTTCTAAGCGTAGTTTTGATGTGGCACAAGGCCGAAAGTATGGGGCACTCAGTGAGGATCGAACTCACTACTCAGTTGTAATTGTTCTAGCGAGACAAACTTGCTAACCATTACACCACGTCGAAGTGTCCCTGGGGTTTCTGTTATGTATCTAGAGATTCTTGACAACACCCAAAGAAGAATTTGCAATGCTCTATTTAAATTTGGAATCCAGAGGAAATCAGGGCGATTTTAACGTAAACAAAGTAATTTTTAAATGAAAAATCCATTAGTTCTTTAGTAAATTGCTTTGTTTACGTTAAGAAGCGAAACTGAACGGATATGAATGCTTCGAGAGTCTGGGGAAAGATTTGCGTTTCTAAGACACTATTCAACTTTACTTGATCATAGCCGAGATATCACGTCGGGTTTTACGACGGTTTACTCTACCCAGGGGGAGGTAGGTTTGAATCCTGTCAGAGAGCACATTTAAGAAAACTTCTCCAATATTCAGACCAGTAGACGAAAATAAGTAGATATCATCATTATTCGAGTTCAGTGTTACTTTCTCCTAGACCGGTTGCCACCCAAGGCTATAGAACCCAGTGTGTCCTGCAATAAGAAGAGGATTCATACCTTTCCCAAGTGAATATTATAGATCCGGCTGGAATTCGTACTCGTCTCCCGGTTTCCACAATTCGAGCCGCTATCCCTTATTCCACTATTTAATAAATTAACAGAGTGTCTACTCAAGTATGGGTAACCATTAAAAATAACGTGTAAGTGGTAAACAGTTGTATAATCTGCACAACAGACAGCTTTTACCAAAGATTCCCGCTTGGATACTATCGTGAACAGTACGACCCTAAGCTCTTCAATTCAAGTATCAATCGTTTTCTATCCGACTCTTAGCCTTAAAATCGTTACTTCCTTCCAACTCTTCTTTCATTCATTCGCACACCTCATTTATCAAAACCATTTTAACACGTACGATCACCGAAGTTAAGGAACGTCGATCCTGGTCAGTACCTAGATGGGTGTCCGCTTGGGAATACCAGGTGCTGTAAGTTTGGATGTACAGGTGAGTGTTATGACATGGCCGCCCCATTCTCCTGAACTAAACCCCATAGAAAACTTATGGAGCATTATAAAGTACAGGCTCTTGAGAAAGCAGTTGAGCAACAAAGAGGATTTGATTGTGAATTTCATATCCGAATGGAATTCAATGCTTGGAGATGAAGTCAATGCCAAAAAGGGTTGAAAAGGTTATTCAAAATAAAGGAGGACCCATAGATTATTAAATATTTCGAATTATATTACCTATTATAAATAAATTATACCTCTATTATTCTTTATTTAAAGCTGTTCGGTTATGTTTCTATTGATTACTAGTTGCAGGAAATAAGTGAGTCACTTTTTTGCACCGAGTTTTTTCCTCAATCTCATTTATATCCAAAATTATAATTATCAATAGAATACCTTAGGGCGAGTAAACTTTTTTTACTAGGTGGTCGGGAAGGGTTCTCTATATTAGCAAGATTAAAAATTAGTTTGACCCCAAAAACAAAAGGCGAAAAAATGTTTAATTAAAAAAAATCAGGTGAGTCACTTTTATTGAGCAGCACTGTAGATGCCGAAATACTGAGTGTAAGCAAAAATTGAAAATAAAAATGTAATATCAAATGTTATTTGAAAATATTAATTAAAAATATGAAAATATTAATTAAAAATATGAAAATATTAATTAAAAATATGAAAATATTAATTAAAAATATGAAAATTCGGTTTCAGATATTCTGATTATTTTTCATCGTATAAGTATTTGCTTATACGTAATTCAGTTAATTCGTATGAACTTTTACTGTACAGGATATGGGCGGTCCAGACTCTCCACAGCTTCCAGCCTTTTTCTGTTCTTGTTAATCGATATTAACCCCTCTTTTTCTTTGGTTCTAGGACATTTGCGTACTGGTCGTCTGCGTCTCTGAATATTTACGTCCCTCGACAAATGCATTACTGAATAATTTGTGTATCTCTCATAATATTTTGAAGTGTTTAAAGGCAATTGCCATAAATTTTGAAAAAAAAATCATAGGTAGTAATCATATTTAAAAAAAAAAGGAATTAAAGGAATAAAAAAAAATAAATTAAAAGTTTATTTTTGTTTAAAATGCAATGACAGATTAACAGTGTAGCAAGATCGCCAGTATCTTTTTCTTTCATCGGCGTTTTTATTATGATAGTGGTAATTGTAATTTTCCTCGTCTACAACTATTTTTCGCCTCGTGTTTGATTTTCGGAACTTAGCTATCGGTTCCAAATAAAAATCTAATTTATAAAATCCAGAATCTATTAGATGTTTCCGGTACGCACTGCTGTAGTGAACCTAAATTGCCAACTTAATTTTCTCTTGCTTTAAAAAAGGAATTTTTCTTTTTTGTTTACTTATGGTAATTACCTTTCTGCTTGGTTAGAGTAATTAAAGGTATTGGTGTGCAAATTTCTTTATTAAACAACTCATGAAAAAAATGATAACTTCAAAAATTTATCAAAGGTACGCAAATCTCCGTCCACCTTTTTTTCTACTTGATCTCTCATTCATTTACTCAAACTCCTTCTGTAGGTCATTCGTTGTTTTCTTCTGCAGAAGTTAACAACGTTGTGGTGTGACACTATTTAGCTATGGTAATTGGCTAAATAATTAATCATAGAAATTAAAAACGGAAAATACTTAAGGCGAGAAAGAGCTAGATCGAAAGACATACCGAGCGACATTATTTTTTTTTAACAAAAGGAAAATGGGTAAAGATTTCGTTTTCATTTAAGAAGAAAGATATTTTCCTTTTCGCATAAAACAGAAAATTCATAAGAGAAGCAGATTTCGGATTCTGTCACAATTAATTAATGTCATGATAAGAGAGTGACGCGACAAGGGAGACAGAAATGCGGAGAAGAATTGTGATTTGCCACACACGTAGCGATAATAAAAGTTTCGATTTTGGTCGGCTGCATGTGGGCGGAAGAGATCAAAATTAGGTTATCTTGGACTCCGACGAGGGAGGCCAGCCGTATGAATACAAACCTTGATATGGTCATTGTTACTGCCTGTTCAAACTGTTAACGACAGACTTTCTGTCACCGAGAACGGGCATTTGGGAATGCGGCAATATTGAGACGAGAAAGACAAAGTGATTTGGTCTTCAGGTGGAAACGACCACCCAGTTAAAAGTTAATTAATGAGTCGGCGGAGAATTCCACTAATGAATTCCAGGTGACCCAGGATAAGATAAAAAAATTAATGGCCGCACTATGCGATTCATAAGAATTCTGGCCGATAGAAAAGAAAGAAAGAAAGAAAAGGGAAGATATTTTTTTCTTTGGGCGATAATTGTAAACTGATGCCAGTTTAGCCACCCCACACTACCAAGAGATCATTGGCTAAGTGGTAGCATTGGTGCTAGGCGGAGGTGAATGTATGAGAAAGAAGGAGAACTTGTTGACGCTCACTAAGAGGATTGGTCTGAGATACCAATATGAGAAAGGAAGAGTCTAGGAGGATAATTCTCCCCGACCTCTCCTCACGGACGAAGGAGAGAACCCCTCTAAAACAGAAAGTAATTAACTTCCAAAAATGGGAACTAATAAATTTTTCTGTCCGAAGACAAAGAGAATTCTTGTTGGGAAATCGAGAATTATCGAGGAACCCAACCACGTCCGGCCCCACACCGGGTTTTGGTCGGTGTCCATATAAACGAACGTCCCCGGGCGTTCAGGCAATCGACTTTGAGTTTTCAGTTGAGTTGAGTTGCAGTTGGAGACCGTGCCTCGCAGAAGCTGACCGAAAGATTTCCACGTCTTTCGACTTAGACTTCCCACCAAAAGCAAGTTCTAATGAATATCGACTTAAGATACCAAACGCAGTTTATTGAAAAACAACTTAAGATATCAAAACACGCTTAAGAAAACGCAAAAAGTGTCACGAATCCATAGGATTGGGCTGGGAGAGAGACGCACTCCTGTATTCAACAGACAGATATAAAGATAATTGTTACTCTCAACACATTTGAACCTCTTGAGTTTGTTTCATTATTTTTCTTTTACATACACTTGTGCGGTATCACCTTCATCCCGGATTCAGCTTGCACTACGGCCCGACGCCTGATTGATTTCGTCTACCTAAGATCAAATCACAACGCGGGTAGGTTAGACTAGAAATCAAAGCAGTCACTTCGGTGACCAGACGTTGGAGGCGAGCTGAGAACGACGAAGCTGATATCGAATCTAACCAGACACCGGGAGGTCAGTGTCACACATTGGGGCAGTGATCGACTCTCCAGTGGTTGTGGGTGTCACACAATTGGTGCTGCGACCAAGACATCGACCACCCAAACCAACGAACCATAGGGGTTAGTGTCACAGTGGGTTTTCTGTGTACTTTTTAGGTGAAGGTGCGTGTTCAATATATAAACAAAGAAAATGTAGTGTTTTTGCTTCGGACGTTCATTTCTTTCATGTTGACTGTATTGAAACAAAGTTAAATGTCTCTTGCGTATGTCCGTTTTACTTTTTCGTTCTGAAAGAATTTATAGGAAGGACAAGAACGGGTAAAGATGGTCGAGCTCAAGTCAGCCTCGTGCTGAGTTAGGATGGCGGAATTTCTACTTCATGAGTCGGGCTGCTGAAACCCGCCCGAACGATATCGCTGGAAAGTGGAAAGAGAAAGATTTTCTCTTTTTCGTAAGTGGGGCCATAAAATCGCACATGTGACCAGAAACCATTTTCGGTTTCTTTATAACTTGCATCATGGGAATTTTATTTTTAATTCTTTATTATTTTATTTATTGGCTTTATTTCATTTTCCCACATTTCTACGTATCACACCTTCAGTGGGTCCTGTGAGTGTTAAATTCGTCAAGCTTGCTTTCCTCATTATTGGACTTCAAAATTGCAGTTGTCACTTTCTAATCATTTTCTTTGTAATCTCACTTCCGCTGAGAACTTCCTCATCTGGCACATGCTCGGTCCATGGTAATTTCAACATCACCATGAATAAATTAGCTTTTAGTGGGAACTACCAATTTTCCATATGTTTTCAACTACATATATTTTCTACATAATTTTATACTTTTACGGTATGCTTTATATATATATATATATATATATATATATATATATATATATATATATATATATATATATATATATATATATTTCTAGGGCATAAAATGTATTGTTGACAATTTTTATTATAAAAATGAATTTTAATGTCTTTGCATTGATTACCATTTTGCTATAAGAATGTTTTGTTGGTCCTTTTATGATAAAAACCTACTGCTAAATT
This sequence comes from Acanthosepion esculentum, assembly GCA_964036315.1. Lineage (NCBI taxonomy): Eukaryota > Metazoa > Mollusca > Cephalopoda > Sepiida > Sepiidae > Acanthosepion > Acanthosepion esculentum. The sequence goes on from OZ038499.1 coordinate 17,421,078, forward strand.
TTGTTTGGTAGTTTATTATTTGCCCATAGCTGGGATCCTAACAGGTGCTACCACCCCGGGTCAGAGTGGACCTGGGAACAACAGCAGTTAAGAGGTGGTTCCACGCTCGCCCAAAACCACTCGATCAGAGGCCTTGCTGCCGGATGTAATTTATCGTCATACCCAGAACAATATAGGCTTTTTAAAATAGAATCGTTGCTACTTGATAATAAAATCGTGGGAGTGAATTTTCCAGATCGAAATTTAAAAAAAACTTAAGTTGAAATGACTTATAACGTTAAAGAGGCCTATAATCCTTGAAGAAGAAATGGATTCATGCCTTTCCAAAAGGAATCAGTGCTATGTGAACGCAGCTAGAGTTTGAACTTTTTTTTATAACCGATTCCATTCTGTATGTAATCGTAAGGTCATCCGAACCTCTCCAATGTCAGGCCCTTTGGATAATGTTTTTTTTTTTTTTTTTAAATATTGCTGCTGGAGCTGCTACAGTTGAAAACGATTTTTGGCTCCCTGCAATGAGACAGCCTGGTACTTTTCCCACTTTTACGAAGATACCTGATTGTATCATTTCGGAGAGGAATTACTATTGATAGAATTTCAATGGTTCTGCGCCCGACTTGAGAATGTACCGGAACTTTCTGTTTACCAGGAAATGAAGTTCTGGTAAAGTCTTCACGGACAAACAGATGCGATGACATTCTCCGCAAACGGTCTTGGGTTTGGTACAAATGGCTGTCTTTGAATCGGCCATATATTTCTCCTGAGTTTATCTTTGCATATTTTTTCTTTCTTCTTTTTTTTTTTTTTTTTTGTTTATCTAGATTTGGCGCGTGTGGAGTCGGGGGGCGAGTTGCTTAACGAATTCCATTTGTTGATGGCAAGAAGGGATACGTCTGGATCGGTTTGGCTAAGTTCGTGCTCCCTAATCTTTTTGGTTTTGGACGAGGGAGAAAATACCGGTGGAGACGAGAAGAAGAGGAAAAAAACAGAAGAGAAAAAAAAGGAGAAGGGAAGAGAAAAGGAGAAGAGAAGAGAGATAGGAAAGAGAAAAAAGAGACGAGAAAAGGGAAGAGAAGATGTGAGGAGAGACAGAATAAAGTGAGTGGAAAAAGAAGAAAGAAAGACGAAGGAAAACAGGAAAAAAATAAGAGAAGAGAAAAAGAAAAGAGATGAGCGGTGAAGGGAAAAAGGAAAAGAAGTAGAGAAAAAGTAAGACAATGAGAAGAAAAACTAAAACGAGCAAGACAAGAGGAAAAGAAAGAGAAAAGGAGACGGCTAAGAGAGAAGAAAGAGCAGAAAAGTGGGAAAATAAAAGAAAAAAAGAAGAGAAAAAGAGAAGAAAAAAGATGAAGAGTAATAGAAGAGAAGAAAAAGCGAAGAGAAAAAGAGTAAAGAAAAGGAGAAGACAAATAGGAAAAAAAGAAGATTAAAAAAAGAAGAGAAAAGAGGAGAAAATGTGAAGAGACAAAGACAATGAAAAATGGGAAATTAAAAAAAGGAGAAAAGAAAAGGAGAAAGCAAAAAGGAAAAAAAAGAAGATTAAAAAAAGAAGAGCATAAGAGGAGAAAACGTGAAGAGACAAAGACAAAGAAAAAAGGAAAAGTAAAAAAAGAAAAAGAGAAATGAAAAGGAGAAAACAAAAAGGAAAAAAAGAAGATTAAAAAAGGAGAGGACAAGAGGTGAAAACGTGAAGAGACAAAGACAATGAAAAAAAGGAAAGTAAAAAAAGAAAAAGAGAAATGAAAAGGAGAAAACAAAAAGGAAAAAAGAGAAGAGGAAAAAAGAAGAGTATAAGAGGAGAAAACGTGAAGAGACGAAGACAATGAAAAAGGGTAAGGAAAAAAAGAAAACGAAAAAGAGAGAAAATGATGAAAAATAAAAAAATTGAAAAACAAGGAAGACAAAAATGAAACGAAAAATGTTATAAAAAATCCCGATTTCGTATTCAGTTTTCGGCAGCTGCCTGAAACTGAAATTTGAAATCCTCATCTTTTATTTTTCCTCTTCTTTTTTTATTTCCTTTTACTTCTTTCTTTTACTTTCACTTTTTTTCTATTCTTTTTGCCGTCTCGTCTCAACCAGCATTTTATCCCTCAAATGGTTAAAAATCGGTGCGACACAATCGTCTCATCGCTCGTTTTCCCCACACAACGTCTGACAAGAAAATTTTCCTTGTGGATTGCTTTGTGGGTTTTATTATCCCATGCTCTTGTAGTTGACGCTCGATATCAGAAAAAAACGAGGATTCGAAAATTCCAGTGCTGATTTTCGAAGTAGTTAAGATAACTCACTACGTAAAATATCGGTATTTGATCTATACAGTCTGAACTGCTATACAGTCTGCACTGTATACAGTCTGCACTGCTACAACGTCTTGTGCCAGACGAGCCTTAATTTAGTAAATATCAAAGGCCTAACTTAGTGTTATGTCAATAAAATTACATTTCAGAAAGGAAAAACTTTCGTGGGTTTATCAAAATGCGATAACACCGTTTAATGTTGTACGATATTTTCTCGACAGATGGCGTTATGTTGGCGGCCCTTAGGACTTGAAATTGAAAATCTATGCCTCAATCCCACTGGGCACATTGGTCAATATAGCTCAAACAGTATTTAAATAAAAGTCTGGAAGCTAAAGACACAATTTTGAGCATCTCTTGTGATTTTAGAGTCCAAACGTAATTTGAATTAATCTCGTGATATCTGTTTAAATTTAATATCACAATATCTATACAAGTTTTTCCTTTCCTGAAGTGTGTATACATTCTTTGACAGACTATATATATATATATATATATATATATATATATATATATATATATAGATCATTGTCTGTTTTTTAATATGTATTTAATAAAGGGTGTTTCATTAAGACGGATCAAAGTCAGCAGTAAATAAATCAGTGTTATTGGTAAAAAAAAGTATTTATTTCTCTATTGAATCATGTTATTTAAGTCATGGCAATTATGCATGAAAAATAATATCGCCCAAATGTCCGCCAAGGCTTCGGCGGCACACCTCCACTCGATGGCCAAAATTTTTGATGACGTCTCTGCATAGTTGCTCCTCGATCTCACCAATATGCCTTATTATCTCATCCTTCAGCTGTTGAATTGTTGTTGGCTTGTTAGCATAGACCTTACTTTTGAGATGACCCCCAAAGGAAGAAATCTAAAGGCGTCGAGTCGCACGATCGTGGTGGCCAATTGACTTCGCTTGTTTCGAGAGATGATACGACCTGGGAACTTCTCATTGCATTTCTGTTTGAACGACTATTTCCGTACTAGGGTTCGATAATTTTAACACGTTGTTTAATTGTTAATCTTTCCATAACTGAAATTGCCGAAGACTTAAGTTGTTAAATCTGAAAGAAAAAGAAAAAAAATCATTAGACGCTTAAAGTTAATTCACATCTAAAATCGGTCTAAGTTTTTGGAACACCCATCATATTTATAGTAACGTGCTCCACTCAATCTTGACACCGATTCTAAGTACTATAAAAATAACAATATATATATATATATATATATATATATATATATATATATATATATATATATGTGTGTGTGTGTGTGTGTGTGTGTGTGCGTGTGTGTGTGTATATACAGTAGCGAGCATAAAGATCAGAACGATGTTAAGAAAAAGTCTAAATGTGAAATAACTTTTATTTTAAAGCTTCATAGAACATTTTATCAAGGAAAAATAAGGGCATAAATGTAAATTATATAATTCCAAAATATAAAGCTCAATAAACTTATTTTGATAAAGTTATAAGAGGGGAAGTGGAAAAATCAGGCGTGGCTGACCACATATGGAGAGAGAAAGGAGATCACCGCCCTCTGTGGCATCAGGTTGAGATCATATACGAAGAACACCATTGGAAAATTCGTAAACTTAAGGAATCAGCACATATGCTAGGCCACAAAAAATCTCCTGAGCCGACTAAGCATAGAAATGAATTCAATATGGGAACCAGTAATAAGGAGTGCCAGAGAAAAGCGATAATAATAACAAAAATTGCAATATGAGCTCTGGTAAAAACATAAATGATAACAGCAAAAAATTGTAATATGAGCACTGCTAAAAAATGTTTACTGAAGACATGTTTATAATACCCAGAAATTCATACACAGATGTCCTCAAGGACACATGGGACAGTGTATAAAGGCGTTAGTTAGATCCAGTGAGAGGACCCAAAGAGTGTGAGTTCAATACCCAGTTAAGGCAGTGGAGAACTTTCAGAGGGGAATTAACAGGAGATAACTGACATCCATTAAACATGGCACGTGGAATTAGAACAGCTTACCCCAGTTCGACATTCCAACCACCTGAAGAAGGCCGGAGCTTACAACGGTTGAAACGTTGTAATAAATATGGCGACAAAAATGAGGACAATAGTCCGAATAATGTAAATAGTGTACATAATACCTCATCTCAGAAATATAGACAGATAATCTAGTGATGTTTGAATAAATTTAGTATCACAATATATATACAAGTTTTTCCTTTTTCCTGAAGAGTGTCTATATCGTTTTCCTGAAGAGTGTCTATCTCGTTTTCCTGAAGAGTGTCTATCTCGTTTTCCCGAAGAGTGTCTATCTCGTTTTGTGCGGATTCTGTATTATGGTAATGTAGATTTTTTGGCTTCGTGGTTGTTATTTCGCAGATAAAGTCTCGTGTTTCCAATACTGATTTTCTAGACCAGCTGTCCTTTATCTTTAAAGCAAAATTGGCGTTACACAATCTTCCGATCCTATTTTCCATCATTTGATCTTGTAACGTGAATTGAAAATAACAAGCAAAAAAGAAGAAAAACCGATAAAGGAAAAACGAAAAATAGAAGAAAGAAAGAAAGAAAGAAAGATGTAATTAAAAATAAAAATAAGAAAGATGAAAGTAAAAGTCAAGTTACCATTTTTCCTTTTAAAATGGGGAAGTCGTTGATTTGAGTTGCGACCTGTGCGGATATATTTTCAGCCGGTAATTTGATCAGGGCTTGAACCGTGGTCGGTCGCCCAGGACGCAGAGATAAAAAATAATAGTTAAATATTCTTGTTGATAGATTTTTTTTTAATCCTGTGGTAATGGAGACTTCTAGGGTTATTGGCCCACGTTCGATGGCGTTCCCTCGGAGGATTGGCGTGATGGTGTCTCGATTAAGGAACGAGCCTCGCGAAACGGAGTGGCTCTTGCAGTGTGTCTCACTGGCGATGGTTCGAAGTAATGCTTACTCCATCATTGCGGCTGGCAGAGGATAGCAAAAAATTGTTTATAGTTACTTTGTTCAGACTTTTTTTTCAATAAAATATTGTTGGTTACATCTGCAACCATGTCCGTGCTGACGTCATCGCTTCAAAGTCAAGAAAGAAAGTGTTGCCGGGAGTATGTACGCTGGTGTTTGAATTGGGAAACACGTGTCTCCTGGAATGTTTATCCCACAACAAAAATGGCCGACTTGCATATGAGTTCAGGTAATAAAATACAAAGAAACAATTAAAACCAATATTTATGCTACGAAAAATTTATTTCGATTGAGCTCTCTGGGGACGAAGTGTTGGTTTGTAAACAGTGACTATTACGGCTAATAAGGGAAGACTCTTCGGTAAATCGAATCGAGTTCTCTCAGTCACTGTGTGTTTATATAAAAATAAATACGCTTAAATTCACCTTAATCCCTGCCGTGCGCCAACGGCTTAGTGGTGGAATCCCCGACTGACGCCAATTCAGTCGGGTTTCGATTCTAGGTAGAGGCAACAGGACGTCTAGCCACACTGATGAGCTGTGATACAGCGAAACAGTCTCTCTGTGGATGACAATATATATATATATATATATATATATATATATATATATATATATATATATATATATACAAACAAACACAACATTGTGCAAATAATTTGAAACAACTGCTTTACTTTCTTACGGTCAGTTTTAGACACCCTGGAGTGACAAGGGTGTTTCAATTTCTATTTTTCCTCAGATTAGGTGATTTGCAGTGGTGTGCTGTAATATGAATCTGCTTTCGGGTGTACGATGAAATATGTTTGGCCTTGAAAAATATTGCGTCACCTGTGACTGCATCAGATTTTTATCACGCCCAGACACTATTGTCTCGACTGTCGATTAGTTGTTCTACGGCCATTGTCTGCGATGGACGTTATTCCAAGTAAGCGTACGAAAATTGTAACACTGCACGAACACACAGGCAAGCATTACCAATGAGCAAATCAAAGTATTATAAACTGACCCGGAAACTCTCCTGATTTAAATCCAATCGAGAATCTGTGATCAATCTGTAAGGAACGACTTCGTGAAATGGACATACGAATTACTAACATGTGCACTGGGTCATGTTTAATTGGAAAACTATGAAAAAAGTAAATAATAACGGAATTATTCGTTTTGTTTCAATTAATTTGCACAAGGTTGGACATATTATTCATAAGACAATGATATTACATGTATGTGACAAAACAATGGACAGGTATGAAAAAAGAAAAACATTTAAACTAGTGAATTGTTTGTGCGTGCGTAGTTTGGTGTAGAAGAAAGACCTAGAAAAAATGAAGTGAAAGGAGAGTACCTGCTTATGAAGTGTCCCCTAGCGGCGTTTTTAGGAAAGTAAGCGGGGTAACTTCACAAAAGAAAGAGAGAGAGAGAGAGAGAGAGAGAGAGAGAGAGAGAGAGAGAGAGAGAGAGAGAGAGAGAGAGATGCAGACAGAGAAAGGGTGGAGTAAAGAACACAAACGACAAAAAGGGAAAGTAAAGGCGAGAATAAAGAAAAAAAATTAAATTGCTAAAGATTAAGAGTGACGCCAGAACATCAAATTGTTAACCTGGAAGAAAAAAATTTACGTTGACATCGAGCAATTCCAACTGTAAAATGATGAGACCTAACTGCCAATATTGTACTTCACTTAAATTCATAATGTTTAGTTAACAAAGAGGAAAGCGATATTTATTTCTGCTATGTACAGAAAATGTGGCACAAGGCCAAAATGGGGAATGGGGGAAGGGCGGTTTTCTTCTGTCTTACGAAGCTATTTTTCCCCAATTAACAACAGATTACAAGGCTGTAGCAGAGACATTTAATTTTTCGTGCTTTCAAAAACATTTAAAAGTTACTTGCATTATTTACACAATTACGACTGTTATTCTCATCTTCATTGCCATATTCACAACGTTTCGGCACTTGCTAAAAGACGTTGGTTAGATCCAGTGACTAGACCCAAACATCTGTCTATATCTTTGAGATGATGTATTATGATTACTTACATTATTTACATTATTCGGACTGTTAATATCATCTTCATTGCCATATTCACAACGTTTCGGTCGATGGAAATAGACATTGGCTAGATTCAGTGTCTAGACCCAAACATCTGTCTATATCTCTGAGATGATGTATTATGATTACTTACATTATTTACATTATTCGGACTGTTATTCTCATCTTCATTGCCATATTCACAACGTTTCGGCCGATGAAATAGACGTTGGCTAGATCCAGTTTCTAGACCCAAACATCTGTCTATATCTCTGAGATGAGGTATTATGATTACTTACATTATTTACATTATTCGGACTGTTATTCTCATCTTCATTGCCATATTCACAACGTTTCGGCCGATGGAAATAGACGTTGGCTAGATCCAGTATTTAGACCCAAACATCTGTCTATATCTCTGAGATGAAGTATCATGATTATTTACATTATTTACATTACTCGGACTCTTATCCTCATCTTCATTGCCATATTCACAACTTTTCGGTCGTTGTACGTCCCGTCCTTCTTCAGGTGATTATAATTTCGAAGCGATTCCTTTATTTCTTCCACCGGGGTAGATTGTTCTATTTCCACGTATCATGCCTCATCTGGATGTCTCAGTTATTTCCCTTTAACTCAACTCTCTAAGCTTTGGTTCACCACTGCTGTGGCCTGCTATTGAACTCACAACTCTTTGGGTCTAGTCACTGGATCTAAACGACGTCTTTATCCACTGGGCCATGTGTCCTTGAGGATTTATAAACCTAATGTCTTAGCAACTAAATTTACCAGTGCTCATATTGAAATATTTTGTTATTATTATTGCATATGTTTTATCAGAGCTTATATTGCAATTTTTCGTTGTTATTATTGCTTTTCTTTGGCATTCCTTATTACTGGTTCCCATATTGTATTCATTTTTATGCTTGGTTGGCTCAGGAGATTTTTGTGGCCTAGCATATGTGCTGATTTCTTGAGTTTTCGTATTTTCCAGTGATGTTCTTTGTCTATTACTTAAACCTCATCACATAGGGGACTGTGATCTCCCTTTTCCCTCCATATGTGTTAGGTAAGACTGCATGAACATTCGTATACCAGTAACACAAGGAGAAATAGAAAAATCAGGCGTAGTAATCATAATACCTCATCTCATAGATATAGACACATATTTAGAATTTAGCCTTAAGTTACCAAAGGCCGTCATCATGGTTAGTGGCAAGAACATTTCACATCTCCAGTGCCGTTTTGATTTGATAGTTTTTTCTTGTATTTTGTTAAAATGTGGCAGGGGCGATATATCACCCTTGAATTAATACTAATGATAATAAAGGAGGATATGCTGTAAAACATAAAACGCCAAGTGAAAGAGAGGCGTTTTTGAATAACCAGATGTTAATATGTTGTAAAAACTATGAAATGTAAATGTTACAGAAAGTTAATTTAGAACACGAAATACAATCTTTTTGTAAGTGTGCAAAGTAAATCCGATTATTAATAGAAAATTACTGCAACAATAATAATTTGGAACTATTTGACACTATAAGAATCGAAGTTAAAATAGAGGATGTTTTAATCTAGAATTTATTTTTAAAACACGGATCTCTGTAGTTTACAAAGAGCGACACAATAATTAATAGTGAGTTGATAAACAATAGGATCTTGTGAACCTTGGAAACCAGTCGACGAAAAAGTAAATTGTTTATTCTCGGAGGAGTGAAATTGTATTTTAGTAGTATGTCAGTACGTTCGCACTAGAAAAACACATACGTTACCAGTGTGAGGGGTTCTCTTAATAAAGAGGAGAGCCAACCGGATGAAGGAGAGAGTTTTGGGTTCGTCTGTCTTCGAATGCAGTCGAACTGAGTGGAGATATGTCAGATATTGAAAAGAAAGTGTCCACTGTGTGTTGTTGAAGCTGAGAGCGAAGAAGCGAAATACCGCCGCTAACATCTAAGTACCGCTACTACTGCTACTACTAATACTACTACTACTATTATTACTACTACTGAGAACGGGGACATCGAAGGATGTAGCAGTTGAGCTAAGAACAGACCAAAAAGTGTTAAAACGAAGTTCCCATCTCTCCTTTACCGAAATTATTTGTGTTTGTTTGGTTACTGTTCACATACAATAAACATTCAAACTTGTGCAACAAGAATTAGCTTTTAATTTACGTTGTGAATATGGCAATGAAGATGAGGATAACAGTCAGAATAATGTAAATAATGTAAGTAATCATAATACCTCATCTCAGAGATATAGACAGATTTTTCGGTCTAGATACTGGATCAAACCAACGTCTTTTTCCATTGGCCGAAACGTTGTGAATATCGTAATGAAGATGAGGATAACAGTCCGAATAATGTAAATAATGCATGTAATCCTAATACTTCATCTCAGAGATATAGACAGATGTTTGGGTCGAGTCACTGGATCTAACCAACGTCTTTATCCAACGGCCGAAACGTGTTTGCTTTAATATATATATAAAAAAAAACTTTTGTCTTTTCAAAACCGAACCGATTTTCACATGATAAACTCGCAGGTGGACCAACCGAGAGGTTTCGGATTTTTACGATCTGATGATCACTCTTCCGGATCAAAACAATCACAACATGGCTGGAGGGTGGCTTCGAATTGACATTGGGAATCGGAAACTTGTGTCTAACCTTCAATACTGGCCCATACCGGACCAACGGTCGGTCTTGCGGAGTGCGTTGGTCCAGTGGGGTGAGGATACGGTATTACAAAAATAAAATCCTGGATTGAAATTTATACTTTTTTCATTTTGTAGATACATGGCAGAAGTAACAGACCAGATGTTACAGCAATATTCAATGCGTGGACAAATGGTAGATTTTAAATGTGTAAGTTTCATTCTGGTGAGAAAAATGTCTAGTACGGCGCTCTAAGCACGACTTTGCTAGAAGCAGACTCAGCTGGTATATCAATTGTCTCGATGTCCAGGATGCTGCCATAATGTTTCTGTAGCTTTCGTTAACTGTAAAATCCATTAAGAAAAAAAAGGAGTATTATTTTTGTCATGCAGAACAAGATGGTGAACCTACAGATAATTTACATCCATTAATTTTTGGCAGACGCGTTTATTCACCGCATATATTTAACTTTTATGTTGACCTGCTACATCTTCGGACTGACCAACGAAAATTTTCATCGTAAAATTAATACGTAACTAAAAGCAATACTTTGAAAATTTTTACTTTTCGTAAATTCTTACCTGAATTTCTGCATTGAGTCGTTATTATTATTCAACGGTTTCTCGGACGAGCACCGTTAGCATAGGGTTGAAACGAGATATCAAAAAATGTGCCCTTGGGTCTTTTGCATTATCCATTAATCTTTTAGGTAGATTTCATGCACTCGAGTGCAGGAATTCCTCCATACTTACATAGGTTCTAAAAGCACCAGTGGATGTCTAAAAACTGCAGATAGTAATGAAACCTCTATATAGATTTTAAGAAGTTAAGCATAATGAGAGATTAACAACAATAACTAATAATAAAATAGAACAATTATAACAATATAAACTGTAATAAAAGTTATGTGACGGATAGAAGATTCGTTCTTACTGTAGATCTTATTCGGCACAATAAGAGATTAACAAGAATAACTAATAATAAAATAGAACAATTATAACAATAGACTGTAATAAAAGTTATGTGACGGATAGAAGATTCGTTCTTACCGTAGATCTTATTAGGCACAATAAGAGATTAACAAGAATAACTAATAATAAAATAGAACAATTATTACAATAGACTGTAATAAAAGTTATGTGACAGATAGAAGATTCGTTCTTACCGTAGATCTTATTAGGCACAATAAGAGATTAACAAGAATAACTAATAATAAAATAGAACAATTATTACAATAGACTGTAATAAAAGTTATGTGACAGATAGAAGATTCGTTCTTACCGTAGATCTTATTAGGCACAATAAGAGATTAACAAGAATAACTAATAATAAAATAGAACAATTATAACAATAGACTGTAATAAAAGTTATGTGACGGATTGAAGATTCGTTCTTACCGTAGATCTTATTAGGCACAATAAGAGATTAACAAGAATAACTAATAATAAAATAGAACAATTATTACAATAGACTGTAATAAAAGTTATGTGACGGATAGAAGATTCGTTCTTACTGTAAATCGTATTAGGCACAATAAGAGATTAACAAGAATAACTAATAATAAAATAGAACAATTATTACAATAGACTGTAATAAAAGTTATGTGACGGATAGAAGATTCGTTCTTACTGTAAATCGTATTAGGCACAATAAGAGATTAACAAGAATAACTAATAATAAAATAGAACAATTATAACAATAGACTGTAATAAAAGTTATGTGACGGATAGAAGATTCGTTCTTACTGTAGATCTTATTAGGCACAATAAGAGATTAACAAGAATAACTAATAATAAAATAGAACAATTATAACAATAGACTGTAATAAAAGTTATGTGACGGATAGAAGATTCGTTCTTACTGTAGATCTTATTCGGCACAATAAGAGATTAACAAGAATAACTAATAATAAAATAGAACAATTATTACAATAGACTGTAATAAAAGTTATGTGACGGATAGAAGATTCGTTCCTACCGTAGATCTTATTAGGCACAATAAGAGATTAACAAGAATAACTAATAATAAAATAGAACAATTATAACAATAGACTGTAATAAAAGTTATGTGACGGATAGAAGATTCGTTCCTACCGTAGATCTTATTAGGCACAATAAGAGATTAACAAGAATAACTAATAATAAAATAGAACAATTATTACAATAGACTGTAATAAAAGTTATGTGACGGATAGAAGATTCGTTCTTACTGTAGATCTTATTAGGTTCAATAAGAGATTAACAAGAATAACTAATAATAAAATAGAACAATTATAACAATAGACTGTAATAAAAGTTATGTGACGGATAGAAGATTCGTTCTTACCGTAAATCGTATTAGGCACAATAAGAGATTAACAAGAATAACTAATAATAAAATAGAACAATTATAACAATAGACTGTAATAAAAGTTATGTGACGGATAGAAGATTCGTTCTTACCGTAGATCTTATTCGGCACAATAAGAGATTAACAAGAATAACTAATAATAAAATAGAACAATTATTACAATAGACTGTAATAAAAGTTATGTGACGGATAGAAGATTCGTTCCTACCGTAGATCTTATTAGGCACAATAAGAGATTAACAAGAATAACTAATAATAAAATAGAACAATTATAACAATAGACTGTAATAAAAGTTATGTGACGGATAGAAGATTCGTTCCTACCGTAGATCTTATTAGGCACAATAAGAGATTAACAAGAATAACTAATAATAAAATAGAACAATTATTACAATAGACTGTAATAAAAGTTATGTGACGGATAGAAGATTCGTTCTTACTGTAGATCTTATTAGGTTCAATAAGAGATTAAGAAGAATAACTAATAATAAAATAGAACAATTATAACAATAGACTGTAATAAAAGTTATGTGACGGATAGAAGATTCGTTCTTACCGTAAATCGTATTAGGCACAATAAGAGATTAACAAGAATAACTAATAATAAAATAGAACAATTATAACAATAGACTGTAATAAAAGTTATGTGACGGATAGAAGATTCGTTCTTACCGTAGATCTTATTCGGCACAATAAGAGATTAACAAGAATAACTAATAATAAAATAGAACAATTATTACAATAGACTGTAATAAAAGTTATGTGACGGATAGAAGATTCGTTCCTACCGTAGATCTTATTAGGCACAATAAGAGATTAACAAGAATAACTAATAATAAAATAGAACAATTATAACAATAGACTGTAATAAAAGTTATGTGACGGATAGAAGATTCGTTCTTACTGTAGATCTTATTCGGCACAATAAGAGATTAACAAGAATAACTAATAATAAAATAGAACAATTATTACAATAGACTGTAATAAAAGTTATGTGACGGATAGAAGATTCGTTCCTACCGTAGATCTTATTAGGCACAATAAGAGATTAACAAGAATAACTAATAATAAAATAGAACAATTATAACAATAGACTGTAATAAAAGTTATGTGACGGATAGAAGATTCGTTCCTACCGTAGATCTTATTAGGCACAATAAGAGATTAACAAGAATAACTAATAATAAAATAGAACAATTATTACAATAGACTGTAATAAAAGTTATGTGACGGATAGAAGATTCGTTCTTACTGTAGATCTTATTAGGTTCAATAAGAGATTAAGAAGAATAACTAATAATAAAATAGAACAATTATAACAATAGACTGTAATAAAAGTTATGTGACGGATAGAAGATTCGTTCTTACCGTAAATCGTATTAGGCACAATAAGAGATTAACAAGAATAACTAATAATAAAATAGAACAATTATAACAATAGACTGTAATAAAAGTTATGTGACGGATAGAAGATTCGTTCTTACCGTAGATCTTATTCGGCACAATAAGAGATTAACAAGAATAACTAATAATAAAATAGAACAATTATTACAATAGACTGTAATAAAAGTTATGTGACAGATAGAAGATTCGTTCTTACCGTAGATCTTATTAGGCACAATAAGAGATTAACAAGAATAACTAATAATAAAATAGAACAATTATAACAATAGACTGTAATAAAAGGTATGTGATGGATAGAAGATTCATTCTTACCGTAGATCTTATTAGGTACAATAAGAGTTTATCAACAATAACTAATAATAAATACCCTGAGCCCAGTCTAGCAGACTTTGCAATAACTCTCCAAGGCGCTCAAATATTTACCAACATTGATTTAAGAAAGTTATTCTACCAAATTCCGGTAGCTCCGGTGGACGTTCATAAAACTGCAATTCCTACACTCTTCAACTTGTACGAGTTTTGCGGATGCCCTTCGGACTACGGAACCCTGCACAATCCTTTCAACGGTTAATCGACGAAGCCCTCCGCAGATTGCCACATTCATTCACCTACATTGGTGACCTTCTCATAGCTAGCAAAGACATGAACGAGCACATAGGACATGTAATCGAGCGACTCGAACACATTGTTCTTAAAATTAATCCTGACAAATGTGTATTCGCAGTACCCAGGCTAGTCTTTCTCGGGCTCGAGATAGACGGTACTGTCATTACACCCGTTGCCGACAAAGTAAAAGCAGTACAGAATTTCCCTCTGCCGACAACACTTCGACAGCTGCGCAGATTCTTGGGACTAATCAATTACTACCGTCAGTTCACCCTGTTGGAGTTTTTGGGTACCTTGGTGTACTACTGAGCCAGCCAAAATGAGCTGACTCATTTTATAGTTCACCAATAGAAGAGTTAACCAATCAGAAGGCTCAAAATATTTAATAAGACGTTTATAAAAGCGGCCATGTTATTTTCGGAATATCAACTGCCAGCCTTTGATATCGAAGACTGAAGAATTACGGAACAGTTGCTGGTGGTATTGGCGATATAGTCAGATTCAGTAGAGTGTCTGACTTGTGAGTGTTAATCTTTAACGTTGTTTCATTGAATAGATTACGTACTGCGCTGGATTCTATATTCACAGACTATGGTGAACATGGTCAACACATCCCTAAATGTTCGCATATATTGGCACCCCTGACAAATTAACTCTGTAATCAGGGGAAACGTAAAGCCTAAATTACACTCAATAGTGAAGCTCTCACTGCATTCAGTGAAGCCAAGAATGTCCTGGCAAATTTCGCCAAGCTTACTTATCTTCGAGAAGACGATAAAACACACCTATCTCTTACGACTGACGTTTCTTCGAAAGCAATCAGAACCGTATTACATCAGCATACAGGTGAGGTAACTAAGCCATTTTCATTTTACTCTGTAAAACTTAGTTCCACACAAAGAAATACAGTACTTTTTCGCGTGAGCTGTTAGCTATCTATACAGCAATCAAACACTTTCTATATCTCTTAGAAGGACGCAATTTCACAGTTTTCACGGATCACAAACCCCTTATTTATGCTTTGCATGCTAAGAGCGACAAGTACAACCCTCGTGACTACCAACAGCTGGATTATATCTCTCAATCCACGACGGATATTCGATACATAAAAGGGAATCATAATACTGTAGGAGACACGCTGTCGCGCACCATTATAATGCATCGAGAAAACAATCGCTTTACTTTGATACGTTAGCCGACGAGCAACAAAGGGACGACACTCTGTCAGATCTTATAGAAGACACATTTTTACGAATTTAGAAAAGGTCCCGTACCCTTCAGCAGCAGGTATTTATTATGTGACACCAGTACAGGTCACCCCTGACCTTTGGTTCCTTCTTCCATGAGAAGGCAGATATTCGATCACTTCCGCTCACTATCGCATCCTGGACGGTGGATTACAACGAAGTTAATAGGTGAACCTTTCTATTGGCCTAGAATGAGTTCTGACATTAAGCGCTGGACCCAGATTTGTGCCAGATGCCAGCGAACTACGGTACACCGACACGTTAAATCACCGCCGGAACGATTTGCAGAACCTGATGGTCGCTTTCAGCATCTCCATGCGGACTTAGTGGGTCCATTACCCGAAATTCACGGCTATCAGTACATCTAAACGATAACTGACAGATTTACTCGTTGGCCAGTAGCCATCCCTCTTCAGTCTACCACGGCGGAATCTGTTGCTAAGGCAATATTGCGGGAATGGATTTCCACTTTCGGTTGTCCCTCGGTTATAACAACAGACCATGGTCCACAGTTCCAGTCGACATTATTCAAGGAATTCGTGAACTTGCTTGGAGCTACCCATATCTCGACAACTGCATATCACCCTTGGGCGAATGGCCTTGTCGAGAGTTTCCATCGTTAAGTTAAAGCCGCATTAACAAGTTCTGACAATGTCCAAACATGGCTGGAGAAATTACCGTTAGTTATGCTTTCATTACAAACCCTAATGAAGGAAGATCTTCAGTGCACTCCTGCAGATCTTGTCTTTGGTACATCGCTCACGTTGTCAGGTTAGTTTCTGGACAGGAAGACTATCATAGAGCCAACCTCTACCTTTTTATCTTCAACACAGAATGGCTGAACTATCATTCGCTCCTGCATGAGTTCAACCTAAGGAGATTTACCTTCCCAAAACTTTACAAGACTGCGACTATGTCTTTGTTAGCCAAGATGCGGTGAAAAGAAAAAACGCTAACCCATAATTACTCAGGACCTTTAAAGTAATTTCACGACGACCAAAGTATTTTGCGATTCAGATATATAACGGTCAGTCGAACATCGCTATCGACGGACTGAAGCCAGCATATCTTGAGCAAGCTGTCAAACAACTTCGTCCGGATCGACAGCAATTCAAAAATTCCGCAGCAACCAGCATCACCATCGTCAAGCCAAAGTCAGCAGTCCACTTCACAATCAGAACCACTGTTTACCAAAACAGGTAGTAGGGTTCATCGGCCTTCTAAGTACCGCTCCTACATGACATATTAAAAAAATTTGTTATAATTTCTTTAATCTCCGTTGGGGTGAGGTGCGAACCTATTTACGCACGAACATATACACACAAACACAAAATCACATGTACAATGCCAAATGATCATTGGCTAATAAATCACTAATACATTTTCTACAGGCAATTGTTTATGAATTAATATCAACCCTTTTTGCCGGTTATTTAAAACCAGAAAATATATTCAGATTGTAAGAATTTTTTTTTAGGTAATAATCGTTTAATGATACAAGTCTTACTAATTAACTTATATCTGAGGGTGGGTGGGTGGAAGAAGTACATTTGCGCGTAAGTGAATCTAACGAACCCAACGGGAATTCGAACTCGGCTCACCGATTAACAATTCCCGCACACCAAAAGCTTACAGCACCAGGTATTCCCAATGGTCACTCTCACAACTTGGTAAAGGTGGGATCTGTAATGACAACGCAGTTTAGACTGTTGACATCAGTCTGCAGTAGCGATACCCCTGCTTTTTATTCACACATAAACAATATGGCCGACACGGTACTTCCGTGTGTGAACAATGGTTGAAACAGTGCTTCCGTTTCCTTAGTTCCCGGTTACAACAGTGTCCATCTAGGTATTGATCAGGCATGACGTTGCTTAACTTCGGTGATCGTACGGGAACCGGTGTTTCAAAGTGATGTAGCTGTAAACATTGCAAGTATCCACACACGTGTATGTCCCACAAAGTTGTAGAAACCTACTTATGCACAAACATATACATACGAACACAAAATCACATGTACAATGCCAAACGATCATTGGCTAATAAATCCCTAATACATTTTCTACAGGCAATTTACAAATCGCAGTAATGCGACAATTTTGGAATCGCTTTATTTTTTAAGTAGTCAAATTTGTGCACTTTTGGGAGAAGTGGCTCACAGAAACTTAAGTCTCCCCAAAGCTCGCTCGCTGATTGGTTGATGCCAACCAATCAGATTGTTTGCACATGAAGAATAATTTTCCCCGCGCAATGAATCGGAGCATATAGTCGCTTATTTAAACCAAGATTTTTCTCATCTCAATTTGTGAGACCTCAACTGCTAAATGACAGTTGGAACTCCACTTCTATCCTCGCGCCAACCTTCTCACTCCCACGCACACCCACATGCTGATGATAATGTGTACACCTTCACTAAAAACTTCTTTTGACACAACAATACTTTTCAACAGTAAATATCACAAGAACAATCATATCATGAAACACTCATGAACATTTATCCAGTGAACTTTAAACCAAATAATTATCTCTCACTGAACTCTTAAATTGCAGACAAAGGGAGACAACTCTTGATTAATTCAACCTTTCTTACTTAAATGCATGTTTTCTTTCACATCGTTGTTTGATATTGTACATCTTGTTAATATACATATATTTTATGTGCAACAATGTCTTATGGTTGTTCTTCTTGCGTGAGTCCTATTTTTCTTATCAAAGTTAAATTAATATGGTGAGGTACGCCACAGTATTATTGCATTATTTGTGCTTCCATTGTTCTCATTACTTTTTTGGTTGGGGTGACAGAACTTTCAAACCACCCTGTACTGTAATGAAAGTTATGTCACGGATTCGTTTTTACTGTCGATCTTATTAGACCCAATTAGTAAGTACTTGTCTTATAAAAGTTGAAAACTCTCAGAAGACATTAGGCAATTAATGTTTAAATTCGCCTTAGGAACCGGAAAACAAATGACCCCCGACGTTTTAAATAAAAGATTTCAAAGAAAGGAATTTCGTTGGTAATTAACCAATTTTGTACATAATGATGGAATAGGCAGGTTGATTTTTCATTCTTTCAGAAAATCAATATTGCACTTAGTGCGAAAGCTGGAGTTTTATATAATAAATACTGAAACCCAAGATTAGATTAATTGCTTTTACCTAGTTTTGAGCATTTGGATTTAAATAACGTCTGGGAAAATGTACAAAACTACCTAATTTCCGCAGGTTCTTACTTATAGACTAACTTCAAAATGTTACTATTTCAAGAATAAATCCAAATAAAGCAATGAACATTTAAAACATATTGTCACATAATTTGTGCTCAACAGTATTATGCTGTTTGTTGAGATTAATTGTAAATAAAATGCAATTTGGGAACAAGACCTAAAAGGGGGAAAAGGTTGAGGCTGTTCATTACTTACTATCTTATGCTTAGCTAATCCGATTTACGACACATTCACTCATTATAATTCACACATATCTTTTGTATTCGATACATTGAATGGAAAATATATTCAAACCAGAATTCTGATTATGAATCACCACAAGCAAAATATTCAATTTTTTATTGTATTCGATAAGTGAGAACTGTAAAAATTTGAAATGATTATCAAAAAGACTAATCAATAAATAAGATCTTACGATATTTATTAGGTCATAATTAATAAAAAAAAATAAATAAAAGTGTATATAACAAACACAATAATTTTTATATATATAGATTTTTATGCTCATTAAATTTTTATATCATGGGGATGTGTTTTTGTAGGTCCCCTGAGCGTATGTGGTAATATGGTACATGGTGGATTGAATGATGATGGATGAGTTCTTGTGGTGGATGTGCAAATTGTAATGAGTGAATGGGTTGTGAATCGGATTAGCTAGACATAAGAGAGTCAGTGAAGACCAGCCTCAACCTTTTCCCCCCTTTTAGGTGCCTCTGATCAGGAGGTTTTGAGGAAGCGTGGAACCACCTCTTAATTGATGGTGTTCCCAGGTCCACCCTGACCCGGGGTGGTAGCACCTGTTGGGGTCCCAGCTATGGGAAAATAGTGAACTTCCAGGTCTTTTCCAGCACATTGTAACAATGATGTTGCCAACTACACTTTTTTGAAACAATGATGTTGCCAACTATAATATTTTTGAAACAATGATGTTGCCAGCTATACGTTTTTGAAACAATGATGTTGCTAGCTATTTTGAAACAATGATGTTGCCAGCTATTTTGAAACAATGATGTTGCCAGCTATACGTTTTTGAAACAATGATGTTGACAGTTTTTGAAACAATGATGTTGCCAGTTTTTGAAACAATGATGTTTCCAGCTATACGTTTTTGAAATAATGATGTTGCCAGCTATACGTTTTTGAAACAATGATGTTGACAAGTATACGTCTTTGAAACAATGATGTTGCCAGCTATACGTTTTTGATATATTTAGTAAATACTGGATCTGGCATTAAATAACCCATAGTGGTTGATATGCCATAAAACCCCAAACAAACAAACAACCCTTTTAGGTCTTGTACCCAAATTGTATTTTATTTTCAATAAATCTCAACAAACAGCATAATACTGTTGAGCACAAATTATGTGACAAAATGTTTTAAATGTTCATTGCTTATTGAAAATCACATTAAAACTACTGCATTGTATACTCTATTACATCATAATCAGTCTAAATTGTTCAGCATAATTTCTCTTTGAAGTAAATAAAGGTCTTATTTGATGGCACAATGATTTAGTAATAATGTGCTTGTGCCATGCAACTTGTTCATAAACAATTTGTGAAGCTTCAGTAGTTCATTTAACTGTTCTTTCCACACCTTGCGAATGTGCAATTAGATTTGCTAACTCCAGTGTTGTCCCATTCATGAGAATCTCTTGCAGTTCATTATTTGAAAAACCTTCTGGAGACGCAGGTTCACAAACTCCATTTTATAAGAGGTTAATCAAATTTGACCAGAGTGTCGATTCAGAGTTGAATGCAATTTTTTATTTTCTTCTCTGGTAGATCGCTACTTTAGAAACAAAAACAATTTATGCTGTAAATTTTTTGATACAACATTCTCTATTTCAATCGACTATTGATCTTGTTGAACACATTGACTTTATTATTCCTTTTAATTTTAAACAAACTAACTTCATATATTTCAATTATAAATTTTATAAGGCTGTACAATTTAGAGTTCTGGTGGAGAGACACCTCTGGTCCATAAAAAACATTAATCGGATGACTAAAATTAACCATCTTGATTGATTTAGAGACCCATTTTTCCACGTAGCAAAATTTGGGTGGTAAATTTGTAGTTTAAGCCCCGCACACCAATTGTAATAAACATTTCCTGAAATGAAATCATATCTTACTGCAAGGGAAGATTTAAGTAATGACCAAATACTGATCTTAAAATATGCAGCAGAAATTTCTGCTCAGAGGTAGAGAGTTCAGAGGTTATTCCATTACATCAAATTCCAAGGTGGAAACTGTCTTTTGGTTCTCTGTGCTTTTAAATATTCCCTTTCTTTTCATTGGAAACGTGAAATTTAAAATGTGTGTAAGTGTAAAAACAGACCTAGCATAAATGATAAATGCGAAGGAAACTATCACATTAAAATTTGAAAATCAGTGCATGAACTATTTCAGACTAAACGAAGAATAAGAAAATCAAGCATAGAATTAGCATTAACTTCTTGTGGAGGACAATTGCAAACATTACACTAATTTAATAAAATTTTAAATGAGAATAAAACAGTATTATTTACCTAAATGGTAATATTGTGTAATGACAAAAGTACGCAGTTGTAGACTTTAAGAAAGCTTTATACAACTCAGCATATAAGGTTCGCGTATGGTGTCATTTTATGGTCCCAGTAAACAGAAATTGCTCTCTGAAAGAGGAGAGTAAAAAAACAAGGGGAGGCCACACTTGATTATTCATAACATATAGTTTCTTCAACGGAAATAGACAACCACATCATTTTAAATAAACGCAAAATATGTAAATTAAACAAAATCTTGTATAAAAATACAAAAGAACTAATTCATTATATAATGGCAAACAAAATGCTTACAACGGTGAGAACTTAGAAAATACCCATCGAAAGAAAGTTCCAGTACAAGATTCATAAATGAAATATATTTATTTACTACAAAAATGAAGAAATTATCTTTTATGAGGTTTCATGTTGCGTTTTTTTTTGTTTTAGAATTAGTTTAAATTTTTTACACAGAAAAAAAAATAAGAAAACCTAAATTCTGTAAGACAATAAAAGGAATCGATTTTCATCGTTGGCCACAACCTCAATAAATATTCTATTTAATTTCAATTTTGCCTTTTTTAAAGTGAATATATTTATATCATTCATAATTCTAATTTATTTCCTTTCATTTATTGAGAACGAGTAAATATTGCAATTGGTAAATTATTGGTAACGATTATATAGTGACAGTCGAAATTATTCGTATGTATAAAAATAACTATTGGACAATTTAACATTTTAAAGACTGACGTAAAAACACATCAGACGGAAGCTGGAGAATCGATATGAAAGTTAAATAGACAGGCATTTCAATAAGAAATGTTTGGATGAATTCTAGCTGCCGAAATGCAAGTTCTATCTATCTATCTATCTATCTATCTATCTATCTATCTCAGTCTGTTCCTATCTATCTATCTATCTATCTATCTATCTATCTATCTATCTATCTATCTATCTCAGTCTGTTCCTATCTATCTATCTATCTATCTATCTATCTATCTATCTATCTATCTATCTATCTATGACTGTTAGTATCCCCTTGTATTTTAGTGGTTTTTATTGAATTTCTTTGGGCGAAATGAGTTTCTCAAAATCTATCTATCACACCCTTATTCACACATTTCAGAACACATCTTTAGCGGGGTATAAATAGATGACCTAACCTGACTTTACGCGACATGCGACAGATTATTAACGATCACGCTTATTCTGTATAAGCTGTCCTTCTACCTCCTTACCAAGGGAATACGAAAAGAATGGGGATGATTCGTCCCAGTGTAAGTGGTGTGCAGGGGCTTAGCTGTAAAGGTCTGAACTGGTGGAACTAAGGACTGTAGCCCGTCTGAACATTTGCCATGGAAATAGCGATAGAGTAGCAAGAGGCTTAGATGTAAAGGTCTGAATTGGTGGAACTAAGGAATGTAGCTCATCTGAACATTTGCCATGGAAATAGCGATAGAGTAGCAAGAGGCTTAGCTGTAAAGGTCTGAACTGGTGGAACTAAGGACTGTAGCTCGTCTGAACATTTGCCATGGAAATAGCGATAGAGTAGCAAGAGGCTTAGCTGTAAAGGTCTGAACTGGTGGAACTAAGGACTGTAGCTAGTCTGAACATTTGCCATGGAAATAGCGATAGAGTAGCAAGAGGTTTAGTTGTAAAGGTTTGAATGATTGCATCTCGTCAGCCCATTTTAGATGGAATTAGCGATAGAATAGAATATTAGAATAAAATTCAATTAATTTCAATATTCTTGTCTAGACAAATGGACAACTCACTGCTTGTTCTATTTATAGCTTTTCCCATAATTGGGCGTCTTCTGCGTCAGTCCACTCAGAAAAGGAGCATACTTGCTCATATCTTATATATATATATATATATATATATTGATTATAATATATATATATAATATATATATAATATGTATATATATATACATATATATATGTATATATATATATATATATATATATATATATATATATATATATATATATATATATATATATATATATATTGATTGATTGTAATATATATATAAGAATACTTATGTGCAACGATGCTCCTTTTCTGCGCGGACTGTATCTCAGACGAACAATTATTTTTTATTCCTTTTGCTAAATTGCAGAAAGCCACAAATAATACAAGTGCAGAGTAGTCTATTTGTCCAGACATGAATATTTGAATAAATTTCAAACGCAAATTAAGAAAATTCTTCAAAATAAGAAAATAAGTCGTATAAATTGAGCAAAAAAGTCAATTTTTTTGGCTATAGAAAAACAAGAGTAAAAACAGAGAAATGACTTTGCCTGAAACTGTAAAATCAGCCGACATTACTGTAATTGCATCTTCGTTGAACTTAAAGAAAAAAAAAATGCAATTTGAAATCCCAATTTCCATTCGAGTTATGTTTAGAAGCATGTGGAATGAAATTATTGGAAATAAAAAAAATACAAATTGTGCAAACATGAACTCTAATTACAATTAGGTTGTAAGTTTTATTACAGCGACTTGTTAAGTTTTTGGTTTAGACGTGGCACAAGGCCAAATATATAGGGCACCGAATGAAGTGTGTGTGTGTGTGAAAAAAAAATGCGAAAAATACATCAATGAAACATGATCTGCAAACTGATTTCTTACAAAGAATACAAGAAATCTTGCCGACATTAAATAAACCAGTGAGTCTGATATTCCACGAAACAAAATAATCCATATTCTATTCATACGAACCTTTCCTAAAAATCTTGTTGGCATTAAATAATCCGCTGAGGTTGATATACCATATAAAAAACAAAAAAAACAAATCCCAACCCTCTAAAGCCCTCTTTAGAAAAATACGTCAATGGAACCTGATCTGCAAACTGATTTATTACAAAAATACATATTCTATTCATACGAACCTATCCTAAAAATCTCGTCGGAATTAAATAACCCATTAAGGTTGATATACAAATTAAACCAAACCAAACCAATCTATATTTACTCTGATAACCTGCACCTGAAGAATATGAAAAATATCTATACAACATATTTTAAGGTAATGTGTGTGTGTGTGTGTGTGTGTGTGTTTTAAGCTTTTCACCCCAAGCAAGGCGGTTTACATAGAGTGGGAACGAGAGTAAAGAGGTGTGATAGAGGAAAGGATGAAGAGAAGAATAGGGGATAGATAAAGGCATCTGGGGATGTCGATTGACATTACATTTGAATAGTTGGAGATTATAGCTATCAAGAAAACAAGAAATGGGGAGGGAGTTCCGCAGGCGAGAAGTGCGAGACATGAAGCTATTGGAGTAGAAGAGACGGCTACATTTAACAGTTTCGACAGTGAAAGGGTGGGATCGAAATGCCAACCTAGTAGCACGCTTAAATTCCTGCAGTTTGGGAACCAGCAACTCGTCGGAGCAGTTACCGTGAAAGTATTTGTAGAAAAGACAGAGGGAGGTGACGGCACGTTTGTGTGTGTATGTGTGTGTGTGCATGTGTTGCGTTTTTATGTGTGCCTAAGCGTGCGTATGTGTATGTATGAGTTTATATGTGCACGTGTCTACGTACTACATACTATCTAAATGTTCGACAAACTTAAAGAGCAAAATGTCTTTCAAGTCGTTTCACGGTTGTATCAGATTGCGTTTCCAGACCCCGAAGGTAGCCGAGTCATCCAATCTTTGCTGTTGTTTATCGCCGCGTTGCTGAGACAGGATCCTTGGCACCACGAACTATGGGTGGAGGAAGACCGAAATCCGTACGTCTGACCACGAAGAACACATTTTCTACAGGTTGTCGGAGACGATTCACGTATCAGCAAGTAACCTTAGCATGTCGTGCATCTCATAGTATTGCATGAAGGGTACTTCAAGTGTAGTTCCCGTATCCGTATCATTTGAAACGTGCACAGGGTCTTTCGCCCGCTGATCATTTACCAGTCGGAGAATATTTACCGATTGTTTATTGCATGAACTGCCGATCCATTGTTTGTCTCTTCAGTTTTGTTTACGGACGATGCAACATTTGGGAGAGATAGAATAACAAACTTACACAACCAACATTTGTGGACGGATCGAAATCCCCATGGTACAATACAGGTTAGACAGCAGCATCAGTTTATAATTAATATGTGGGCTGGAATTATAGAAAAACTGCATTGTAGGTCAATATATTCTCCCAGCATGTCTTACAGGAGCTGTCTACAGGGACACTATTTCTAACACTCTTCCAGACATGCTAGAGGATGTATCCCTGCTAATAGGTAGGCGCATGATGGATCTCCAGCACCTTTAACCACATTGTTTGCGATGAACTGGTTGACATCTACTCTGAATGAGGGATAAGTAGGAGAGGACCGGTTCTATAGCCGACAAGTTCCCCAACCTGAATCCTTTGGATATTTATCTGTGAGGCCACCTATAACAATTGGTTTATGCAGTAGACATTAATAATGCAGAGACGCTTTATCAACGTGTCATGGGGGCCTACGAAACCATTTGAAACCGTGTGTAAACATTTGAGAGAGACCACCATTCAACGATCCAACGGGTGTATGTATGTGTGAAAGCATGTGGAGGATCCTAACAGGTGCTATCACACCCGGTCAGGGTAGACCAGGGTACCACAACAAGGAAAATGTGATTCCACGCTCCTCCAAACATCCTATCTCCCGATCAGAGCCCCTACTGCCAGATGTAGTTTATTATCGTATCCAGGACGTTACGATTAATTTGTGGGCTCGAATTGTAGATGACTGTTTGATAGGGCCATATGTTCTCTCAGCACTTCTTTTAGGGGCTGTCCTACAGAGACTTTCTTTCGAACACACTCCCAGACCTGCTAGAGGATGTACCCCTGTTAATATGAAGACGCATGTTGTTCATGCATCATGGGGATCCAGCACATTTTAGTCACCGCGATGCACTGACTATCTACCATGAAAGGTGGGCAGAAAAAAACAGGACCGGTTCCATGGCCTGCACGTTTCCCCAACCTGAATCCTTCGGATTTTTATCTGTGAGGCCACCTAAAACACCTGGTTTATGCAGCAGAAATTAATAATGCAGAGACACTTCATCAGTGTGTCGTGGAGCCTGCGAAACCTTTCGATACCACGTGAGAGTATTTGAAAGGGTCCACCAGTCTATGATCCAACGGGTGTATGCGTGTGTCGAAGCAAGCGGAGGACATTCTTTGAACGTTTGTTATGAGTTGCTGTGTTGAGATAAAACGATGGACGTTTGGACATATGTTTATACAAGCTTAAAATCCGCCCTATCGGACGGCATTTAAGCTAGCTCTTGCGAAGTGCTCTTGATTGGGTCTTCGGCTTGTTCAGGAGTTTGACAGTCCCTAAGTCTTTGCATATTCTCAACACTGGAAGCTCTCCTGGCTGCCGTTTGTTGTGGGTTTCCATTTGCAAGGGACCTTCTTTTCGTCGCTGCAGCCTTGGCTCTTATGATTGCAATCTGGTCCTCTGTTGGCGGGGATTTCTTTTTGCGAGGCATACTGCTGCCCTATGCGATAGGCAACAATAAACTACAGAAGAACTCAAAATTAATCGCTGCATTTAAGTATTCCATTAATATTTAACCTTACCTTTTAAAAGTTCAACGATAATTCTTCTGTCGCCACTTAATATTTGGACTTACGCACATCAAATTTTTCTGTCTATGGGGATAATTGTAATCAAAGGTTTACACTCATCGACTTCGATCTATTGAACAATTAAAAGATGCTATGAGTCAAGACATTACTGTCATTACACCCATCCAGTTATTAACCATTTTCCTGAACGCCTTCGACAGTGCTTGGAAAGTAACAGCACCCACTTGACTGATTTAATTTTTAAAATTAAAAAAAAAAAATGATGTTATATGTACATTTAGAAAATAATTAGTTGGTAGCATTTAAGCTATCTCCTGCGGAGGGCATTTGATTAGACCTTCGGCTTGTTCAGGAGTTTCAGAGTCCTGAAGTCATTGCATATTGTCAGCATTGGAAGCTCTCCTGGTTGTCGTTTGATCTGGGTTTTCATATGCACGGGGCTCTTCCTTGCTGCATCCGTGGCTCTTTTGGTTGCAATCCGGTCCCCTGTTGGCGGAGATTTCCTTTTGGTGAATCATACTGCCGCCGTATGGGATAAGCAACAATAAACTACAAAATGATTCAAAATTGATCTTTGCATTAATATTTAAGCTTACCTTTTAAAAGTGCAACGATAATTCTTCTGTCGCTGCCACGTAATTTAAAGGCAATAAGATGTGCGTAGGTCCTTACTTTCCGTACAAATAATTATTTTTATTTCATGGATGACTTTCGTTGGATTTCGCAATTAATTTCAATTACTCCTAAAATTATTTCAAAGTTATAAAATTATTATCGCATAAAAAAATTTGTCGCGAAAAATCAAGTAAAAATTAAAAAAAAATAAACAAAACAAAAAAAAAAGCCGAAAACAATCGCAGTAATGAAAACGTGGGAATCCAGAATTTCAGGATTGTGGGTTCGAATCCGGCCCGGAATGTTTTTAATTTACTCACGGAGTCGGCCTGATTCCAAAATGTTATATGTTGGGCGACGACCTCTGGGAGTAAAGTTGAAAAAGTGTGACACACTGACACACTAACATTCGCATTTATTTACATAGCTAGACATTTTACCGTGTTTTGGTGTCAGCAATCCACCCCTGAAATTTTAAATGTATTTTGGATTGTATCTTGCATTGTAACAGGGTCTAGCGTAAACTTTAATTACCCTGCCCTGTACACACACACACACACACACACACACACACACACACACACACACACACACACACACACACACACACACATATATATATATATATATATATATATATACAGGGCAGGGTGATTAAAGTTGTTAGCTGTCAATATACCACAATTGATCTTTGTGCGCTTAGTCGTGGAGAGGGTAGAATGGAGATCAACGTGTTTTAGTGGACTCAGCAGTTTTCAATTTGCTTGTCTGAATCGTCAAGAAGCGAGAACAAGAACTAAAAGGTCAGTCACTCTAACAGTGGTCCCATCTCACAATCCACACGCTTGCTCCATATGTGGCCTCTTTTGTAAATCACTATCTGGCCTTAAATGCCACTTAAGATTATCGCACAAAATTTAATACATGGATCAACTAAGCTGTCAGATCCTCATACGTCGAGACCGACTGGTTTGTCCATTATATATATATATATATATATATATATATATATATATATATATATATATATATATATATATATATATATATATATACTGGTGTTGTAATGGATAGCCGCTTAGAATATGTGTAGAGTTCGAATTCAAGTCGAGTTCTTTACATTCACTTATGCACAAATAGAAAAAGGTGTAAATCTATCGTTTCTCTTCCAGTTATGGGTTAAATAGTAGGACAGAGTGAACTCTTTAGCTTTGGTTAGCAACCAGTTTATGAGAAGACAACACTGAATTGAAAACCTGAGGAGGGCTTTTTGGTGACCTCGTGGCACACGATATGCACCAATGTTTTGATTTCAGTTCCTCTTTTAAAATTTTAACAGTTATAAGCATACGGTATATACGTCTAATCTAGGAAGTGAATTGTTGGAGTCCATCAATCCATTAACAATAAGAGCATCACAACTAACTCATATATTAATTACATCAAACTTACAATGATAACGAAAAATGAGAAAAAATGCAATCAATTGCCGAAAACCTCTGACAAGTGGACTGAACTATTAGGAAACGTCCAAATTAACCAGTTACGTGCCATACATGATACATGCTTTCGATACATGACTGACGAAGCAGATTTTTTTCCTGCAGTATGTTGCCATTTCTTTCTGTGGTAGACTGGTTGCCAACCAAGGCTAAAGAACCCAGGCCGTCCTGCTATTCAAGATATCTATTCATATCCATTACATCAAAATACGAAAATTTGGAGACGAGGTACGGAATATAAAAGTGGGGTTTGTATTCAAGCCGACGGAGGTAGATTGTTCCAGTTCCACGATGGCCTTTTAGACATATATTTACATGGACATTTTACCGTGTTTTTGTGTGAGGAAAGTTTGTAAAAGTATTTTGGGATTGTATCTTGGATTGTACATTTAACAGCGTCTAAGGTAAACTTTAAAATTAATAACTCAAAAACGAAAGATTTGCGGAGATATATACACTTTTGTCCTTGTTTTAGTGTGAGGAACTCATCCCCAAATATTGTAAAAGTATTTTTGATACACCTTGTATATATGTCAATATATCATTTTCAGTTTGTTCAGTTTGTATCAGAGATTTTCTTTCTCCAACGTTGCTCTGTTCCGATATTCAATGCAGACCTTTTTATTCTTGATGTTTTCTTTCTAACTCTTGTGTAGTCTGGTGTTTTAGTTTTGCCGTTCTAGATTTTCTAGTATGACATAAATTCTTGTGGATCTTGCGAAGTGATATAATGATAATATATATATATATATATATATATATATATATATATATATATATATATATATATATATATATATATATATAGTGATATAATAATATTTATAAGTGATATAAATCCCAAATAATGATGTCTACAATGTAAGATTTTCATCAAACAATTTCGAAAACTTGTATCATTGATGGACTCTTCCAGTCATACATACATAAATACATACATACACACACACACACACACACACACACACACACACACACACACACACACACACACACACACACACACACATATATATATATATATATATATATATATATATATATATATATATATATATATATATATATATATCTGCTGTGTAAGTGCTTCCTGCTGTTAGTTTGGAGACGAAATAAATAATTTTGATATAATCACTCGTCAGCTTCCAAGAAAATAATTGATTTCCTTACTTTGCTTTTCAGGGACAGAAATCGAGAGGGCGAGGAAAGGTGAGGGTATTAGAGAGAGATGCAGAGGAAGAAGCAAAGAGAGGGAAAGGACCTGAGAATGAATGGGAAAGAGGAGATATGGTGGGAGGAGGGAGCAAGATAGGGACAGAAAGAGAGACAGAGTGACAGACAGACGGGCAGAGAGATGGAGGGCGAGGAAAGGTGAGGGTATGAGAGAGAGTGAGAGAGACGGAGAGTGAGAAGCAAAGAGAAGGAGAAGAGGATAGGTAAAGAGCAAGGTTAGGAAGAAAAATATAGACAAAAGGGAAAGAGTGAAAGAAAGTGAAATAGATAGATAGATAGATATATAGAGAGAGAGATAGAGAGAGAGAGAAAGAGAGAGTCGGAGAGCGAGAAGCAAAGAGAAGAAGAGGAGGAAAGGTAAAGAGGAAAGATAGCGAAAGAAGGATATAGACAAAAGGGAGAGAGAGAAAGAAAGTGAAATAGATAGATAGAGAGAGAGAGTAAGAGAGAGACGGAGAGCGAGAAGCAAAGAGAAGGAGAAGAGGAAAGGTAAAGAGGAAAGATAGCGAAAGAAGGATATAGACAAAAGGGAGAGAGAGAAAGAAAGTGAAATAGATAGATAGATAGATAGATATAGAGAGAGAGAGATAGAGAGAGAGTAAGAGAGAGACGGAGAGCGAGAAGCAAAGAGAAGAAGAGGAGGAAAGGTAAAGAGGAAAGATAGCGAAAGAAGGATATAGACAAAAGGGAGAGAGAGAAAGAAAGTGAAATAGATAGATATATAGATAGAGAGAGAGAGAGATAGAGAGATAGAGAGAGAGTAAGAGAGAGACGGAGAGCGAGAAGAAAAGAGAAGGAGAAGAGGAAAGGTAAAGAGGAAAGATAGCGAAAGAAGGATATAGACAAAAGGGAGAGAGAGAAAGAAAGTGAAATAGATAGATATATAGATAGAGAGAGACAGAGATAGAGAGATAGAGAGAGAGTAAGAGAGAGACGGAGAGCGAGAAGCAAAGAGAAGAAGAGGAGGAAAGGTAAAGAGGAAAGATAGCGAAAGAAGGATATAGACAAAAGGGAGAGAGAGAAAGAAAGTGAAATAGATAGATATATAGATAGAGAGAGAGAGAGATAGAGAGATAGAGAGAGAGTAAGAGAGAGACGGAGAGCGAGAAGCAAAGAGAAGGAGAAGAGGAAAGGTAAAGAGGAAAGATAGCGAAAGAAGGATATAGACAAAAGGGAGAGAGAGAAAGAAAGTGAAAGAGATAGATAGATAGATAGAGAGAGAGAGAGAGAGAGAGAGAGAGAGAGAGAGAGAGAGAGAGAGAGAGAGAGAGAGAGAGAGAGAGAGAGAGAGAGATGGTGAGAAACCAACCAACTTGTTTACTCCATATTGTTAGATAAGGAAATATCCAGGGAATTCTCTTGCTTTTTTTTCTTCCGGCTTCTCAACCAAATTGGCTTTATTTTATTTTTGGTTCTTCCAAAGATCGAAGAATTTGATTAAAGTTTTACACTTAGAAAATGGTTTTGCTACTTTGCAATTTTTTCGGCGCGGAATCACCAATTTCCTTTCGATATTACTGACAGTTCACTTTCATTACTGATCGCACTAATCCGTCTGTGGAGGATCCGACGATTTAATATTACCGATAAACAGCTTCTATGGTCGTCCAGGACCCCTTCAGTTTCCTTGAAAATATTCCCCTTTACAACTCACAAATGTATCTCAGTATCCCCGCCACTTTTCAAAAGTTTGTAAATTCTTTAGGGATTACCATCAGCTGTCTTTTTGCTTCTTTTTTCTTAAATCATGTCATGGTTTGAAATTTACCGTTATTTTTAGCGTTGGGAAAAGTACAGAACTCGAAGAACGTCAAAGAAGACGTATAGAGACGTATAGAAGAAGCAGAGTTGATTTTTTTTTATTTGTATTTTTATGATCTTCAATGAACCCTTACATTCCAAGAAGATTTTCTGGCTTTAAATGACCTGCAAAAGGTTGATAAGCCGTAAAAATTAAACAAATACAAGTTCTACTAATTAACCCATAGCTGGGAGGAGACGAGGTGGCTCCGTGCCTTTCCCAAGGGCATCTGCGCGTAAACGAAAGTAACAAACCCGACTGGAATTTGAACTCAATTTTCCGATTTCGAATTCGCAGCCGTTACTCCTTGCACCACCCGCACATCCAATCTTACAGCACCCGCTATTCCCAAGCGGTCACCAACATTACTTACCTTCAGTGATCGTACGAAAATCAGTGTTTTAAAAGCGATATAGTCGTAAGCCATGAACAGTAGGAATATACAGAAATACTGGATGCTTTCTAGGCAGGCTATAGAATCATCGGTTTTATTATAGTACTTGCATAGCCAATGGCGTTTACTTTGAACATGCTCTCAAAATATTCGTGTTTCCTGTTTTCAATGAATTCACTAACTTTTAACCATCGATAGAAATACCGTATTTTCCGGTTTACAAGACGCACCCTAATAGTGGAAATAAATTTCTAAAAAAAAAAAAATAGTCATTCTCATACAACAACACATTCACCATGCGTCCCTCACATACTGGCGCCACGTATTGTTTACATTAATGACTTGTCCGATTTTGTTTGTATGGCAATGATCGAAAGAGAGAAGAAACGCTCCCACCGCTGCTAGTAAACAGAGCATATTTAAAGTTGTGGCTCGGCTCCAGGAAGGTCTATAGTCATGGAAATACTTGTAAAAGCTAAGTACTGAAGTTACATCATATAAAAGGCTGAATTAGATAGATAGCTAACATTATAGTGTAATAACTCAACATACAAATCCACGTCCCTATCAGTTAAGTCAATTAGGTGACCGTCCAATCTTACTTGAGCCTGGGAGTTGCCTTACATTCGACCTGGAAGACGCACACGTATTTTTCAGGTTTGTTTTTAATGAAAAATAATGTGCGTCTTGTATGCCGGAAAATACGGTATTTTATTTGTGGCTTCGCTTATGGAATCACCCCGAAAGTTATTTGTAAAGTTTTTGAATACTTTCTATTCACGTATGTGTCAGTATAACAATCTATTTATACATGATGTTTTTGAAAGTGATACTCCCACAATTTCGAAACTTAATCAATGTCATCTCATTGTCGATTGACTTAGCCCAGGGGAGAGGTTTTCTATTTACGCATACATAGTTCACTGATGCGCATTTCATTGTTTGGAAAACAAAATCAATCTCAGACAATCAGAACTTTTTTCTCTCCTCAGAATCCATCTTGTACATTTATAAATCTAACGTTCGTCTCTGCTTCGAATAGTGTTGCCATATCTGGTCCTGGCCTCCTGCTGTATATTTGGAGATTCTTGACAAAATCCAAAGAAGGATCTGCAATGTAATCGATCGTGACCTGGCATCTCGGCTTCAGTCACTTTCTCACCGACCTGAGGTGGCTTCCCTCTGCCAATATTTTCATGGCAAATGTTCTTTTTTTCACTACTGCACTGACTACATGATTTTAAACGCGCTACTAGATTGGCAATTAGGTCTCATCGCTTTACTGTTGAAGTAGCTAGATGCAACTCCCATTACTAAGAGATTCTTTTTTTTTCGAACTCCGTTCCGAATTCTTTTTTCTTTGCCTGTCATTTACAATCTTCAAAGATTCAAATGCAACGTCAATCGTTGTTATCTGTCTTCCTGGATCTGTTCTTTTATTGTCCTTTTCCACAGTTTTCATTAAAGTCTTCTTCCCTTTCATGCCCCTAAACTTTATGTCCTTGTTGAATCGCTTTGCTTAGGGTGAAAGGTTTTTTTTTAAAATAAAAACACTTGTCATACTCAAATATTAACGGAAATTAGCCTAGCTGGCGCCATTAGACAATTCCACTTCCGTGTCGCTTTGAAATGCTTTCTTTAGGACTGGATTCATTAATCTCAACATCTTATCTAATTTTCACAAGAGTCTGCCAATCCTACCTTTGGGTTTTTGCCTGATCTCATTGTTTTTCACGTATATCAATCTTCTGAAATCCCGCGTTCTCAAATGAAAATTTCCCCTCGGGAAAAACAATCTGGAACCCCAGAGAAATTTAGTTTGCGTGACTGAAGGATTTCAGACACAAGTAATGCAATGTTTTGACAAAACACTCTGCATGAGATGTGATGAATTACCGGTCGAGATTATAGGAACAAAGACTAGATGTTTCCTGGACAGTCTATGGAATCATCAGATTTTATTTAACTCTTGCACTGTCAATGAACCATTCCTTTGATTGCATTCTCTACACGCGTTCATAGTTCTCGAATGTTTTCCTTTTTGAATGGTCTTCAGAGAAAGGATCGCTATCAACTGATCCCCGGTCAAAATTTGAAGCTTTGATAACAAAATTTTATTTGGGTTTCGCTCATGGAATCAAAACTGAAAAGTTTTAGAATAGTGACGAATTGTGTAAGTATCGAAAATATATTTATGTCTAATCCTCTGGCTTTCAATGACATTCCACAGCAGAATAACTCCAAGAGAAGTTGCATGCTCGAATCTACGCAGTTTACTCAGCCACATTTCACTGCTTGCCAAGTAAAAAAAGTCAAACAACACAGTTCTCGTAATATTCAATATGGCTGAATTTAGTACAGTCTATGAAATCCTCAGATCTCATTCCAATTCTTGCACTGTCAATCGCAATTGGATTAATTTACATACGCT
Organism: Acanthosepion esculentum; assembly: GCA_964036315.1. Classification (NCBI taxonomy): domain Eukaryota; kingdom Metazoa; phylum Mollusca; class Cephalopoda; order Sepiida; family Sepiidae; genus Acanthosepion; species Acanthosepion esculentum. The sequence continues at coordinate 17,455,936 of OZ038499.1, forward strand.
CTAGCCCTAATATTAACTACGTTTACACATAAATATAGCATATCTTAAAACTATATTTTTATCACACACACACACACACACACACACACACACACACACACACACACAAACACACACACATATATACAAGTGAATTTGTAAACAGTGATTATTACTGCTGCTCATGCAAGGCTCGTCGTTAAGACGAATCAAGTTCTCTAGTCACTGGCGTGTTTATCTAAAAATAAATACGTCTAAATTCATCTGCCGTGCGCCAATGGCTTAGAGATAGAGTCTACGACTAATACTAAATCAGTCGGATTTCGATGCTAGCTTGAGGCAGTCGGATGTCTAAACACATTGAAGAGCTGCGAAACAGTCTGTCTTTGGGTGACTATATATATATATATATATATATATATATATAATCTTGTTTTTTCAAGGTCAAAGAAGAACTATCTTATATATTATTATAAAGATCAATGAAGATCTATCCAATTACCTATCTAGTCAGAATTACACCGTCATTTTTAAGGTCAGTGAAGAGCTATCTATCTATCTATCTATCTATCTATCTATCTATCTATCTATCTATCTATTTCAAGCCTGACGATTGCATCTAGCATGAAACAGACTGTCGCCTCTAAGTGTTGACTTCTATGTTCCCTTTTATATTTACACACGCACTACCTCTGATATTGAGCACTTTATCCCATACATATAGCACATTTTAAGACTATATTTCTTCATATATATATATATTATATTAACTTTAAGTAAGAATATATATATATATATATATATATATATATATTCTTACTTAAATTTAATATAATTTATATAATAATAATTTATACATTATAATTTTTTTCGGTCCTCTTTTCGTTTCATTTAGCACTTCTTACTTCATATAACCCCAATTTAATGCCATAAGGTAAAATATTCGAGTTAATTTTATAAAACCTCTTCCCTTTAAAGTTAATACCCCACTTACCACTGACTCGGGAAATTCGTCGGACTGAAACATCGAAATGGATAAAGTCTGTATCAATTTTTCGACTGCTGTCAAGGTTAAATGCACAATTTCTAGTTCCGGTACGAACAGTCTGTACACCGGGGTTTAATAAGACTAATGTACTTTTCGTTAGTTGATTTAGATCTATACCCCACCCCATATATGAGGTCATTTTTTATTTTGTCGTGTAATATATATATATATATATATATATATATATATATATATATATATATATATATATGTAATTGATTTGGGGGATTTAGGCTAATTTTATAGTAATTCGTCGAGCTTAGAATCCTCAACAGAATGCCGAAAGCACTGGACGGCTGTCTCGTCCTATCTGGGACTCATCAGGCAGTGCGCATCCACTACCGAGAATCGAACTCGGATCGAATACAATGCGAACGTCATACCAACTGTACCACGGGACTCGGTAACGAAGAAGACATAAACTAAACTCGATATAGCGCCGCTACTCCCTCAGTTCCGTTCACCGATACCCATCCAAGTATACAGAGTTATCCAGAGTCCCCGAATAACCTCGGAACCTATACCCCAAGAGCCACGACTACTATTTTGACCCTTAGCCTCTCTATCACAGAGCTTAGCTGGATCTAGCAAGATATACAAGTAATTGATTTTAGGCTAATTTTATTCGTCGAGCTTAGAATCCTCAACAGAATGCAGAAAGCACTGGACGGCCGTTTCGTCCTATCTGGGACTCATCAACAGTGCGAATCGAACCCGGGTCCCTTCGATCCAACGCGAACGTCATACCAACTGGGACTCGCTGACGAAGAAGACATAAACTAAACTTGATACAGCGCCGCTACTCACTCAGTTCGTTTACCGATACCCATCCAATTATAATTTATACATAAAAATGTATAGTGTTATTTTTTGTGGGATTTTAGTGTTATGTTTTTGTTTGTGGGTTCTTTGTTTGCCCATAGTTGGCACCCTTACCAACTCTGGGTCAGAGTGAAGCTGGGACCAACTGCAATTAAGAGTGTGTTCGACATTCTCCAAAACCTCCAATCTTCCGATTAGAGGCCTTGTTATCGGATGTAGGAAGCAAAGAACAATGGAAAATCTCTTTTGTCGGACCCTAAATTACAGCAACGATGCGCAACCGGTTATTCAGAACAGGTGAATAGTTTCCGGGTATATATCTTATGCGTGTGCACCCGTTTAGGGCATGTGAGAATTAAAGCAGCTGAGGAATTATCCATAGATCCCCAAGTCTGAAATTTTTTTTTTGCCCGTTTAAATATCGATATGTTGTCTTAAGCACAGATTCACAATTGTTGGACACTCATGGGTGGATACGGCTTCTTTCGCATTGACCGTTAGTATAAAACTTTGCGTCACTCGCCATGAAAATCATACGGTCTTAAAACATCACTTATAAAACCTGTTGAATTTTCTCCCCGTAAAAATGTTATTTTTAGTTTACGCTGTAATAACCTCACTTTTCTCATATAAAGACGACATTTTCTTTTCTGGATAGATTACCGTTTATATTCGAGGATAATTCAGTTTACTCCGGGAAAGTTTTGTTTGCATTATTCAATTAGACTTTGATTTTCTGATCTCATTCCAAGTCACGGATCAGGTGGTCAGATTCAGTCGAACACGCAGTTTCATTAACTGTTTGTCGTGTTTTGGTATAAAACTTAGGCTTCTGTCGGGTGAAATGGATGCCTGGGTCGACTGTGAGATTCAGCAATTTCCTAAGAAAGCCACTTCAGCTCCGTCGTTCAAAGTGAGCAAAAAGAGAGGAAAGAAGAAAAACGTTTTTATTTCAATATCAAGGGTATCTTATCTATCCGTATATCTACCCGTTTATCTGACTCTGCCTATTCATATACAACGAAATTTTCAACACAAAGCTAAAAGTGAGTGACAACCGGTGTGGAGAAATTCATTCTTTTTTCTTAACTAAAGTTCAGCAAATACCAGCCTCAAGACTAATTGACCCTGATCTGGCATCTCGTCTGCAGTCTCTCTCTCACAGACATGCCGTCGCCTCCCTCTGTCTTTTTTACAAATACTTTCATGGTAACTGCTCCGATGAGCTGCTTTCGCTGGTTCCCAAACTTCATGAATTTAAGCGTTGAACTCGGCTAGCGTCTCACTCTCACCCTTTCACTGTCGAAACTGTTAAATGTAGCCGTCTCTTCTCCTCCAATAGCTTCATGTCTCGCTCTCTCGCCTGTGGAAATCACTCTCCTCTTCCTGTTTTCCTGATAGCTATAATCTCTAACTATTCAAATGTAATGTCAATCGATGTCTCCAGATGCCCTGATCTATCTCCTATCCTTCTCTTCATCCTTTCCTCTATCACTCCTATTTGCTCTCGCTCCAACTCTCTGTAACCCCTTGCGTGCTAGTGGCTTCCCGCCTTGCTTGGGGTGAAATGCTAAAAAAAAAAAGAAAAAAAAAGAAAAAAAAAGATTGATGTAAGGGGTGGGGGGTAGAAAGAAGTGAATACTATCATTTGTGTTTTATGGCTTATCAACCTTTTGTAGGTTAATGAAAACCAGAAAATATTTTTAGATTGTTATAACTATTTTTGGATACTAATGCTTTACTGATTAGTACATTCACTTTTAGCTTTGTGTTGATAAACGTCGTTGAATAGGCAAAGCCAGATAAACGGGTAGATAAACGGGTGGATAAGATATCGTAAGCGTGTGCGCCAGTTTAGGAGTTAACCAAAGATCAAAAAGTCTGAAACTTTTTCTTTTTTTTTTCGCATTGGTCGTTAGGATAAGACTTTACGCCACTCGCCATAAAAATTCAAACGGCCTTAAAACGTCACTTGTAAAACCTATTGAAGATTCACCCCCCTAAAAATGGTATTTTTAGTTTACGCTGTATGTAATAACCTCGCTTTTCTCATATATAGACATTTTCTTTTCGCTGGAAAATTTCTCGGACATTCAGGCCGGTAAATGTTGTTTAATGCTGTTTATTATAAAACAGAGCATTTACTTAAATATTTGTATCTACAAAAAGAATGCATAAACATAAAAATGTCTTAAAAATAATTGTCGGACTTTGTCCATTTCATAATGTGTGACGTCATTTGTTTATATTTGGATACGCATCGAGCAGATATGAATGTACGTGAGAGATTCATGGAAGGTTGTAGTTTAAAAACAGTAAAATCGACCTTGCTAACCAAACGCTCCTCTGTGGCTCAATCGCTTAAGGCACGTCAGGCTATATGACGGTTCCGTATAGAATACACAGGTTCTATGAAAATTTCTCGGACATTCAGGCCGGTAAATGTTGTTTAATACTGTTTCTCATAAAACAGAGAATTTACTTAAATATTTGTATCTATAAAAAGAATGTATAAATATGAAAATGTCTTAAAATAATTGTCGGACTTTGTCCATTTCATAATACATATATATATATATATATATATATATATATATATATATATATATATATAGACATAGAGAGAGAGAGAGAGAGAGATAGGTGTATCAAAAATACTTTTACAAACATTGGTGGCGGGTTTCTTTCACCAAAACATAGTAATTTCTGTGTCGAGATGAAATCATATTTTATAAAAAATAATTATATATATATATGTATACGTTCTTTTTATAGATGCAAATATTTAAGTAAATGCGCTGTTTATAATAAACAGTATTGTATTGCACAAAACTATGGAAGTAAGATTGGTACTGGACAGGATGAATAGGGACAAAGTAACGAGACCAGATGGGATTGCAACAGAAATGGTTTCAGCCTTAGATGATTTTGGCATCGAAAAAAAAATCACAGAATTAATAGCTTTGTATTTTTTTTTTTTTAAGCGTATCACCCCAAGCAAGGCTGGAGGCCACTATCGAGCAAAGGGGTTAAAGAAGGGTTGGAGGAAGAGCAGATAGGAGTGGTAAAGGAGAGGATGTGGAGAAAGAGAAAGACAGTGGGTCGATCAAGGCAAGGGGGTTACAGAAGATTTGGAGCGAGAGCAGATAGGAATGAAAGATGAAAGGATGTGGAGAAGGGAAGTGGATAGATCAAGGCAACTGGAGATGTCGATTGACGCTACACTTAAACCGTTGGAGATTGTATTTGTCAGGGAAACAGTAATAGGGAATGGGAGTTCCATAGACGAGATGTGCGAGACATGAAGCTATCGGAGTAGAAAAGACGTCTACATCTAACAGTTTCAACGGTGTAGGGGTGGGAACGGGATGCCAGCCTCGTAGGACGTTTAAATTCACGAGGCCAAGCGAAAGCATCTCCTCGGAGCAATTACCGTGAAAGTACTTGTAAAAAAGGCAGAGCGAGGCAACATCGCGTCTGTGAGAGAGCGACTGCAGACGAGATGACAGATTAGGGCCAATCACATTGCATATCCGTCTCTGGATCTTATCAAGAACCCTGAGGCAAACAGCAGGGGACCCAGACCATATATGGCAGCAATACAAGGGCGAATGATCGATTTATAGACTTGGAGGATCGATTCCAGTGAGAAAAATTTCCTGGCTCGGCACAGGAAACCAACTTTCCTTGCGGTGGATGATGCAACTGACTCGATGTATTTGTTCCATCTCAGATCAGCGGACAGCGTGAGACCGAGCAGCTGCAGAGAGGAGCTCTCGCGAAGTTGGTCTTCAGACATTCTAATGGGATGCAGGGATGGATCCTTGTGGTGGTTAATAGAGAGCAGTTTTGTTTTAGAGGCGTTAAAGTTAACCATCCATTTCTCGCACCAGTTCACAACCGATTGGAGGTCCTTTTCAATTTGAGCTGCCAGGTTAACTTTGTCAGCATCACTAGATTTGTGTTTGAGGCAGGAGTAAATTGTGGTGTCGTCAGCGTAGATGCCGACTTGGGAGTCTATAGCTAGGTTTAAGAGACATCAGACTTTTAGTTTGTTCTAACGTCGACAACTATGATGCAGTTGTTCTTGGAGAGGCGCCGTCAAGCTATCTGGAAGCCCTCTGAAAGGATCATGAGGAAGAAGACTCAAAGCAACAGCACGCCGGGTCGGACGAGGCCCAGATCAACAACGGCTCTGCGTTCCACTGACTCATTTCGGTATGGGCGTGACCAGTGGACGACCAGAGAGACAAACACTATCAAGCTATCAACGCAGAGCACAACCGTCGGAACGTGGGGCGTTCGCACCCTGTCTGCTTATAAAAAAAGAGTGGACGGACATGACCAGTGCTGGATCTCCTGAAGGTTACCGCCAACAAATCAGACTGGTGAAGGTTGTCTGTTTCTTCTGTCCCATCAGCCCCGACGATTGAAACAGTCGAAGGACTGATAATAATGATGATGTAGGGTCAGGATTCGTCTTAGCCTTATCTATATATTGTGTGTGTGTGTGTGTTTCGTTAATCAAGGCACGAAATATTTTGTAACCCTTTTATTTTTCTTACATTTATCTTTTGTGAATTGAAAAAACCGGGTGCGATGGATAAATTGTCTAAATTACGCAAAGATGAAAATAACTCTAACTTCTCATTTTAAAATTTATATTTACTAAAACTGCACAAATTATCTTGAAATACTAAAGAGTAAATTCATTCAATAAAATGGCCATTGGCTTCAACCCCGGCCTCCAGATAACATCGGATCTCCTGCAACTCTTCTGGACGGTCTCCTGGTTTAAGTTGGTGAATGCTGCCATAATCCTTGCCGTCAGTTCATCTTTGGTGTTACAAGGGGGTCTCTCTCTCTCTCTCTCTCTCTCTCAACTCTGCCTCACACATAATAATCAAGGGGTTGCAAGTCTGGGGAGTTAGGTGACCAGAGGAAAGTGGTTATGTGGTCGTAGGAATTGTATGTCAGACACTACTGTGTTCTCCTGCTTGTGTGGCATAGGGTCTTCTAGCAGCAACCCTCTTGACCGAGGTCAGTACTACTCCCTCAAGGCACTTGATGTAGGCCACGTGGGAACATAAATGGAAGCATAACATCGCCATCACGAGCGGTCACCCAATTCATTATGCATCATCCAATTCCATTTTATTGATGAATATCTATCCTTAAAATTGTTTTCTTTTTCTCATAGTCTTTCACGTTTAGTAATTCTTTGCGTTTTGGCGGCTTTGTTGCCTTGCGAAATGATTAAAAATATTACTTTACCATTCTAAGATTTCTGTATAAAAACATTTGCAGTAAGGTATTTATTTTTATAAATAGATTGTTCTTCTTATGCACGTCAGCGTTCACCATAATGTTGTGGGTTTTTTACTCACATCATAGCAGCAGAAATTAACTTTGTGTTCACGGAGAAAAAAAACATACTTGAAAGGAAATAAAACGTACACAACTAACAAGGAAAACATTGTAAATTGTATGTTAATTTCATACAATTTATTTATTTTTTGTGTGTATTGGTGTACTTTTTAGGTTAAAATTGTTTTATGGTACGTGTGATAAAAGGAAGAATCTACTCCGTAGTATTACAAGTCATATCAAAAAGAGAAGTTACACACGTGTTGGCTGCACCAAGGTTCGTGGTGAAGATATTGAATTTAACGTCTTTTGGCGGATGTCCATATTTCCGACAGGAATAATTTTTGTTGCATGCTGGTGATATTTTTAATTTTCATTTAATTTATTTTATACAACGTGCATATTATCAGCAATAAAAATTTTGTCGGCATTAAATAACCCATTGACCTTGATATGCCGTAAAAGTAAAACAAACCCAACCAAAACTAAAATTGAAACCAATGAACCGTTTAATTAACTCACTCCCTTTATAGTTTTAGATGATCAAGTGTATTTATGGCACATTTTTACTCTTGGGATTATATAAAACACTTTTTGCTCAATATCTTTTCGTGTTAAAATTTTATGTGTTTAATAAAACAGTGACTCTATCTATCTATCTATCTATCTATCTATCTATCTATCTATCTATCTATCTATCTATCTATCTATCTATATATCTATCTATCTTATTATCTATCTATCTATTCCATTCTGTTCATTATCTATCTATCTATCTATCTATCTATCTATCTATCTATCTATCTATCTATCTATCTATCTATCTATTCCATTCTGTTCATTATCTATTTATCTATCTATCTATCTATCTATCTATCTATCTATCTATCTATCTATCTACTCATTTTTCTCTTGAAAATATCAAGAGTACATCAAAGGGCTCATCTGGATGCGTCAAAACATAAGAGTAATTACAATAAATAAAACCTGTCAATACCAGTCTCATTCTATCTATCTATCTATCTATCTATCTATCTATCTATCTATCTATCTATCTATCTATCTATCTATTTCTGTTTATTCATATCTATCTATTCAAACCAGATTTTAATGTATATCTATCTATCTAGCTATCTATCTATCTATCTATCTATCTATCTATCTATCTACTTATTTTTGGTTTGAAAATATCAACAGTAGATCAAAGGGGTCATCTGGATGCGTCAATACATAAGAATAATTACAAAAATAAAATCTCTCAATACCAGTCTCAGTTTATCTATCTATCTATCTATCTATCTATCTATCTATCTATCTATCTATCTATCTCAGTTTATTCATATCTATTCAAACTAGATTTTAATGTATGTCTGTCTGTCTGTCTGTCTGTCTGTCTGTCTATCTATCTATCTATCTATCTATCTATCTATCTATCTATCTATCTCAGTGTATTACTCTTTCTCTATACATCTGATTCATTCTAACCCCCTTATTCATTCTGTCTATCTTTTTCTCTCCCTCTATTGATCTTTCTCAGTCTGGTCATTTCTTGCGCATAATGAAAGGAAGTGATACGGCCATACACACAGTTCTTTCTATTTTACAGCGGAATCGTTTCAAACAATAAATTATCGGCTTAACTCCAAACACGTAGTCCCGAATTTGGCTCTTTGAATTTTATTTTGGAACACCTTAGCGGAAAGATATCGAGTTTAGGCCGATGATGTTGGAAGAAAAAAGTTATTGGTCAATTGTGATTCGCGCCAAAACAGGAAATTGTCTGGACAATAGGTACGACTGACCCGTGACTGATAACGTGTTTATTACAAATTATTGGTCACTTCTCTGTTTTTTTTTGGCTTTGTTACTGACTCACTCTCTTGCACACACACAGGAACACACATACACGCGCGCGCACACACACATATACACACATATACAAACGTACAGTCATATATACAGGGTACGATAAATAAATTGTCGTCTAAATTACACAAAATTGAAAATAACGCTGACATCTTATTTTAACAGATATATTTACCAAAATTACACAAAAATATCTTGAAATAGTAAAGAGTAAATTTATTCAATAAAATCACCATTGGGTTCAACCACGGAGTTCCAGACGATTTTGGAATCTCCTGCAACTCTTCTGGATGGCCTCTTTGTGTAAGTTGGTGAATGCTGCCATAATCCTTGTCTTCAGTTCAGCTTTGTTGATAGAAGGAGTTTTGTTGGTTTCTTGCTCAACTGCAACCCACACATAATAATCAAGAGGTTGCAGTCAGGAGAGTTAGGTGGCCAGAGGTAAGGATGTGGTCGAAAAAACTCTCACAACCATGACTAGGTTCTCCTGTTTGTGCCGTGTATCCTACACAGACAAAAAAACAAATTATTGTCGGACTTTGTCCATTTCGAAATATATGCGATGAATAAATTGTCGTCTAAATTACGCAAAAATGAAAATAACACTGACATCTCATTTTAACAGATATATTTACCAAAATTATACTGGCTTCAACCACCGTCTCCAGACGACTTCAAAATCTTGTACAAATCTTCTGAACGGTTTCCTTGTTTCAGTTGGTGAATGCTGCCATAATCTTTGTTTTCAGTTCATCTCTGGTGTTACAAGGAATTTTGTTGGTCTCTCGCTCAACTGCGCCCCACACATAATAATGAAAGGGGTTGCAGTCTAGTGTGTTATCAGGCCAGTTGTAAGGGGTCACTTAGTCGCAGAATTTATTTAACAGTCATGACTGGGCTCTCCTACTTGTGTGGCAGACATAGGGTCTTCCAGCAGCTACCCTCTTGACGCAGGTCAGTACTACTTCCTAAGGCACTTGATGTAGGTTTCCGTGTTGAGTCTGAAGCCCTGTAGGGAGGTGAATGCAGGCCTCCGTGTTGAGTCTGAGGCCCTGTACCTATCGTCTCCATCACTAGTGATCATTCCAAACACCATGATGTTGACTGGATATATCATCCCACTCTTTTCGAATCCTCTGCACTGTCTTCAGATTGACACCGAAACACTCTGAAATGTTCGGATTTTCCGGTGCGAATGCCAAGCAGTACAGCATGTTATTTCCAAATTTCTGGCGGCACGAATTGCGCTATGATGCTCTTTTTCTCATATACGGTATCCAACTGACTCGACTATACTGCGCAGTCGATAAAATCCAAAAACATACAATGCGCATGCGTGAAATTAAAAATATAAAATGGCGATAATTTACCCATGGCACCTTGTATATATAGACTACACGGAGTTTTAAGTGAAAGGTGGAATCGATTTTCACAATTAAGTTAATATGAATTTTTATTTTAAATTATGGCTGTTGGTTTGTTTTATTTCATTTTATTTTTTTTATCTATTTATTATTATCCATTTTATTTTTTATCTATTTATTATTATCCATTATATTTTTTATCTATTTATTATTATCCATTTTATTTGTTATCTATTTATTATTATCCATTATATTTTTTATCTATTTATTATTATCCATTATATTTTTTATCTATTTATTATTATCCATTTCATTTTTTATCTATTTATTATTATCCATTATATTTTTTATCTATTTATTATTATCCATTTTATTTTTTATCTATTTATTATTATCCATTTTATTTTTTATCTATTTATTATTATCCATTTTATTTTTTATCTATTTATTATTATCCATTATATTTTTTATCTATTTATTATTATCCATTATATTTTTTATCTATTTATTATTATCCATTTTATTTTTTATCTATTTATTATTATCCATTATATTTTTTATCTATTGAATGTGAATATGGCAATGAAGATGAGGAGAACAGTCCGAATAATGTAAATAATGCAAGTAATAACAATACCTCATCTCATATAGAGGTCGAAACGTTGTGAATATGGCAATGAAGATGAGGATAACAGTCTGAATAATGTAAATAATTGAAGTAATCATAATACCTCATCTCAGAGATATAGACAGATGTTTGGGTCTAGTCACTGGATCTAACCAACATCTTTATCCAACGGTCGAAATATCTCAGAGATATAGACAGATAAAAAAACACTAGACATCGCTAAGAGCTAGGAAGGAAGTGGAGTCCTGGAGAGCCATGATTACCAACGTTCTGAAGGGAAACATTACGAGAAGAAGATACTACGAAGCCTTCAGAACTTGTGTTACCCGACTGATATTCGCAAGAGAAAATTGTTTTGAGTTTTCAACGCTAAATTCGTGAGGTCAAACATATAACACAGCATGGTTCAGAATCGTTTCCCTGGTGTTTGAGAAACAAATTCAAAATAGGAATGATGGATATATGTCTGTAGAGTTGAAAATCAAAAGAAAAACTGTATTCACAAATAATAGGCTTTACAGAAATGATCAAAAAAGAAAACAAAAAAAAAACAGAATCACTCGGGCAGAACTGACCAAAATCTGAGCCGGTGTAATAATAAATTTGGCATCTGGTGTTTAGGAGGAGCAATCGATCACAGGGAACGCGGGCTTTTGCCTTTTTTCTTCACTTAAAAATTGAGAATAGAACTTGCCAGGTGGTAGTTTTAAGCGGATATAAATCTTTTTTGTAAATATTTTGTTAAGAGAAACTTTTTTTTTATAGTCTTTGATATTTTACTCATTTTTCTCTTGAAAATATCAACAATAGAAACAAAGGGGTCATCTGGATGCGTCAAAACATAAGAGTAATTACAATAAATATAATCTATCTATCTATCTATCTATCTATCTATCTATCTATCTATCTATCTATCTATCTATCTATCTATCCCAGTCTGCTCATTATCTATCTATCTATCTATCTATCTATCTATCTATCTATCTATCTATCTATCTATCTATCTATCTATCTATCTATCTATCCCAGTCTGCTCATTATCTATCTATCTATCTATCTATCTATCTATCTATCTATCTATCTGCCTAGGTTTATTCATATCTATCTATCTATCTATCTATCTATCTATCTATCTATCTATCTATGTTTATTCATATCTATCTATCTATCTATCTATCTATCTATCTATCTATCTATCTATCTATCTATCTATCTATCTATCCCAGTCTGCTCATTATCTATCTATCTATCTATCTATCTATCTATCTATCTATCTATCTATCTATCTATCTATCTATGTTTATTCATATCTATCTATCTATCTATCTATCTATCTATCTATCTATCTATCTATCTATCTATCTATCTAGGTTTATTCATATCTATCTATCTATCTATCTATCTATCTATCTATCTATCTATCTATCTATCTATCTATCTATGTTTATTCATATCTATCTATCTATCTATCTATCTATCTAAGATTATTCTTATATTTTTTCATCCCAATTTGATGATAGTTCTTAGTCTATTTATATCGATTTACGAAAAAGTCTATAGATTTACGGTGATATATGTGTGTGTGTGTGCCTATATATGTATATATAAGCGTTTGTTTGTGTGTATATATATATATATATATATATATATATATATATATATATATATATATAAATATAAATATATATATATCTATATATATATATATATATATATCTATATATATATATGTATATATATATATTTATGTTAGTATGATTGGCACTCGTGAGCAAAGAATCAGTACAAATACACATGAAAATTCAATTTCTATAACATTTATAGCACATTTCATGGAATCCATTTTCAGATGGTATAATTACATATAGAATTCCTATTCTTTTATACGTTTTCTAATGGTGTTGAGCAAAAGAATCAATTAATATGGAAAAGATTTTCTGTAACTTTAAATGATATTTTGTGATAGAACGAATATCGAATTCTTAAAATTGTAGAGACGAAAATTGAATTGAAACAGACGTTGAATGTTTGAGACACCAGCTTTTTAAAAATAATCGGAAATTCAATTTACTTACTTTTTAAACTTTTTTCTTATATATATATATATATATATATATATATATATATATATATATATATATATATATATATATATATATACATATACAAGCATAGTATTGGTGTATACAGAATAAATTCCAATAACCAACAAAAACTATTCTTAAAAGAGTGCTCAATACAGAGTAGAGCAAATATAATTATTTGGTCGAAAATTATAACATAAATATATTATAAAATAGCGATTTTGTTTAAACATTTCAAGTGATGGTGTTGAATGCCTTCAAGCCAATCAACATCATCACTTGATAAGACAGCAGCAGTGTTGAAACAAAATGGCCATTTTTGTAGTAACTTTATAACATATTTATGTAAAGTAAGTAAGGCATGTAGCAACATCAGCACGGTAAACGTCACTCCTTTAAAGGCAAGGAAGGGCAAAAATATTTTAAGTCAAGCCATAGCGATTGCTGTATGTGTCGTACGATTTTTGTATCAAGCACGGGCAACGCCGGGCCATGCGGCTAGTATAATATATATATATATAATATAATAGGTATATAATATATATATAATATAATATATATATATCTAATATATATATATATATAATCTATATCAATGTAATATAATATATATATAATATATACATATATATATATAATGTAGTATATATATAATATATATATATATAATATAATAGATATATAATATATATATAATGTAGTATATATATAATATATATAATATAAGAGATATATAATATATATATATATATAATATATATATCTCTAATATATCTATCTAATATATATATGTAATATAATATATATATATATAATATATATATAATATATATATTTAATGTATAATATATATATAATAATAATATATATAATATCTATAATATATATATATATATATATATATATATATATATATGTATATATATATATATATAATATTTCAAAGGGAAATTAACAGGAGATAACTGATAACTGACATTCATTAAACATGGCACGTGGAACTAGAACAGTCTACCCCAGTGAGCAAAATAAATGGTTCAGTTCGACATTCCAACTGCCTGAAGAAGGCCGGAGCGTACAACGGCCAAAACGTTGTAATAGATATGGCAACAAAGATGAGGACAATAGTCCGAATAATGTAAATAGTGTACGTAATACCTCATCTCAGAAATATAGACAGATAGAGAAGATTTTATGCTCAAGAACGCTGCAGAATATTTTCTAACTTTAATGAAATGGAGCGTCTTTGAACGAAAATGGAGAAGAATGCCATGTGAACGCACAAAAAATTTAGGGAGACAACAAAAAATTAGGCCTGATGTTTTTGGCGAATATGAATTTTAGTCCAGGAAAAATTCTTTTGTCCATTGTGCTATGCTTGCTCTAAGGATTTTCATGTCCATTTCCAATGTGGACAGGAATGTTGTCGTAAATGTCTCGCGATGGACGAATGATCAAACATGTGGAGTGTAAGCCTTCTTGTTAGTGTATTCGTCGTATAGTTTTGTCCACTTGCAACCATGAAGATGATCTTGGAAGAAGATCGAAAGTACTTGGGAAATGAAAATAAAATAAATTTAAACAGCTATAGGACATTTCTCTCATCCTTTAACATCAATACATGGAAGGTTATTTGTGAGTGTGAACGGATTTTATTCAATCAGACGTATATATATATATATATATATATATATATATATATATATATATATATATATATATAAGTGAAGATAGAAGTCAACACTTAGAGGCGAGAGTCTGTTTCATGCTAGACGTCCACGCCTCACGACAAACGCTGTAAACAAACACACAAACACAGTATCTCATTTGATTTCTGAGGAAGGACCGAGGTGGTCTGAAATATTAAATATATATAAAAACACAGAAATAAATACTTTCGTAAAAAAAACACCCAATTTTTTTTCAGTTATTTTATCCATATATTATATATATATATATATATATATATATATATATATATATATATGAAGAAATATAGTCTTAAAGCGTGCTATATTTATGGGATAAAGTGCTCAATATCAGAGATAGAGCGTGTGTAAATATAAAAGTGAACATAGAAGTCAACACTTAGAGGCGACAGTCTGTTTCTTGCTAGTGCAATCGTCAGGCAACTCTTGCACCTGACGATTGCACTAGCATGAAACAGACTGTCGCCTCTAAGTGTTGACTTCTATGTTCACTTTTATATATATATATATATATATATCTTGAGAAAATGGTAATTTTAAAAACTATATATATATATATATATATATATATATATATATATGAATTTTTACATAGAAGAATTAAAACTTTGTTACTTACAATAGGTTTTTCAGTTCTTTTTTCTTAGTAAAATAATTTTTTAAACCTTTTTTTTTTTTACTTTAATCGGTTTTGCTTAGCTTTCCAAAAAGTTTTAACTGCTTCTATTTTAGTGTATATAATAAGTTTTGTACAGAATGTTCGTAACAAAATTTGTTTTTCCCTATATATATATATATATATATATATATATATATATATATATATATATATATATATATATATATATATGTGTGTGTGTGTGTGTGATTTTTGAAATATATATATTTGTGTTTTCTACTATTTTTTAATATATTTGTTTTCTGCTATTTAAACACACGCACACAAATTTACCAGACCCCATTAGAAACATACTCGTAGAAAACACAAATATATTAACTGCATCCACCTGTAAAAAAAGATTAAAAATAATGGAAGCTTTAATAATAAAAAAGAAAAAGCCAACTCTTAACAATATTAACTACGAACAAGGCCACAATGTGCTAACCGTATTCAGAAATTAAAACATCCCTACTATACACTAAGACATACACATAATGCACACACTCAATTAAACTGAAAAATCGAATCATCCTTGATAATGGCAAGAGGTATAGCCGAAAGCACTCGGAAATATAAAATATTTGGACAGTTCTTACACACCCTTTGTCCAGAAAAGAAAGGTCTTGTTCGAACACAAGAAAAATTAAATAAAAAGCTTAACCGTAGTACCTTGCTTGTCGTTTTTAAGGAAACATTCATAAACGAACGATTGCTGCCTAAATATACAACTATCAAATATATATATATGTACATGTGTGTGTGTGTGTATTAAAAAAACAACATAAAAGATAATTTGCCGCGTAGCAGTGAAAACATAAGGAAAAATAAAAACGCCAGAGTCCAAACACCTTTGATAATGGCTATAGAAGTGGCCGAAAGCGCTTGTGATATTATGGTCAATTTTTATATTCCTTAACTCCTACAAACGGAAAAGTGTTAGGAATGCTAGAAAAACTTAATAAAACTTAATTCAATCTTCTTTGTCGCCCGTATTCAATGAAAGATGTTTGAAAGAAAGTTTCCTACCTATATATATATATATATATATATATATATATATATATATATATATATATATATATATATATATATATATAGATAGATAGATAGATAGATAGATAGTATTAATATATAACCCCATAAATCAGGACCTACTCCCATTTCACAACCACTCAAGACAGACATGCTTACGGAAGTGTTGAAGCCTCACACTTATACACACACCCACACGTATATATACACATCATAGTGACTCACTCCCTAATGAGCCAAATGATAACTCACAAACATAGTAATATACACGCTTACACACATCCTACTCACTCACTCCATAAGAACCAAATAACACACACACACTTAACAGAGACACATCCCCTTTCCAGGAACCAATAAAACTGTCAAAATGACCAAGGAAATTCAGAGCAGCATGAATCCATCCAGCTCTTATCTCAAATAACAACTTAAAAGAGACTGTTTGACCAACACAAGGACTGACCAAAATTGATGTTAAAAAATAAAAAAATAAAAAAACAAATGAAAACTACAGACAAAAGTTCATTTTCTCCATCAAGATATTCATTTCTGTAGTTCACTGCTACCAGCAAGCAAAAAAAATTTTTTCTCTCATGATAATGGCCATATTGGCCGAAACTAGTCGAGGAATCTAAATGAAATAATAATAAAAACGAACAAATATTAATATACAACCCAGTGTGTTTGAAGGTTTTACTTTTTAATATTTTTTATTGTTCAATATACATATATATATCACACATTATGAAATGGACAAAGTCCGACAATTAAAGACATTTTTAACATTCTTTTTAGAGATATAAGTATTTAAGTAAATGCTCTGTTTATAATAAACACTATTAAATAACATTTACCAGCCTGAATGTTCGAGAAATTTTCATAGAAAATATTCGTCCTCCGACAGGATTCGAACCTGTATCCTATACGGAACCGTCATATAGCCTGGCGTGCCCTAAACGATTCGGCCACTGAGGATCGTCCGGTAGCCAAGGTTACTGCTTATAAACTTCAATCTTCCATGAATCTTTCACGTATCATGGCGTATCAAATGTGAACAAATGACGTCACACATTTTGAAATGGACAAAGTCCGACAATTATTTAAAGACATTTTTATGTTTAACGTTCTTTTTATAGATACAAGTATTTAAGAAAATGCTCTGTTTATAATAAACAGTATTAAACAACATTTACCGGCCTGAATGTCCGAGAAATAGGTTAAGGCACGTCAGGCTATATGACGGTTCCGTATAGGATACAGGTTCGAATCCTGTCGGAGGACAAATATTTTCTATGGAGAGAGAGAGAGAGAGAGAGAGAGAGAGAGAGAGAGAGAGAGAGAGAGAGAGAGAGAGAGAGATAGAAAAATATTCTTTGTATATTTTTAATGTTTTGCTTCTGTTGTCATGGAGGAACACAATAAAATTCTTTGGATATCAGTGCTTGACTAGGCTAAATTTTAAATCCAGCGAACGTTAATCACACACACACACACACCCACACACACACACACATACACACACACACACACACAAAGAGAGAGAGAGAGAGAGAGAGATAGGGAGAGAGAAAAAGAGATAAGAACACAAAAGCAATCGTCAGAAAAACACGCAAGTAATTTTTTATGTGTTGTTTCTTAACAAGAAAAAAAAACGTTCTATTCAAAATATAAAATATAAACTAATTCCGTTCGGATTTGCAAACCGAATTAGGATTTTATATCCGCGTCACCAAATTTGTTTTAAACAAACAAAAAAAAAAAAAGAGAGCCATTCTATCGTCTGCCTGTTGCAGTTTCACATTCGAGAGAGCATTAAAAAACACTAAAGTTACGCGGTTCAATCCCAGTTTTAAGCAGTTATTAAGCCCTTTTTCGGATGAGAGCGTTCCTTTTGGTATCTTGGTGTTCACTGGACTAAAATGGTAGTAAATGAGAGCGAGAAGAAAGAATCATCAATTGGAAGAAGACAGAATGCATGGTCGTTAGCAAAACGGGTATTCTAAGATGCGCGTTACAAATTGGGGACGTCAAAATCCAGCAAGTAGAGAAACATTTTAACAGAACAAGGAAAAATGTGGCATCGAAAACCGAAGGCTGAATTAACGAAAGATGCCTTCCAAAATCTAAACAAAGTATTAAGAAATGGGAAAATTTCGTTGGGAACCAAAAGTACTGAACTATTATGTAATATCAATTCTCATATACAGCAGGACAACGCTGGATAATCGACTCAGATGAAGAGGAGATTTGAGTCAAAAGAAATGTTGCTCTACAGAAGGATGCTGAGAATACTATGAATGGAGAAAGTGATCAACGAAGCAAGTTGACAGAAAATGGAAACGAAAATGTCACTCGTAGTTTAGAAAGAGAGAATTGAAATTTCTGGGACACATAATGAGGAAAGACGGTTTGGAGAATTTTAAACTCACAGGACAGATTGGAGGCAAGCAGAACAGAGGGAAACATGGAGTCACTTACCTAACGAATATTACTTTGAATTGAAAATTGACATATATTCCACGTTCTAAAGTGGATCGGCGCATAAAGGAAGAAGTTATCCTGAAGCTTGTGTTGGGGTACGTAAGAATAAATATTTACTAAGCCAAGCTTAATTTAGCACAAGGTTTCAAGTATGGGGTCCCCAGTGAGGATCAAATTTACTGCGCAACCTTGTGGGTTATGAAGTGTTTTTTCACCCCAACGATCGTTTTTCTCATAGATGAAACGCTGTTAGACTGACGCTACTCTATTTTCATAACATGTTTAGGCGAACATCGTTCCTTGGTTCCACTAGTTCAGACCTTCACAGATAGGACCCGACAGGCCACGTATACTGTTTCATATTCCCTTGGTGAGAATGAAATTCCACTCAGACAGGTTCTTCCCCCAAAATGCTGCATAATGAAACGAACTCCCAAGAGAATACATCTCCAATTACTGAAATCTTAACCGATTCAAGTTTAGGTTGTTCTTAAGAATTTCACCCCCAGAGCTATAACCAATTGTGGCAAATGTTTTCAACCGTTGCCTGAAGGAGAAATACTTACCAAGTTTATGGAAAGGTGTCAGCGGTGTGCTCTTTTTTTAAAAACCATTTCACCCAAAGTAAGGTAATAAAGTCCCTTAGGTTTTAATAGTCTACTGAGTGTTAGAGAATAGGAGAAAAAACTATAAATAAGAAGAGAAGACAATTAAGACGACAGAAGATATCGATTGACATTATATTTAAATTTTTGAGAATCAAACTTGACTGGGAAGCAAGAAGCTTGAAGAGAGTACCACAAAGCTAGAAGCACGATATAAGAAACTGTTAGCATAGAACTTACGGTGACATCACGCCATTTCAACTGTAAAATGATGAGACCTTACTATCAATCCAGTACTACGCTTAAATTCATAAAATCTAGGTACCATAGAAGAAAGTTCATCAAAACAATTACGATAAAAGTATCTATAGAAAAGGTACAAGGAAGCTACATTACGGTTTGATAAATAGAAGAAGTGTAGGGATATTAGTCTAATAACAACACGTTTCTTTGCAATGACTTTGCCTCTAACTTTTCGTTAGACGATAAGGACTACGCTTAACCTGATTTTCCCTACCTTACATAGCCCCAAATTTTTAATGTCTCCATTACGGTGCGTGAAGTTTCCAGATCAAAAGCCTTGATTCTAATAAGACATTTATCGGAACAAAATCGCAGAGGTCATTTTTAAGTACATCAGCTCAGAGATATCTCCAATACTGGCAAAACTGTTTAACCGCTGCCAGAAGGAGAGATGCTGCCCAAGTCTAAAGAAGGTTTCAACAGTGTGCCACTCAAATACTGGCAAAACTGTTTAACCGCTGTCTGAAGGACAGATGCTGCCCAAGTCTATGGAAGATGCCAACAGTGTGGTTTTCCTATACTGGCAAAACTGCTTAACCACTGATTGAAGGTGAGATGATGGACAAATCTATGGGAGGTTTCAAAAGTGTGCCTCTCTAATAATGGAAAAAGGGTTTAACCACTACCCGAAGGAAAGAAGCTGCCCAAGTCTATGGAAGGTTTGAACAGTGTGTCTCTCCAATACTGGCAAAACTTTTTTATCGCTGCCAGAAGGAGAGATGCTGCCCAAGACTCTGGAAGGTGCCAACCGTGTGCTTCTCCTATACTGGCAAAACTGTTTAACCGCTGCCTGAAGAACAGATGCTGACCTATTATATTGAAGGTTTCAACAGCGTACCTCATCAATATTTGAAAAACTGTTTAACCGCTGCCTGAAGGACACATGCTGCCCAAGTCTATGGAAGGTGCCCACCGTGTGCGTCTCTAATACTGGCAAAACGGTTTAACCACTGCCTGAAGGAAAGAAGCTGCCCAAGTCTATGGAAGGATTGAACAGTGTGTCTCTCCAATACTGGCAAAACTGTTCAACAGCTGCCTGAAGTACATATGCTGCTCAATCAGGGGAATGTTTCAACAGTGTGTCTCTCTAATACTGGCAAAACTGTTTAATCAATACCTGAAGGACAGATGCTGCCTAACTCTATGGAAGGTTTCAACAGTGAGCCTGTCCAATACTGGCAAAACAGTTTAACCGCTGCCTGAAGGACAGATTCTGCCCTATCCTATTGAAGGTTTCAACAGTGTGCTTCTCCAATACTGGCAAAACTGTTTAACCGCTGCCTGAAGGACAGATGCTGCCCTATCCTATTGAAGGTTTCAACAGTGTGCTTCTCCAATACTGGCAAAACTGTTTAACCGCGAGGCATTAGACAATGAATTCATTACGAATAGAAGCGCACTAGATATGTCAAAGGTGTAGCATAGGGGGTTGCTACATAAACTTTCCAACTATGGAATCTCTGGAAGGGCTTTCTCAATTATCAAGTCTTTCCTAATATCCGTGTGCGAATTAATTGAAACAAAACCAATAATTCCGTTATTATTTACTTTTTTCTTCTTTTTCCAATGGAACAGGATCCAGTGCACATGTTAATACTTCGTATGTCCATTCCACGAAGTCGTTCCTTTCAGATTGACCACAGATTCTCCATTGGATTTAAATCAGGAGAGTTTCCGGGCCAGTCTATAGTATTTTGATTTGCTCACTGATAATGCTTGCCAGACTGCTTGTGCAGCGTTACAATTTCCGTACGCTTCCTTAGAGTAAGGTCCATCGCACACAATGGCCGTAGGACAAATAATCGACAGTCGAGACAATAGTGTCTGGGCGTGATGAAAATCTGATGCAATAACGGAAGACACCAAAACAAATTTCATCGTACACTCCGAATATAGATTCATATCACTGCACACCACTTCAAATGGCCTAATCTGAGAAAAAAATAGAAATCGATTACACCATTTCACTCCAGTGGGTCTAAAACTGACTGTATGGTGAAAGAAAGAAAACTAAAGCGGTTGTTTCAATTAATTTGCACAAGGGTGCAGGTTCATGAAGGACAGTGTTAACGACCAGACATCGAAATCCATTTAGATCAATGTCAACATTATTCCTGTCTCTCTCTTCGGCTTTCTCTCTGCTCTGTATTAATCATTTGCCTAAGAACATAGTTCGATCTTTAGTGTACATCAATGAAGATGACACAACAGTTTACATGTCCAACGCCCAAATTATGGATGACCAGAACCGAGTAGCAGATCTCTCCGCTGACTTGGCCCTGGTGTTTCAGTTGGAGAAGGACTAACTTTTGAAATTCACTATGCCCCAAACCCAACTAAAGGTGAACCACCACCGACCAGAAAACTGATCTTTCAACCATCATAAAGGGTGTGTCTTCACTCGAATCTCCCTGGCTTGAATATATTTTGGGATACAAGCTAGAACACACACCAGAACAGATACCGCGTGCGACAGCAAAATTGTCCAAATCGTGTTACAGCATCATTGTCCATCCAATAAAATAATATCTATAAAACATCTACGCTGACTGTGTTTCTTTTGTCCAGGTTTTCATATAAGACGTTTAGCCATCTTGATACCATTTATCGTAGTAATTACTGAAAGAAACTTTGAGTTATTCAGTTAAAAGAGATCAGGTTAAAATAGTTTTGTACCGGTTCTACTTTTTTCTCAAGTGAGCAATGGTGAGAGGAAAATCATTCAAATTGTATGTAAAACGTTGTAGGCAGCTTTTTACTCCAGGTCTAAAGGTCAGAGAGGGCGAAGATCATCATGAATAAGTTGAAAAATGAACCTGGAATAATATATATATATATATATATATAATTAAGTAATTCATCGAGTCTGAAACCTCAACAGAATACAGAAAGCACTGGACGGCCGTTTCGTCCTACATTTGGGACTCATCAGCAGTGCGCATCCACTACCGAAAATTGAAACCCCGACAGTTAGGTTGTCAAGCAAACATCATACCAACTGTCCCAACGGTCCACGGTGACGAAGAGATATCAAATCAGACCCAATATAGCGCCGCTCGCTCACATATTCCGTGGTGGAACTCAACTGAGATTCTCTCTAACCATAGGACGGTGTCCCCGGAGCCACGACTACTATCACCAAGCCGCTCAAACTTGAGCATTAGAAGCACTGTCTTAATTATAATTATCAAATCCTCGTAATAATTTATTTAATTCTTATATATACATATATATATATATATATATATATATATATATATATATATATATATATATATATATGTATATATGTGTATGTATGTATGTGTGTGTGTGTGTGTGTGTGTGTGTGTGTGTATTTGAACTTTATTTCAGTCCTTCATGAGCTTCGATACTTAGCTATGATTAATTAATGATGAACATGTCATTTTCGTTTATGGTCGATTTCATCACGATACCTATGTTAAACTTAGAGTGTAATTATCCATTCTTATTGCTTAAAGCAGAGTCCAATATTGTTATAAAAAACCTGGAGAATTCCAGTAAGATATCTTTAATAATTTCTAAGGTACAACGGTTCAGAGCTTAATCTAACAATTGGGCAATTTTGCTGTTACACCTGGTATGTGATCCATTGGTAAAGATACTGGCCAAAAGGTTGGT
Organism: Acanthosepion esculentum; assembly: GCA_964036315.1. Classification (NCBI taxonomy): domain Eukaryota; kingdom Metazoa; phylum Mollusca; class Cephalopoda; order Sepiida; family Sepiidae; genus Acanthosepion; species Acanthosepion esculentum. The sequence goes on from OZ038499.1 coordinate 17,479,527, forward strand.
TTATTGTACCGCTGCTGTAAGTATCTGACACCCGCTGGCTATACTACCCACCAGTCCTCACTTGCCTTGTCTTGACAGCGTTCAAAAGCGTCTACGCGACCTTATGGGTGATGAATTATTTTGCAACTTACAACCCCTTTCTCACAGACGAAATGTCAAAAGCCTCTCGCTACTCTATCGCTATTTCCTGGCAAATGATCTGACAACAGACTTTATTTTGTTTCAACAGCCCTGGTCTTTACAGATTTAATGCCGATTCCATGAAAAGTGCTACATTACTAGTTCCACCAGTTGCTACCTTTTCATTCCTGTTGTCACCTAAGGAAGGTTACGGAATAGAATAATCAAACGAAGGTTGGTAATGAACGATAATACTTAGGACAAGAACAACACATATAAGATTCGCCAGCGGCGCGTAGAAGTAGTAGGCAACCTTTAGAAGAATGAATCTCCAACTGCAGGATATCTACGAACCTCTCCACGCGGTCAGATGTGGCACAAGGCCGAATTTAATGTTGGATATCCGACCCCGTACGCTCGACCAAAAATTCCCCGTAAACCCCGTATAAAACGGGGTCGGGCAGCTGTTTCCCGAGACGAGACTCTGCCCTTCGACAGGGCCTCGTCTGGGGATCATCTCTGGTCGGAGGCAGAGAGTTTCACCATCAGAGCTGGAGACGAATCTCCAACTGCAAACCAACATACAGTATTTAGATACAGTAGTAAATACTGTATCTATGTGAATGGAGACATGCCCCTTATCTCCCGTAGGTATGCTACAACTATTTCCTTTCGTATTCCAATGGTGAGATGTAAGTTCCACTCGAGCAGATTCTTCACACAAACCGTTGTTTTGTGGAAACAATCCCGAGAGGGTGCTTCTCCAATCACTACTATGTCAACATGGTCATGTCTAGGGTCTACTGTTATCTTCCCCACATATCCCCATAAACTGTGCCTCTTACTCTGTAAACCTCTAGCTTGAGTGTCTCTTGAGACTTGTACAGGGTGAATATCATTGTACGTCTGGGTATGATGATAAACTACATCGGGCAGCAAGGCTTCTGATCAAGTGTTTTGAGAAGCGTTGAACCACCTCTTAAATGCTGGTGTTCTCAGGTCAACTATTACCCAGGGTAACAGCACCTGTTAGGACCCCAGCTATGGGCAAATAGTTAACCCTCAGACTGGGATTTAAAAAAAAACTATGAAAGTATAAAAAAAAACTATAGTAAAAATGCTAGTAATACATTTAAAAAAAAAAAATTAAAATTAAAAAAAAATTACGATAGATTTTTGTAACAGAAATTACTAATGCTCTTAAGGAAATTTAATTTCGGCATTAAATGACCCATGGGGTGTTGATATGCCGCAAAACAAACAAATAAATAAACATCATTGTGCAAATTTTGTAGTCGAATCGTTAATGAGTTTTAACTTGTTTGACGCAAGGCGCATTAGTTTCTGAAATTTACACAAGACAGAAATGACCGCAACAAGAGCAAAAGGTCAGATGTCTTCGCTACTAAAGTGATTTTCGGGCTAAATCTTGATTACACTTCGAAAGGATCAATTTTCTCTGATCTCTTTGATCGTCGCTTCAATTTATTGATGTGAGTGTACGTCAGAGACTAACGTTGGTCGATAGCTCAGCGGTCGTATCACGATCTTTGCATCTTGTGACGGGAATCAATTTGTGAAGACAGGAATTCTGCGAGACAGCAGCCGGTCACTAGAAGAATTTCGGCGACATTGTACGGGCATGAAAAAACAAAAACAAAAAAACTTACTAAACAATGTGGCTAAATAGATTTCTAAAGCAGGGTAGTAATCAGAAGGAGCAAGCAAAGCAGAAAATTATCCCTACCGCCACGGTCGGGGTCATAATTCCGACATCAGGGGTCTTGTAACTGGAACGGGTCTGGATGAAAGTTTTTCATTCTGACTAAGGCAAACTACCAAACAAAGAATTCAGAGCTTCAGTGTATTTATTGTTGGTTCTTATACAAGGTGGATCAATAAGTCCGTGGCCTGATGTAGTTATTAGTCAAACTTTTCATTCTACAGTGTGCGGCAGAAATAACTCCCACATTTTAAATGTTAACAAACAGACAAAAGTAACTGCCATGAATTTTTTTTATTTCCCTGTTATCTAATCAAAGGGCTGCAATTCTTATTCAGTTCATTTTAAAAACGACATTCTCGAAATGGTGACCTCTATTTAACCTTACACTTCTGTAGACAATTTCTAAAGTTTTCCATGAACCGAAAGTTCGAGCGCTTCGAGGTGTTTCAGTTGGCTTTTTTAAGCGGTGAACCTGTGGCCATGAAATTTTCAACCCATAACTGTATCGAGTTTTCTATCCGAAACATCATCAGTGGACACAAAAGCTCCGTGTTGCAACCAGAGAATCCTCATCATCATCATCATCAGCAGCAGCAGCAGCATATAATATTCAGCGCATTTTCCGCTTCCGCAGTGGTCACCACTACTCTCCATCTCACAATTGTGGTTCATAGTGACATTCCAGGTAGAATGGTGAAATGGCTCGCCGATTTCTTTTGTACTGAGGATGTTGAGGTTATCCTGTCCCTCCTCTCAGAAGCTACTCCGTCCACTGGTAAAATCCCTTGAACTCTGAGGTACAGATCCAACGC